>VZSV01000482.1:19706-97721 GCA_013398735.1 Nothocercus julius
CCTAAGCTCATGATTGGTTGTTAGCTGAGGCGATGCGACGGCTTTTTCATTCCCTTCTTTTCAAGGTCCCTTTCTGCCTCCGATAACAGCACGCATTCTGTTTCAACAGGACTTCTGCTGATCTCGTTGTTTATATATTTTGCAATCCCCTCTGCATGGGTTTCAGCACGTCCACTTCGACTTCTTCCTTAATCGTCCTTCCAAGTGCGCTTGGTCCAGTTCCCTCACCAGGGCGTGCTCTACAGGCTTTCCTGCGGCCTCCCGGGGCCTGCATGCACACCTGGCCAACGGGGGCCTGTGGGCTTTCGTGCGGTCTCCTGGGGCCTCCAGGCACACTGGGCCAGAGGGTGTATATGGGATTTCATGCAGCCTCCCAGGATCTCCATTTGCATTGGCTGTTGCGGCCCCAAGGGCTTTCGTGCATCTTTGTGGGGCCTCCGTGCACACTGGGAACGGGAACCCAACAGTCTTTCATGTGACCTCACGGAGCCTCCCCGCCCACTGGATAAGAGGGTGTATATGGGCTTTCATGTTGCCTCCCAGAGCCTCCGTGCACACAAGGCCATAGGAGCCTACAGGCTTTCGTGCAGGCTCCTGTGGCCTTCGTGCACACTGGGCCTGGGGGTGCCATACCAGCTTTCATGCACCTCCCAGGGCCTCCATACGCACTGGGCCTGCGGGACCCTATGGGCTTTCATGCGTCATCTCCAGGCCAAAGTGCGTGCTGGGCCCAACATGCTTTCATGTGGTCTCTCGGTGACTTCATACACACTGGGCCGGGGACGCCTTTTGTGCGGCCTCCAAGAGCCTCTATGCACACTGGGCCAGAGGGGCCCGATGGGCTTTCGTGTGGACTTGTGGGGCCTCCATGTGCCCTGGGCCCAGGAGGCCCAAGGGTCTTTCAAAAGGCCCCACAGTGTCTCAGTGTGCACTGGGCTGGGGGGTCCCTGCTCGATTTCGTACGGCCTCCTGGGGCTTACATGCACACTGGGCCAGGTGGGCTCGACAGTCTTTCATTCTGCCTCTTGAGGCCTCCGTGTGCACTGCTCTGTGGGGGCCTGGCAGTCTTTCGTGCTGCCTGCGGGTGTTTCCACATGCATAGGGCGTGTACAGGATTTCGTCTGGCCTCCAAGGGCCTCCGTGCACACTGGGCCAGGGGGTGCCTTATGGGCTTTCCTGGGGCCTCCTGGGGCCTGCGTGCACACCTGGCCGGTGGGGCATACAGGCTTTTCGTACAGCCTCCAAGTGGCCTCTGTGTGGGCCACTGCACCATGGGGCCTTTGAGTTTTCATGACGTCTACAAGGCTTCCATGCACTCTGGGCTGGGGGGAGGCTGCTTCGGGCTTTTGTGCAGCCTCCCAATGCCTCTGTGCACACTGGGCCAGGGAGGTCTTAAGCGTTTTTGTGCCACTCGCAGGGCCTCCGTGAGCACTGGGCCGAAGGGGCCCTATGGGCTTTTGTGCAGCCTCTCGGTGACTTCGTGCACACTGGGCCAGGTGGTCCCTACGAGGTATCATGCGGTCCTCCACCTGCACTGGGCCAAAGGGCATATACATGATTTCATGCGGCCTCCCGGGGCCTCCATGCACATTGGCCCCGGGGGGGCCCGACAGTCTTTTGTGCGGTCTCCTTTGGCCACCATAAGCATTGGGCCAGGGGGCCCAATAGGCTTTGGTGCGGCCTCGCGGGACCTCCATGAGCACTGGGATGGGATGGGAGGGTCCTATGGGGTTTTGTGTGGCCTCCCGGGGCCTCTGTGCGCAGTGGGCCAGGGGGACCCTACAAGAATTGGTGCGGCCTTCCGAGGCCTCTGTGCGTACGGGGATGCAGGGGCCATTCTGGCTTTCGATCTGCCTCTCGGGGCCTCCATGCTCATGGGGCCAGTTGGGCCCTACGTGCTTTTGTGCGAGCTCCCGGGCTCTCCATGCGCACTGGGCCTGGGGTCCCTATGGGCTTTCATGTAGCCTTCCAGGGCCTCCATGCGCATTGGGCCGGAGGGGCCCAACGAGCATTTGTGCAGCTCCCATGGCCTCCATGTGCACTGGGCCAGGGGGACCCTACAGGCTTTCGTGCAGCCTCCCGGGGCCTCCGTGCACACTGGGTCGACTGGGCCATCCAGGCATTCATGCAGCCTACCCGGTCCTTTGTGCTTATTGGACCAGAGGGGCCTATGGGCTTTCGTGCAGCTTCCTGTGGCCTCTGCACAGTGGGCAGGGCGTCCCTACTGGCTTTCATGCAGCCTCCCGGGATCTCTGTGTGCACTGTGCCGGGGGGACCCGACCAGCTTTCGTGCAGCCTCCGGGGCCTCTGTGCACACTGGGCCAGAGGGACCCTGTCGCCTTTTGTGCCGCCTCCCAGGGCCTCTGTACGTACTGGGCACTATGCAATCAACTGTCACAAGAGCTTTGGAGAATGTGTGTCCGTATAATATCCAAAATATATTATATATGATATAATTATACTATTGTAATTTCTTAAGTACAAAACATAATCCTAGACTGTGTTTAAAGGGATATACTTGGCATTTTTTTTAGGCGAAAATGATGACCTTTTCACAAAGAAATATTGTACTATATCCAACATTCTTGGCAAATTACATATTTGGCAAGCCACATCTAAGAACAAGATGAGCACTCATCTGGAGTCAAACTTTCAGAACGGTTGTCAGCCGGACAGGGAATCAGGAAAAGTGTTTAGTCTGAAGGAATAACTTATATATATTTACATATATATATGTAAACCTTTTCAAGATAGGGCTTTGCAGTGAATTTTATGCATATTGAAGATCTACCTTAGTGTTATTCATAAAGTATGTTTTCAAGACAAATATAAAGTAACAAATTTTTGTGTAACATTTTAGAAAGCAACATTTTATACATTGTTGTGTGCCAATTGCTTTAACATATATTTTATTTCAAAGTTCATTCCAATATGAATGTTGCTCACTTGCAAATTTTATTTTTAAAGTAGAACTCTAATTAATTAGCTGCCATGGAAATGTGCACATGAAATAGATTTTAAATGTTGTAGGAATAAATACAAAGTTATTAAACAGTATGAAGCACAGAGGACAATGAGCCTAAAGAAAAATGTTACAGCAGACTACAAGTGGTAGCATGTCACTGAATATGTTATTTTATAAAATAAATGAAAGTTGATCAACCTGACTGTAAGTCACCTTAATGTTTTCTCTGTTCTGCTGAGATAATTGCCTATCAATGCCACAACTTAAAATACTTGTTATACTATAAGCTTAATCTTGCTCCTCAAAGGGTATTTTTAGCTTACAGGCCTTAAATAAGCCCAGCTGTAACCCTCAAGAATTTGCAACAGTCCTGTAGGAAGATTTTATGTTGTTTCAAGCAGGCTTAAATTTTCTGGAGAAAGGTTCTAAGGTAGTTACTCATTATGCTTAAAATTTGTTTTCTTCCACTTACACACTGTACAGTGGTGTAGTTTACACCAAGTTCCATGTCTAACTAGCATCTTGGATAAATTACTGCATAATGTGATGATGGCAAAATCTGGCCTACACTTTTCATCTTAATTACTATATGAATTCTGAGGTTAGGTACCTTTTATTGCTAATTTATCTCAGGCTACTTCTGCCAGCTACGTTGGAGCACATTTTCACTTGATTCAGGAAAGTCACGACAACTGACCTCAAGACTGGTACCACTGCTGTAACAGCCCATCAATCAGACAGACGCCACAGTAGGTGCCACCAGGGCTGATGTTCTCACAAACCAAGCCCACAGCAGTGACATACTCAGGAAGTCAGAGCTCCTCCATAAGTGGCCAAACCACATGCCTATCTACAGGAAGCCAGTGGAACCTAATACAGTAGTTCTGTAATACCATAATACTCTGGTGACTTTATACTGACTCCTCCTCACAGCTGTGGCATACCAACCATGACAAAAGTTTTTCCCTGCTTATTTTGTTTATATATATGTATACACACACACAAAATATTTACAAATTTTTTCATTCTTCGTGCTCACAGTTGGTTCCCAACTTTATATATGTATATATTCTTTACATTTAAAAAATGAAAGATTAAGGATGTGTTTAATAAGATAGATAATGTAGCCAGCCATGTTGATTTCTAGCAGTTTCTCAGGCCATGCATTAGTTTTAAAAGTCAAGGAGGAAGGAAAGATGATTAATCTCTCTAGGCTTTTGGATGCAATTTTAGAAAAAAAAAGCAACTGTTCAAAAAAGCTTTTATAATCCATCTGTTTGTCTAATGATAATAATTTAAACTCAGCTGTCTGGTGTCCCAAGGTTTATTTTGGTTAGGTACTTTTATTTATTTATTTTTTTAAAACAAAAAAGCAGGAGTGAAATCCAAAGCTCTTCTACATTTCTCTGCCTCCAAAAAGTAAATTTTTCTTTACCTGGCACACCACTAGTTTATCTTTTAAGTCAGCAGTCAATGAAAAGTACCATCATATTCTGTGAGAGAAAATTCCTCATGATGCTAGTGCTACAAGTTACACAGGTTAAGTTGAACTTACAAAGTCAAAACTAGTTCAGTAAATTTTACCATATTTTCTTGGAACATGTTGCCAACCAAACTGAAAACACTCAACAAAAATAAGTAGAATTTTGTTTATGATGGCATCCCATTTTAGCATTTTCCAATTTCAGCTCTTCTGTTGTTAGAGCCAAAATAGCCACTTATTTTTTATTTAGTATTATAAAATTAGCTAAATGTTGAAAATTTGCTGTGCAGGAAACTACCCCAGGAACTGAATGCAGGGCATGTTCACAACCTGTATTACAAGATCTCTTTTACTTCATGCTTTACAGCCCTGGCAGTCCTACTTCATCTAAGGAGGTCCTGAAACTTAAAAGTCTTCCACAGAAATTTATCCCATTCTCTAAGGACCTTTTTTTATTATAGCTCTTATTTCTGAAATAGGTTTGTTTGTTTGTTTGCTTGCTTGTTTTTTAAAGCTACAATACCTCCCTTTCACCTTATTTGTCCCTGAATAGGTAGGTAACAATTTCTGGGACAATTTTTGAAATAATTATATTCAGTATTGAAAATTTCCTGCAACTCCGCTTGACAAAAGCAGTGGCAGCAGCAGGCATGACAGAATCTTGAGGCTACATGTTGATGGTAGAAAGCAAAGACCTCAGGAAATGATCCTTGGCAAAGGCGTTGTTTAATGTAGGTGCTGAAGGAAGTTCAACGGAAAACATTTCTCAGAAATTTCCATCCAGATAGGAAGATAGTGCTGCTTTAGGGAAAAATGCAAATACTACTCAGCAGACCAAGGCCAAAGGAAATAGGAAATGGGCTAGAGAGTTCTCTGAAATAACCTGTCACTGAGATGTGAGAAAACATACTCATGTGTTGACAATTCTTTTGTTTTAAAGCCTTCCACAACTCAGGACCTTTTTGCCGCATTGTGCCGTTATCTGAAAGTTGGCTACTTCCAATTCAAACTTCTTAACGGTAGGCTACACAGATTAATTAATTCCTATTTTGATTTATCATTTGCGTGTTTATTGTTTGAGCCTTTGGAGTAACTCATAGGAAAATTTATCAAGGAAACAATACATCTTAGAAATGCTGCAACAGTTGGCATGCTGTTTTGTTGCAGAGTGCAGAGAAATACTAGGGATTCAGTCAGAACCTTTTAGGAGCACCTCAGGAGGCAAGAGGAGCCGTCTGCCTCAGGAGTCACTTCTGAGCCTGCTGCAGTTAGGACAAGAGGTGGAGCAGTCCTTTTGATAGCAGGTATAAGGTTTCCTGTATAAGGAAACACGCGCTCCTCAGAGAGAGCATTATATCTGCATGTGGGTAGAGGAAAAGATTCTGCTTTGAACATTTTTAACCTTGAAATATTTCATTATACTGGCATTAAATATGATGCTTTAATTACATATTTTAAAATACCTAGCTTATGGTCAAGTTCCAAAGAAATTCATCATTATTAACAACTTAATTTACAGGTAATAAGATGGAATAGGTGCCCAGATGAGCAAATAGAAACTTTTGAAGTATAGTTATGAACATTTATCTAATGATAATTTTATCACAACACTGTTAATTGAATGAATGAATAAAAAAACTGCCATATTTTTTTTGATTCTCTGCTTTGATTCAAAAATGTTTTCTCAGAGGTGAAAATGATTATTAGAAATCATAGTGTCTGCAATTAGCTTTACAGTCTCTCTCAGACTCCAGTATCTTTGACTTCTTATTTAACAAAATAAGACTAGAATTTCATTAATGCTTTCATTTTGACAGATGTTTCTCAGGCTTTTCTGAACACACTGTGCGGGAGGAAAAAAAGAGAAGTTCATTACATGGAATATTCACATTGCCTAGTTGCAGATACCAGATAACAGGAAAGTAACTTCTCTAGACAGAAAAATGAGGCTCCTCCACAGGGTGATTTAGAACAATTATATTAGGCTCAGAACTCTGAATTACACTCAAATGGCTCCTAAAGCTAAGCCAAGTGAATATATCCTACAATGTCTGCCATCAAAAATACACACACACACAAAACAAAAGGCAACACAGGAAGAATCAATACAAGATGATCAGCACGATTGCAATCTTGCACTCTATTGGGAGCTTGTCTTTCTATACTTGCTATCTCTTCGTTATTATCCACTGTTCATATCTTTTCTCTCACACTACTTTCTAGTTTAAACTACAGTAAAATTACAGTATCGAGTCTTCCTCACCATTCCTGAATTTGTAACATAAATAAATGACTTTATCAAGAAAGATTGTACTAGAGGGCGTACGCCCATGCCGAAATGCTTAAAACATTGGCGGAACAGGCTCTCATTTATTGTACATAAATAGAGGAAGTGGGTCTTCATAAAAGTGTCTCCCCAGTAAGGAAAAAGCAGATTAAAAGTATCTCATTTATAAAGGTTGATAAATCCAAAATGCTAAAATGTCCGTGGCTGCTGCAGAAAAATGTGACTAAGACAGTGAGAAAGCCACAGAACCAAAGAGTAGCACATGTAAGAGCAAAAGTGATTTAAACCTGGTATTGTCAAAAGAAAAAAATGTCAAAGAAATGCTAGAAAATAGTTGGGAGATGCAAGCATATCAGCAAGTAAGAAAGATGATCTCAATGACTATTTTATTTCTTTATTTTGCTTCACTTGGCAATGTTGAGAGAACTGTGAAGGATCTCCCCATACCAAGCAGCCTCCTAAATGCGTTTCTGTCATCTCTTTCCTGTCTTTCACTAAGAAGGCTATCTAATCCTTCAGGATCTTTCCTGCGCCTGCTGAGAGTTCCTTACTTGCATTCACAGTGGGCTTGTACATGCTCCACGTGGAACCTGCAGCAGTCCTAGGCACTCTCAACATAAAGTTTGTATTAGTTCAATTTTTTTAAAAAATGCTGGGTCATTATCCATAGCAATTCATTAGCCCTCTAATTAGAGTATTAACCCTATGAATATCTGATCATAAAACACTCTGATCTGGTTTCTCTCTGGATATCCCAAACAGATATCAAGTGGGGTCCCTGAAGACCTCCTCTCACTTGATGTTATCTTTTATGATGAAGAGCCACTATTTTCAAATACAGAGGCCAGTCAACTTGTAATACAGATCCATGAAAGAAAATGTATGAGTCAAGACAAGAAAAAAAAAAAACATAGATTTTTTAGCCTTTGATACTAAACATTATCAAAGATCCACCTCTATCCTATAGGGAGCAGAGCAAGCATTAGGGGAAGGTTTTGAGCTTAGGCATCCCTCTGGGCATCTTTTCTTTGGAAAGGAGCCTGTGCCGGAAGAACCTTTTGATTTTTTTTCTCTAATTTACAAATGATAGCTTGTAGAAGCAATTTTACTTGGAAGGAAGGAAAACAAACAAGCATTCCCTGAGTCATAAGAGTAGTTTTCTATGCATGCATCTGGAAGCATAGGTACAGGAAGCAAACACTCCATGCTGAGCTCTGAGTGAATCCTGGGTCCTGGATGCGCGTCCTGGCTGGAGCTCACAAGTGGGTAAAAGGGGGCACTTATAGAAAGCCCTGCCGTCCTGAACCTGCCCTTTGGCCACACTGGAGGAACCTCTGGAGTACGGGAGTTCTGGCTTACTTTCCATCTGTTCTTTTGGAAGGAAACCAGAACATAGAACGCAGGACAGCACGGTTTGCTGCCACATAGAGCAGAATGCATCAAGACGTGCTTGGAAAGCAGCATAGGGAGTACTTCGGAAAGTGCTCTAGAGTGTGGAATTATGCAATGCTAGATCAGTAAATGAAAACAATGCTGAAATAATCTATATACTGAACTTTTTTTTAAATAGATAAAAGACTCAGGGGGAGTGGGATTAAAAAAGGTAAAAGGGAAGGGAACAGAAGAGAAAAAGAGAGGAGAAAATACATGAAGAAAATAACCCATTACCTTCAAGTCCCATGACATTTATATATGTATGTTCAGATAATTCTATCCTTTTTTATCCTCTTAACACTTTGTAGGTAGTGATGACAGCTAACTATTCAAATGCCCGTGTAAAGTGAGATGCTGGTTTCAGATAAGTTTCTCAAGTAGAGTTGTTCACATAAAACAACCACTGCCTTGCTGCCAGTGTCAATATAACACACTATTCTTGCATGATGCACTTATGAAATAGAGGTTTGGATCAGCTTGGGGAATAAGTTTGGTAGTATCAGGGAATGAAGTTCGCAATCCTCTACCTCTTCCTTATTGCATGGATAACTAAGGTTTGGGATCGATTTTAAGAACTAGCAGTCTGGTACTTTATTTTTAAAGTGTTTGTTAGTCCTACTGTCAATTACTGCTAGATATGCAAGCTACTGAAAAATGGTATTTTTTGCTATCAGGTTGAACGTTTAGCAAGAGTTCTATTCATTGTCTAAATTTGTACAATTTCAGACTGTAACAAGAACTTATGACCTTTATCCACACCTAGAGCTTTACTGAGAAAAAGTAACATACAATAAAACAAAACTAAAAAGCATCCAGCGATACAATATTTTCAGTACCACTTGCTGCAAATATTTACCACATCGAACAACACTTATGCATTCATATACGCATACTGAGAGGTATAAGGAAAGAAAAAAAGAACTGAGTTACTCAGATATAACTCTTGGAACATCAACCTTTTCCCACATGCACACTGCCTGCTGACACCAGGTTCCTTAACACTCTGTTGTGAAAGGTGATGAGACATATGTTATTTGATTTACAGCAGTATGGAGTTAAATATACTCTCCACAAATATAAAAGGTCAAAATACACATTGATGACAGGATGCGAAATGGAATTGAATACACAGATGTCCATTTTATAGAACAAGAAACAAAGCGATTGTTGTGTTAGGGAAGACTTAAATAATCTTCATATAAAATATACAAATGAAATTCCCAGTCAATTTCCTTCTATAATATGTTGCTATCCTATATTAGTGCTAAATAAAACTAACTCATAAAATATACTTCATAGAAGCCCCATAACCATAACTACTAGTTGGTGCTGTATTGTCCTGCTATCACACAGCTTCTTAATGTTGGACCAAACTGTGCAATACCTGCTTTGCACAGCTCAGCAGTACCTACTTTGCCATCGAATATACAATTTTGTATTATCCTGGGGTAACTACAAGTTGAGCAGATACATTCAAAAATTAATTAGACCAAGAGAGTCTTCATAAAAAGATGAGATAGAGTTTAATTATGTATCTTCAGTACAATTAAAGTCTTCAGTATAATTTAAAATGCACAGTTCAAAGTACACAACACATTTCAATATTTATCTCAGAAAAAAAAATTCTCTTAACAAAATAGGAAACCTTTACATAAAATCCTGCTTACTATATGATAGAAAATTATCTTGTCAAATAATAAAACCATGCCGTTTTGTTCCATAAACTGAAGATAAACTGAAGCAAGAACTTTCCTTGGAGGAGGTTCTCCCTCCCCTACTGCATATCTGGATTTTTAGGTAGAACAGGACCCCCAGTTTACCCCACAGCCTGAAGTGTAAATACCCAGAAGGGCAAATCAACTCCAGCAAAGTCTATGTGTCAGATTATATCTAAAACCAGACCCAAGTGCATAGTGATAGGTATAACATAATCTATATCAGGCTCACTGAGCAAGGTCAATGGGATGGAAAAATCTGCATCCTTCTCACTTCCCCCTTACCACATAATACCTGTATCTGTTAGAGGAACAGCTATTCCAGCAACACTTCCCCACTTTTACCCTGTGTGCAACTGCTGAGGCAACATGGCACCTTCTCTCAAACATTATGAAGTTCACCGTAAATAACCTTGTGCTATAAATAATCTGTAAAAATATGCACCAAAACAAAAAGAGGAAAAGTTCAGTACCTTAAACCAACCAGATCACTTAGTTTTGATGAAACTCAAGGAATTCCTAAATATGTAACACTGCCCAAACTGAGACATGAGCTAGCTTTACTTGGGAATTCTGCAATTCCATTTGAAAATGTCCAGTTCCTGAAGCAGTAAAATGAACATTATTCTGCTGTATCTGTTACTGAAGTGCTAAAAGAGTCTGCAAGAATTAGTCTTCCTGCAAAAGGAATCAGAGGTCTATTTTGAAATAACTCAGTCATTTAAGAATTCTATAAACTTTTCTCCCGCATAAACATCTCAGTGAGGCTTCCTTTAAATATATTTTGTTAGAAGCAGTATTTCCCGGAAAAGAAATAGTTATATTTCTTTCATCTGTTTGGTTTATCTCTTGCTACCCCTAATTCTTTCCACAGCAGTCTAACTGCCCATCATGGCATACTTCACACTGTGGGAAGCATTTAGTGACAACACATTCCCAAGTGTAACAACTGTACTTTAAGAGGGACCGGGGGGGTTGTTATTGTATTGTAATGGCAAAGGATCTAGTTTAAGTGTAGTTATTCTGTTTAGAGATCCCACTGCTTGAAAACAACGTGTTTTAGCGTCTTTGTGAAACATGATGCAGACAGAGGAAATGGGAGCATGCTTGGTAACATTTACAATGCGCGCCCGCGGTTCCCCTCATCCCATTTGTAACCGCACACTGAGAGCTCATGAGAATCACACGGTGCTGACGTGCTCTGTTCATTCTCCTCACAATGCGCTCAACAAAACACCTCAGGCAGCTTTGCATGGGGCTAAGCTAATGAGTCCGGCCCTTCAGCTACTTCGCTGGCTATAAACACAGCCCAACCAGTCTCATGTACTAGCTTTGGCAATGTACGTTAAGCATCATTACAAAAATTATTTTTAAACCTCACCCTAGGAGATCATCTCTTTCCTTAAATATGCTCCTCCATTTGTGTAAGTTGTCACTGTTTCTGTACCTCTGCCAACCCCAGCCTGTTTTTGAAAGCCAAGCATACTTCAGTAGACCTTTATGAGTTTCCTTTTTTCTTTTCTTTTTTAAGTGATTGTTACACAAGCTTACTCTCTCTCTAGAAGGTTGTACAACACTTTCCTGGCAGCTTGTTCTGAAGAATTTTATACTTTCTCCATTTTTTTTCCCTCAGTACCTAGCTAGATAAGTATAGCTGGATAGTAATATAATCACTTTTCATAAGTGATTTTATTTATGGGCAATTCAAAGAAACAAAGACAGACCAGAAAGACTTACTTTCCACAAAATGCCATTTAACAAATATTATTTTTGTTGTCACATATTTGTAGCTTTCAAAATGTATGTGCTAAAATAAAATACATAGCTGGCAACAACTTAGCTACAACTTATCACCCATATGTAACTCTACATTTATTTGTACTCAGAATGGTTAACTTAAAAAGTGTTAGAAGAGAGTGCTATTTCTTTCTTGTCAGAGATGTATAATTTCCATAATGTAATTAATAATCTAGAAAAAAAATCTTGATTTTTTTTCCTAAAAGCAGCAATATTTATTTTACTTATGAAACCAATGATTTTTCAAGCTTAAGACAATCTTTTGTATTTGCTTGGAAAGTACATTTCAAGACATCCCTAAAAAAAGTGTCTTCACTGAGAAGTGACCAACAAACAAAATAACGATGGCTTCAGGGTGCTAAGGGTTATTATTGCTATTATGAGGGTTACCAGTGTTTCCTGGTTTTATTTGCATTCTCAGTATTAAAAGATTGGGAGTGAAGGGGAAAAAAAATCAGCAGCTTCTGCCAGGAGTATCTTCCAAATAACTCCCTCAAATATCTGGTTCAGGGACAGAAAATCCACAATACAGTAGCCCACTGATTCAATAAAAACTTTCTCAAAGAGCAAAATATCTGTTCCCTGGACATTTTATCACCTATCCATCTTGCTACGGAAAGATAGTGGTATATTATTAATTGGAAAGGACATGACGAGCAAGAATATAAGTATAGGTCTGCTAAAAGCAAGAAGAAGAGCTAGTAATGATCAGTAACTTTAAAAATATCTTCATGAGGCTCATATAAAAATGTGAAAATAAAAATCTTTTAAGTGATAAACTAGGTACCCACCCCCCATCCAAAGACCAGCTGATGATATCAAGAAGGATTATCATTATAATCCACAGAATATTTTGCTGTTATAAGAACTTTTGTCATGTTTTTAAATGCCTTTTTTCTCTATAGTCATATTTTTCAATACTCTTTTATACTAAAAAAAAAATCTGAATTTTGATATTCTTCACTAAAAGTACAATAGTTAATTTTCTACCAGTTGATACATTAATTCTGCTTACATCATTAATCTGTGGAATTAGCTGAAAATCTTAAAAAATAATAATAATAAAAATATTGCATTAGTACTTAAAATTATTTTGCTGGCCATTTGTGTATTTCATTTGCTTTTGTTGCTTAGACCTATCAATATAACTAGAAAATGAATTATAAAGAGTATTTCTTAACTGAAATGGGGTAGGATTTAAAAAAGAAGTAACCTCTTAATACTTCCTTTGCTTTTATATATATATATATGACACATTCTTTGCTTTAGTATGTATTATCCAGCTTGCACTTAGATCTTTATGACTGACCCAATCACTTTTTTTTCCTGAGTATGCATTTATACAGTGTATGTGGCTTACAAGTATCTGGGAAGAACTGCAAGTTCCTTTTTCTGTACAAAAATTCAGTAGATATTTTGTTTTTTAAACCAACATCTCTGCACAGTAAAATCTGCCTTGAGTTTTTGTTTTCACTCCATAAATTTCAATCTGAAATTAGACAGAATTGTAAGAAATTCTCTTCTAGTGCCATTCTTATACTATTTTTATCTTGTTTTTGACTAGAATGCTTTTCATTTCTTATTCTGTTCAAGCCAACTTTGAAACTAGGGAGTGTTTCCATCTGTCACGTTATTAGAATATTAGAAGAGTCACACAGGATCAGGCCAAAGTTATCAGCTCTCAGCGATGGAAAGGTGATACTAGGAGGAAGTGTAAAAGCAGAGCAAGCATGAAGCTGAACTTGCTTGCATTTCCTCAGAGCTAGACGTGGTTTCTTGTATTTTAGTAATCCTCAGTCATGCTCTCCTTCCAGGAACTTGTCCAATCTCTCTTTAAACCCATGTTAACTTCTGGCATCCCTAACATCCTTTAGCAAGAGTCCCACAGACTAACTCCATCTCATGTGAAAAAAACACATCTTTTAGTTATGACTGTAATCACGATCACAGTTCTAATTGCTACCATTGATGCCTTTTGCTAGTATTCAATTACAAAAATTTTTCCTGCAATCACAGAAACTACTAATATAGAAATGTGTCTAAAAATCATCTCACATTATCTCTGCCCAGCAAACTATGCTTAAAGAAGAAACCAGGACAAACTGATGCACAGTCTCTCTTTTGATTTTAATCAAAATAGGACTAGGTTATAGTAGCTTAATTTATAAAGAAAAAAAAAAAAAAAAGGATGAGTCAGAGCTGCTAACTTTTTAAAGACAGGATACTACTACTGAATTATAAGACCTGTTTCTTCCAAGTGCGGCCAGCATTTAATTTTTTTTTCTTTTTGCTTTTCATTTAATTTCAATTTTAAGCATTTTAATTTTTCAGCAAGTTCTCACTCTATTAGCGTATACAAAAGAAATACAGATTATCATTTAATTGATTTAACATGAAATTCTGATCAAGAAATTACCTTACTCAATGTTCAGAGGAGATCCCTTGGTAGAAATGCAAAAATAGCATGTCAAGTCCTTGCTTTGAAGTGCATGAGGTTGTAACTCAAAGTGTTATTTTCTCTACCTAAAACTCAGGATTCTCTATCATAGAGAAGGGTATCTGAAAACTTCTCTATCTATATCCTACTGTAACACTAGGAACCCCATTTATCATTTTCTCATTTTAATTTGAAACATGGACCCAAAGAAAAAGTTCGCTTTTATAATGACAGTTTTCTTAAGACTGTGATGTTTCTTTCACTATTTATTATTGAAATTGAATTGCCTACAGAAGCATCATAATGAAGAATAACGATATTCAATCTGTCTCCAGGCTGTCCAGCAAGATGACACTGTAAGTCTTTAATTTTAAATTGCATAAAATTGTCTTCCTTACTAAGCTTTAAGGTAGGAAACTGCACATTTTGACAACTTATTTAACCGGCTTTACGAGCTTCACAAGCAGTTTTGTATTTGGCCATAAAGCAATGTAACTGAAGTAAATGATGTAACTTTCTGAGTCATACGCAAAGAGGTAATGAAGTCTTGCTAATATATTCTCATATGTACACATTTAGATTTGGAAATGCTTTCACCCTAAAACAGCTTTTTATCCGTTCTCACACAGTTATGCATTTCACATCTCTATCTGTATCTCTCTATTTTTTTGGAAAGTTTTCCTTCAGGCCTCATTTCAGTATTCCACATAGTTTGAATATCAAGTTAGAACTTTTCATGATACTGTTCTATATTCTGTTCATGACTAACAGGAGAATTAAGATTTTGTAGGAGGAAATAAAAGGGCTCGCTGAGCAAAACTATTCTATAGCTAAATTAGTTACAAAAGTTTTAATACTACCTCTTGCACGATGAAATAAAATGTTTTGTTAAAAATAGAGTACAAACATGCAGTTATTTTAACTAGATAAACAGTATGTGAAAAAATATGGTAGTTAAGTAGAATATAAAATCACAAAATATTAAACCTTTAAATGTTCCGCTCATAAGTAAAAATCTGTGCTCAAAATTCTGTTAAAATGCAACTATTCTATGCAACTATTCTATGCAACTATGATTATTAATTTCTGTGTTGGTTTGATCTCCAGGAAGACTGCAGAGCTTGTGAGAACCTCTCCTGCTTCATTTGAAAATACAATAGCCTGCATTTAAAAACACAGTCATATACGTATGCTCTTGAAGATCTGATGCTGTTACTGTATAAATGGCACAGGGCTTACTGAAAATATTTCTAGAAGGAAACATATGCTTTCCTTATTAAAATAAATGAAGAAAACCAACTGTTTTCACTAGTGGAAATAGAATTCAATATATACAGTCTTGCTTAAAAAGAAGCTAGACTTGCTTCAAACTGGGCTTTCTTTAATCTGTCCTCCAGAATGGGACTATTCAATACTTTGAACACACCAAACAGTATCTGTGAAATTGAGATAGAGCACCGTAAGAGCAGGGAAACTGCTCAGAAACATGCTCATTAAAAAAGACCAGACTAGGAAAAGCAGTAATTGCATCTGCTTTTCATTCAACATTAAGTGATTAAAGAATTCCCAGTTTTGATTTATCTCTAACTAATCTTACTGCAGCTATATCAATGCATAGCAGAGTCCATGAAGTGGACAAGAAAAAGGAGCAAGCCCCACAGCAATCTGAGCGCTTGTCTTGGAGAGGAGATGGACCTTTCCTGCATTGCCTTATTCATCAAGAAATGTTCATTCCTGGAACATGGCTGAGCAGCTGTGCCCAAGACCAGCAACTTACCCACTGAATCAGTGACTTTTCCTTTATTCGCTTTCTCTGGCCCCTAAAGTATCCACCGTTATTAGTAGTGTCTATGCCCTAACACTGGCTTCTTATTGGGGCCAAAATGCTCATGCCCAAGAAGAAAATTTAAGAAGCCCATTGAGCAGTAACATGACAAATGCCCCTCCCAGCAGCTCACACTTTGGCCAGATACGTGAAACAAGAGACAAATCTTGTAGTCTTTGCTTCCCAACAGCCACTTCAGTTTCTCGGGCCTCCTGGGGAGTCTAAACATCTCACTTGGATTTCAGGCAGTTCATAAAACTGACATGGATGTTCAAGATGCCTAAGACCCTTTCGTATTAGCCAAAAGGGCAAAAACCTCAAAGATGTTGAGAAATATTTCACTGAAGTTGGTGACTAATAAAATGATAATACATAAATACATATGAAAGCACTCTAACATTTTCACCAACGTCTTCATTACAGGGGAAGAGCTCATCTGGGTAAAACTCTCTTAGGTACTGCTCCATCTGTACAAAAGATGCAAACTCCAGTTCTAGTACTATTTAGCAGGGAGAGAATTCATCTGAAATTAGGCTAACTCCTTCCAAAGAACCGCCTACTTCACAGAAAATATAGATAGAACAAAAAGTAATGTTCACTAAATGTACTCTAAAATAAAACTGGAATCGCAGTTAGATGTTTGCTTTTTCACTCAGCATGATGTTTCCATAGTGTAGAGCTTCAGAAATCTTAAAAAAAAAAAAAAAAAAAAGCCATAATTATTACTTTAAACATCACAGTTAAACATCACAGAGATTAAATACTCTATCAATTTGTGAAATAAATGAGTATATCTTCAGGAACAGAGAGTGTACCCAAAAGAATTAGCACTTCTATTTAAAAAGTTTATAAAAGAAAAAATTCAGCTGTTTGTCTTCTATTTGTTCATCCAATTCTGTTTTAGTACAGAGCAAGTCTTTTTTTAAATACATTTACATAATCACTTCTATCAAGTCATATGCAAGGAAAAACCTGTGTTCCAATGTGCAGATATGTGTTTTTCAGCTTGTTCTTGGCTTGTCTTGGATTATGAAGAAAATTTCAGAATGGCAGCTCAAACAGTCGCTTACTTTTTAACTGTTTAGTTTTCAATCAGGACTATTTGACAAGCAGTGCTGGCATGTGATAAGCACCACACATCTTGACCTTCTCAACTGAGTAACTTCATTTCCAAAAATCAGAAATTTTAAAACTAGATAGCAGCACTGAATCAATGTTATATCAACACCGATTGCTGGTGCAAATATAGAAAGTAATCAGATTGCAAAGCTAAATTTAATTTGCATCGTTTGAGCAAATTTTTACTTTAAATTACTCAGTTTGAACAGTTAGGCCTATTAATTAAGTACCCTTCAGGTATGAGAAACTTGGGAAATAACTTAGATTTATGAAAAAAAGTACAAAGAAATAATATGGAACATTTCATATAACTGAACGTCAATGTTCAAATCCCTCCACAGCTGTTGTTATACATTATGCAAATGTTATAATGAACTTGCACACAAATGCACTCGCATTTAAAATAAAAATTTTCTGCATGTTTTAAGAACAGGAGAACATTTAGCAAGCCCTGACAACATCCCAGTAAACCGTATGTCTTTTTCCTTGCACATGCACTGGCATGTCTTATTTTTCTATTCAAACCCAGCTATGGAAAGATTTTTGGCTGAGTTCAAATCTGCAACAGCCTATTCATGCTCTGAAGACTGTATTGCAGGCATGAGTAAAACCGTTATATACAATTATATTAGGGTGTATAGGCAACATATATACCTAAAAATCATATCTATGGAGTTCCACAGTATTCAAGCCTAGGAAATATATGTAGTGGTATCTCAATTAGCTTAACTATAAAAAAAGCAAATTTATAGGAGATATATCCTATATGGCTAACAAGGTCAGTTAAGCTTAGTAACTTAACTGTTACCATGTTAAAAAACAGATAACTAGGCAATATGCTGGATATACCAAAAACAGCTTTACGCAAACTCAGTTGGGCAATTATTCCTATTTACCAGACTTAAATACATAATTCCCACACAGATCTTCAAACTATGCAAGCAGGACATGACCAATGTCATAGTTTGAAGATCTTGGCAAAAGACCTCTCTGTTTAGAGGAGACAAGCTTAGCAAAGGTTCACACTCTCCCTTAGGTCCCCACCTGTGGAAGCAATAAAGATCCATGCATCCAGATTCCAAACAAACACTGAGAAGATTCATGACCTGACAGCAACATGTTATCATAGTATTATCATAGATAAAGTAGTATATATCATAGATATAGTAGCATATATTATATTATATATTATAGTAGTATATATGTATAGTAGTATATGTTATCATAGATACATTATTATACTTCCAGTTGTGATGATATGAATACACATCTAAGATTTTTAGCTTCCAAACAACAGAAGTACATTGAAAATGAAATTCAGAAGGAAATGATTCATTTGATTAAAAATGTGAAGTGCAGTGAAACTTCCTATATGTCCTACTACTGCAGTACCTTCGTATCAAAAGTCATGATACGGTTTTGATTTCTTGAAAACAGTATTAGTCAGCAAACCAAAAACCTAGCAATAATCCACAGGTTTTCTGTCTCTTCCACTTTACTTAAACATATAAAAGAGCTCTCTCCCAGCAATAAACCATAATCTTTTACTAGCCTCAAAAGATAAATTCTCAAAGCCACCCCTCCACACACAGCTCACCTACACAGCTAGTTTAACGTATTGAAAAGAAATCACCAATACTTAGTCTCATTTAATGTAGAACAATAAAGTCATACCATAAACACACACACAACCAACAAAAACAATCATGCTTTTTTTTTCTTGCTTCTAGCAAGAAAATGTTACTGGAAGCTCATGGCAAATCATATCAGCCATCATTAGTTGGAATGAAAGCATCAGCTTTGAGTTCTGACATGCATTTCTAGCTAGGACTTCTTTTCTGTATATGTTTTAAAAAGTGTATCAGAGTACAAGTATTTTGAATCAAATAAATGGTTTGGAGGTAGTCATACACAGATAATACATAGTAGGGTATTTAGGCTAACAACTGCTTCATGCATAAAGCTACAGTCAAGTAGGATTCCAAAATATTTACAAATATTTCTAAAAGCAATAACAAACATATGAGGGAAAAAAAAAAAAAAAAAGAGCCTTGAAATTCAGAATCCTGAGAATAAGAACAAAAGTCACACAATTCACTAATATTTTGAATCCTTTTTATGAACAACTTTCTGCTTACTTATAAGAAAAAGCTGTAGAAAAGAACAGATGATACATAGAATTATATATATACTCAGGTTTTACAAACTGAACTCAGAAGCAGTAGTAAAGGGTGACCAACTTGCAACTCTTAAACTGCATTTATGTCATGATGGTTAAAGGGCAACTTCTGTGCTGGCAGGGCGCCATAGGAGAGACAAGGAGATTGTGCTGAGGCTGATGTGCTGAGCAACCTGTATCTCCTACTGGGAAAACATCTGGCTAACATAGGAGGCTAATGCAGGATGGTTATCCCAGAATCTGGACTAGTTTCATAATACTGTGGAATTGCTTCTACTGTTATTTCTCTGTGCTGATAAAAATGGAATTTACCATCTATTCAAATTTGAGAAATAAGGTGTTGGTCTTAAATCATACAGAGGTTTGGAAACACAGGCTGTACGTTAGCCTGTTTACTCTGAAGACTACCTTGAATGTGAACTGAAGCTGTGAAGCTATGATGTCAATGATATCAGAACAGAGATTCAGATCAGCACTTACACAAGCTCATCCAGAACACCGCTTTCAATGCAGGAGAAAGATGACAACATAACATGAAGGATATTCTAGAACAGACAGAACAATCACCATCCTAACTCAAAATGTCTGTGAGCCACCTCTTCCCCCTGCAAAACACCCACTACATTTAACTGAGATGATCAAAATTCCCCGCTGAGATATAGCACATCGACTGACCTTTGCAAAGGGAAAACTTTTTCTTTCCTTTTTTTTTATTTCCTTCCAGAAAAGCTCTTCATATTCTCAAGTCAGTCTATTTTTGGAAAGATCTGGTCTACTATTTCAGGACAGAACATACAATAACCTCTAAGACTGCCTTCAGCATTCAACTGTGGATGAACTGTCAGGAGGTTCAGTAACACTGTGTTAGGTAATGGGGTTACCATGACAACATTTCTGCCAAATTTGGAGCTCAAGTTTAAAAACGTACTAAAAAAGGCAAACATATAACATACAACCATCCTCCCCTCAGAGAAAGTCTATCAGATAAATGAAGGCAGTCCTTTCTCTGCTACTCAATTCCAGCGCTATTACTCTATTACTCCAGCTGTTTGACCACAGCTACTGGTTTCCACCAATTGTTTGGCATAAATCATTCTCATCTATGATATTCTTGACAGCATATGCCATTTACCTTAGATGTGCATATTCTATAAGAACTGAATTGAATAACATTAAATTCCAAAATAATTAAAATGCAAATTTACATGCTGTCAATGTGTTTTTTTTTCTGTACTATATGTATATTTTATTTATATTTAAATGTTACATTTAGTAACATTTAGCAACATCAGCAGTCCCCAACTTGTACACACACAACCTACACACACAACCTCAGGCTTTTTCGTACTGGATATGAAGTGCCAATCCAGCCCCTTTGCCCTAGCTGCAGCACAGAGCAGTGCCATGTTCTAGTCGTGGTAAGAAAAGGAGGAAGTTTTTGTTCTCCAAAAAGAAGAGAGAACCAAAAATGAAATCAAAATGAATGTGATAACAAGAAATATTCTCTTCCTCACTCAGAGAAGCTCCCCAAACCCTCCAAATATACAGATCCCATCAGTTTGATTGCTACCAACTTTGTTATCTCTTTGAAACCTGATGGGTCTGTATCACTAAATTGCTTCTCTGTCGATAACAGCACTATGCCATGTTATGTAATGAGCCACAAATAGCTTCAATTCAGTCACGTCATGAACAGGTTTTGAAGTGATAGAATTCACAATGACTTTCATGTTCAAGACTTGGGATTGCATCAAGTAATACTACTGAAGAAGTCTTGAAAGAACTTAGGTCATCACAGCCTACCCTAAAATAAGAGGTACTACTCCACTTTTACACCTCTCCCACTCTGTAACTGCATTTTTTCAGTCAACTTCAGTCAACTTTCAGTCAACTAAAAAATCAGTTTTAATGTATTGTCATATATCTCCTGGTTCTCTTTCAGCTGTTTATATTGATCTCCTCTTGGAATCTTCTGTTCAGAAATTTTGCCCAAGAATACTATAT
This sequence comes from Nothocercus julius, assembly GCA_013398735.1. Taxonomy (NCBI): domain Eukaryota; kingdom Metazoa; phylum Chordata; class Aves; order Tinamiformes; family Tinamidae; genus Nothocercus; species Nothocercus julius. The sequence continues at coordinate 40,952 of VZSV01000482.1, forward strand.
GTTCTACTCAAGAATTTCTGCTTCCTGGGAGTTTCATGTTATAGCTCTTTCCCTGGTGATTTTGGAATGTGTTCCCTTCACAAATTTGACAAACAGATTGCTTAGTTCATTGTATGATTATTAATATAGGTGAAGATAAAAAGTTCTTTATTTTAATATAATTTCTCATATGCATAGCTGCTTTCCCCAGAAAATATCAACATATTAAATAAAGCTTTTCACTACACCCTAGATATAGTTGCTGAGTTTGTCCATTCTAAAAATTATAGAATTGACAATCTTTTTTCTTTTGTATGAGGAAGTTAGCAGTCAGGTGTGTTAAAGCCATGTTTATATGTTTTTATATTCTGGGCTAACATCAGCAAGTAAAAGAGCAGCCTCAGCGCTGCTGGGCAGCTGACAACAGCTAGAGCCAAGCTGAATGGCGATACGATTATGATGTGATTCTGCATTGCTTTTTGCTGAGGTAAAAAATGAGTTTGTCTACGCTTTTACAGGTGACATGGCCAAAGGGATGTCTGCTCATATGATGCCGTTGTAGAGTTTTCTGACAATGATGCTTGTTTAAAGCACTCTTTCAGATGAGCTGTGACAGTGATGCTTGGAACTGTATGATTTTAAAAAAGTATTATGTGCCTTGCACTCTTAGGGACTCACAAAGGATAGATCAATGGTCTATGAAAACTCATAGGAAAATTGATGACAACGGTGAGGAAAACCGAAGGTAGGAAGAAAAGTTGATGGATCATTATATTATAAAAAACAACACTAACAGCCTCAAACTTATTTCCCTTACCAGTAAAAAGATTGCATATCTCAATATAATTCTAAAGGTGAGCCAGATGGATTACATGCTGGCCTATTTCCACACTTGACACTGTATGCTGGCTTGTGTGGATGTGGAAGTATCTGTGATCTAATCAATACGCGAACTGGAAGTTAGATAAGGCCTTAAGAAGCAAGACTCCAAATGACTGTCTCAAATCGCTCAAACACCTGCCTTAAGGCAGGTAATTTGTCCATGATTAGGGTGTAAGAGCCTCTGCCATCAATGCATAGGAGGAGATGCACAGCCACACTTTCTAAAGTATTTGGTTAGTAAGATATACAGCACCTTTCATAAGCCTCAGAAGTTCTTTGTGACTTTAAAATTAATACATCTAGGAATCATTCCATTGTGTACTGCATTGAAACACAACTGCCTCAAGGGCCTCCTTCTCTTGAAATGAAAGACAGCATTTATTACTTTTTAGGAGACCCTGAACAAAATTCACATTTAAAAATTACCAGAGAAGCCTGACTTTGGGCATAAGTCCTTATTCTGTCAAGACTTTGAGATGTCATATGATAAAGACCTACACTGACAAGTGTCAAATCTAAATAGTGCGTTTTCCTGTGAGTATGCCAGATTCTTTCCATACTTTTAAATATCCAATGATGGTAACAGTTTGATAAATACATGTTGCTATTGTCAGTGAAAAGAGAAAATTCAAGAATTTTCTATATGAAGATATATTCATGAAAGTTGTGATAATGTTATGAGAAACCTTAGAAGAGAATGTACCCAAGGACATATTTTCACTGTTGACGCTGGAAAATACAGATAAAACAGCAGGTGTTCGTGAGACATCATGAGAGAATATGGACAAAACAGCAAAGGCTGGTTAAAGAAAAAGATAAGGACCACCCTATCTTCAAAGAACTGTCTGAAGCTGGGCAGTAGGACCAAAACAGGGCCTTCTGAGCCTAAAGGGGGCCATATATGGAAGTGAGTTCCAGGATGTCATCGAGTGGACACTGAAAGACAACCACCAGGGGTTGTCACAAGACCACCAGAGACCACCAAAGGGACGGAGGGCGCATGCGCGCAAGGGTGGGGTATGTTATAATTAGTTCCAGGAAATAGAATTAATATTTATGATCATTCCTAGAGTTTAATGCATATGTAGATAATAGAGAAATAAAAGTTTTAGCAAACACACCTTAGGTATGCACGGTAGGAGGAGCTATCCCCCGTGCATCCAGCACTGCAATAAAGTGAATGCTTGCTTCTTAATACTAAATTGGTATTAAGAGATTTATTCCCGGTTTTCGGTGACAATAACTGCTTGCATTACATCCTGCCAAATGGTTGAGTTACGTCTATTTATTTATTGTTTAGTTATTATTTAGTTACATCTAACAGGTCTAATTACCATTGGCAGGTTAGATAATGCAACTCAATAAAGAAATTCTAAAACACTGTTCCTGGCAAATCCTATCCAAAAAAAAAAAAAAAAAAAACACTGACACTTTTGTACTGAGTTTCAAATTGCTTTAGCATTAAAATATATTATCCTTTTTTGTCACATTCCCTCTTTTGCCATAGCTGTCCTTTGTGAATTAGTCCCTCTAAAATATATTAACCACCAAGTACCCTGTCACTCTGAAGAATGTGCTGCGTGATAGTCCAGCCAATTTAATATCTAATTCAATCAAAAGGCAGAATACTATTGGAGGTCAAATTACAATTATTTTTAGGAAGTGGATTGCAAGAGGGAAATGAAGATTTATGTTGTATTTATTTAAAATTAAATAGAATGTAAATATGCTGAATCTGCACAGATTCCTCTGAAACACTTCAATTTCCCTGGCTATTAATGAAGACAAACTGTGTTTTGATCACAAATGCTAACTAGTGCTCAGGGTTACTGCAATATGGGCCTAACACAAATTCATTTACACATGCCTGCATTTCCTACTGAATTGTTTAGGGATATTTTCTTACAGCAGAAAGTGTTATCTCATTTCAAACTTTATAGAAAGGAATCTTAGAGAAGCTAGTGAGGGAGGAATGCAAAATAATTGTCCTGGAGTACTTAAATTCTTAGGACACTTCAATAAGCAAACAAAACTCCAAATCAAAAAAGACAAAAAACAACAAGCACACACACACACACACAAACAAAACATAAAAAACAACAACAAAGACAAAGCCTTTCCAACTTGACAGTTGATATATTATAATTCTGGTTTCTACTTATTTACAGGAGGTGTGTGCTACTCAGAGTTAATAGGGGAAAAGGGATATTTCCTGTGTTTCTAAAACAATTTTTTTCCAAGTACTTTGTGCAGCTTCCAGAAAACAAGGTATAAAACAATCCAGTTACACTGAAAACAAAAGCCAGCTGCTCTCTCATTACAAAGATACAAACAAATGGCACATTACAGTGAAATTTGTTTGAATGATGTCACTGTATTTGAGTTGATGGGCTCTTATTAACAACTAAGAGGTGGAGAGGGTCATTTTTTTGCTTGTTGGTTTGTTTGTTTTACAAAGGTCCACAATGGCATCTTATTCAAGCTACCTTAAGAGGGTGAGACTTGTGGTAATGTTTATAGTAAGAAGTATTAAAAATAAAAAAGAAGTGTTACAGCTTAAACAGACAAGCTTAGGAGTCAAAAGACCTTACTAGTTCTTAAGGAAAGCAGCCTATTGCTACTAGACTAATGCTAGAAATTACCCTGAAACAGGTGCTAATAAGCAGGAGATTCAAATGAATAAAACTATTTGCTTGACACTTTTTGGGAAGGAAGAAGTTTAAAATAGTGATATGGTAATGATGTGATTTTTTTTTTTTTTAAATCTTTGGCATACATAAAACAGACTGTATTTAAATAATGTAAAATAGCTTTACTGGACCTTCTGATCAGAAAGAACAGGGAACATATCACTTCAGGATGGGCTAATATTGTGAATATTACCTTTAATCTATATTTTTCATATTGGCTATCTATAAAGTGACAGATGGACTAATATCTTGTCGATCCTAAAGCCTTAAATGATGCATGTCATCTTTATATCCAAGTTTCCCATTGATTAGCAGCAGTGCATGCATTCTAATGGCTAATGTCAGTTGTGTTACAAGTTGGTAAATGACTGTATATTGGTAGCGGGAAACTGTCTATGAAATAATGTTCTCCCCTGAAGACTCCTCTTGAAAAAACATTTTGGAAGCCATTTTAAGACTTTTCTATTACAAACATAATAATCCTGTCTATTAACTCTGCATTCAATCATTTTAATTTTGCATAGAAAAGAATTTTTATTTTTTGATTAGTTTTTCCCTTTCTAGCTCATAGATAGGTCTAAGTTATTTTTGCCTTCAACAGATATAAGTAAAATAATTTATTTAAATATATGGTTGATTTAAAAGGAAAAAAAAAACACTAAAACAGATTAAAAAAATGAAAATACAAGATGTCATTATCTGAAGGGACGAGGATGCTTATTCAACACAATACAACTTAATTATATTTTGGAAAATGCTTTGCTTCTGTGATTCTCTGGTGTCTCAAATTAGGCAAATAGAATAAGCAGTAACTTTGGAAACTCCTGATCCAACCCTTTGTCAACCTTTTATATTACTCAGAACTATTGGCAGCTATGTCCTTTCTCTCTCATCTGGTAAAACAACCCATGAGAACAAACGATAGACACTCTGTGATGGACTGAAAAAGATGGGGTAACAGATTAACAATTACACTTCAGAACCACAAACACAATAAAAGGCTAAATTCAACACTCTCATTGCTTAAATTGTTTTTGGTAAGTTACTGCACTATGTCACAACAAGCTGGATTTAGTCATATATCATATTTTCCCTCACATTCACTCAGGGCAAATTTTTATTATGTAGTACTGTTGGTGATAACAGTGTTCTTGTTCCTGTTTAGAAAGATCTTAATTAGACTTATCCCAGATTCATTTAAACACATTCTTTTTCCTTGGATCTTATGGAAATATGTGATTTCTCCTAATTTTGGTGTAAAGCTTAATAGGTGGGTTGCAATCTATAGAATAGTTTCCAGTTATTTAAGGAAACAATTAGATTTAAATGTGTAAACACTTTTGCATCTGTGGCTCATCTCTTCTGCCTCCTTTAGCAGGAAATATCAAGAGTAATCAATTGTCTTAAACTGATTTGCATTTGCTGGGATTCATGGTTTTCTTGTTTTAAAAAGTTGAAGTTTCCTGCAGGTTTTAAATATATCTATTTTTCCCTCACATTCCTTTCCATTATATAAAGTCACCGATAATAACTTTGACTCCTGTTAATGCTGTTACTGCACTATGCAGTTGTTTCCTGGAGTATCTCTTGTACAAATGATAGATTACAGGAGTTCTCTTGAAGTATTGTTTTCAAAACAATATAATGAAAATATTCAGCCTGTTCTTTTTATCTGGTCTCCATGCAATATAAATATACAGGCTGAATACACACTGAAAACCCCATAGGTTTTACTGTTTGGGTAGATAACTTACAGCTCTTTCAAACCCAACCATTTACATATCAAAGATCTGTACTTACACAGATCTCAGAATGATGATTTTCCCTATTGCAAGCACTGCAGAGTGTTGGTATCACCCTATTGATACCAACTCATAGTTAACTTGAATTTTTAAAAGGTGTAATGTCATCAAGTATCTCAAAAAATATCAGAAAACACATTCTTAACTTCGTGTTTTGCTTGCTTTTTTCATCTTATTGTTGTTAGCCTTTTTTTAAATCAGGTTTAATGATTTGAAGACCTTTCTGCACACCTAGATTTGGAGTACAAAGAACATGCGTTCCCCTTGTAACAGATGCTAAAGGCATGTGCTTATTATTCTTATCCTCTGCCATATCAGAGTTTATTTGTACCTTGAATCAGTTTTGTCTTTTTTAGGTATTCAGACTTATTAAGGTAGCCGTGCATTATTTATGACCCTTTCCCTTGTCCTGCATTTTAAAAGGATATTAAATATCCTTACAAGGATATTAAAACACTGTTTCAAAAGTTGCTACATATGTAGATATTCTTCTGTTGCACAGTATGCAATATGCTTTTGCTTGCCTTTAAACATGATTATTTAAAATGTTTTTGGTGCTTTTTTCACTGGCAATTTCTTTAGTTACATATGAATCTGTGAATGTCTCGATTAGACACTTTTGTATCCATTTAAAAATATATATATTTGATACCAGAGGCACTTGTTGATATTGGATACATGTCTAGAGAAAAAAAAACAGTGAGAAACACTTAATATATATTGCACTATGCCTTACTCAAGCAAATCCTTTCAATTTATCAGAAGTCCAAGCATATTTATGCATCATTCGATTACTCTCAGTACTCATTTTTCCTTTGAAAACAAAATGTCTCATTCAGCATATGCACATTTCCCCTATTTGCATTAGTGAACTTAACACTGAAGGCTTCTACTCCAAAAATATCTTTGAATTTTTGTCCTTGAATTAACAAATAAATAAATAAATAAAAATTTCTGGTCTGCCTCACCTTCAGCAAAGAACTACTTCATTAGCTCTTGCTAGTTATCGAGTCCTTACAGTACTCCTAGTTTCAGAGTCGGCAGGTGGCATCTTTCTTGACTTCTTCTACAAGAAAGTTAGACTATTCCTTTTTATTATTCTTTGATAGGCTTGTGGGAACAGAGATCGATTTTTCTAACAGGCTTTTCATACAGGCACTGCACTGTCATCTCAAGGCCAACAGAGAAAGAATAAGAAATCATTTGCTATGATAAACCTTATATAACTGCATGAACACACTGCATCTGCTCAAATTCTTCAATTACTAATGTGTTAGTTAGAAAATACTGCCATTTCAGAGTCCATTAGCAACTTTAAGGTGCTTGATGGCAGATGGGCATGAGAGGCAGCCATACTTAAACACAGAAATTGGTGTTTCCCAAAGCAGTGTTGGAAAACTGCTTAAAACATGTTTTGTGAAAGAAGAAAATTCTCAATTTCCCCTTATAATTTGCTAATTCAAGTGCCTTATTATGTATTTAAAGTTTTAATCTTAAAAGTATTATTAGCACCTATTTACACGGTTATTAATAGCATGTATCTGTCAATTTACCTGGAAGTGCAGCTTTTTTTTTTTTTTTTTTTTTTTTTTTTTTTTTTTATAGAAACCTTTTAAAAAGATTCCTAGCTTCTTAGTCTATTTATAGTCATATTTAGTACATTTTCCTAGTCTGAGGAAAGATCTCCCTCAAAATCTTAACTCCTGCTGAAATAAATGGAAGTTTTCCACAAAATATGTATTTTTTCCCCCAAGCTACCACTAAGCCTTCTATGGGAGGAACAGAAACATCAAACAGTTAGAAATCCCTCAGAACTTCAGGCAGTTATACTGTGCTTCTCCTTCCAAATTGAAGGGTTTGGGTTACTTACTTCATGTGTGACAACAGCCTTAGTTTTACGTGGCCTCTCTGCAGTCACTAAATAAACATTTGCAGCTCCTTTCGAATCACAGAACCACACAGTAGCTGAGATTGGAAGGGACATCTGGACCTCATCTTGTCCAACCTCCCACACAAAGAAAGTCCAGCCTCTTTTGGCAATCCCTTCTCACTTGTTTGATCAACTTCACTGCAAAAAGTTTTTCCTTGTATGTATCTACCTGGAATTTCCCCTGCTCCAATGTGCTTCTGTTGCCTCTTAGGCTAATCCTAGGGATGCCTGAGTAGAGTCTGGCTCTGCTCACTGCTCTCTCCTTTCAGATACCCCAATTCACCTGAATGCAATCATAAGGTTCGCCCCTAAGCCTTTTCTTCTCAAATTGTACCCAACTTTAAGGGAAATAAGTTTTCATAATTTTTGTGTAAAAAAAAAATATATATATATTTACAATTAATTCATCTGCTAAAATAAGATTCCTGTTCCATTGTTCCATTCACACTGATAAGGACCGGCAAATAGATATAAATGATTGGAATTAGCTGTGTGTTATAAACTTGTGTCATATTTATAGCTGCTTCTAATAATTCCAGATATGAAGCTTTCAATCATGAACCTTATCAGACTTACTACTCTTAGTAAAGCTTTCAGAAATTTTAGCCACAATGGCAACAAGTTGTTTTAACATTATACTTACTCTGACTTGAAACATATTCCATACCTCAAGCTGAATTTTTAGGCAAGACAGTCTGCTCAGAAAATGTCCATTCTTACGACTTGAATTTTAGCTAGATAGCGTGTGTTTGGGCAAATGTAAAGTGTAAGTGCTAAGGAAATGAAGTAATCCACAAACAGAAGGGCTTTTTCTATCCTGTCATGTGAAATTCAAGGAATATGCTTTTAATGATAATTTGAAGTATAAAGAAGCCTTCTACAAAAGGGATTTAAGGAAAGGAAACACTAGCAGAAGCTTTGTGAAATAGTGCAAAACTCTGGGTTAAATATATCAGAGCTGCTGCTAAGTGGAACTGACAGAGCTGCTGGGATAGTACAGTGACCTGATTAAGATTTAAGACAGTAGTGAGAACCATATTCTCTGTTTACCTCTACAGGATTTTATCATAAATTATTGTATTAACTTGGTGTATATATATAGACATCTCACTCTTAAAATAGGTCTTGGATTGCCATGAGCTGAGGACAAAATATAGATACCACTAAGTCTCATTACTTTTATGAAAGCAAATAGAGGAACATCCTCTTCAAAAGCGAAGAAACATTAAATGTAATATAGTCACAGTGCAAGAAAAATACACCAGAAACATTTTTATTTCTGGAAATTTTCACATGCTTACAAAAAGTCATCATTAAAGTGAGAAGAGATCTTAGACTAACTTCTGGAGAGATATAATTGTCTCTCTTATCCAATAATCAGCATTTTCCTTTCTCTGTTTTCTCTCCATAAATTTGGTAAAATTCTTCTTAATATACACATCCTTAGAAGTTGAATACTTTTTCTGATTTCTATACTTTCCTATAACATCTAAAATTGAGTCTTTTAAGAATACAGTCTATTAACAGCACTAATAGTCTGATATCCAGAAATCCTTCTTTCATTTCAATCTCCAGTAAATAACATGCAGAGGATTCTAAGAAAAGTGAAGATTGTAATAAAGAGATCATGAGATACCTATATATACATATTTCAAATATTTTCTTACATAATAATACACAGTTTGTCTTAATGGATTGCTATTAAATGGAGAGCTGTGTTACTAATTGGGACAATGATACCAATGCACTGCAGTGAGGCTTGCCGGGGTTCACATTTTAGCTCCCACAGTTTATCTTCTCACGTAAGGAAGTGAGCTCCTACAGTCAGGAGTCTTATGTGCAACTAGATTTTCACTTCTCCTACATGTCATGGGCAACTACCGTACCACCAAAATCACATGTTAATGTACATTTTACTGTATTCACTCAGCATCAATATTCTCTGTAGCAATGAAGATATGTTGGTTATAGCTTTCAAATAATCCTCAAGATGATGTCAAGACATTATGCACATTATTTTGAAACACACAGTGAACAGTTAACAGCTCTATATGTTAATGAATAGGTGAGAAAAAATCTGAAAAACATGTTGCACAGCACACTATCAAAAAAGTGTATTATTATTATTTTAAATCACACTCTTTTCATCAACAGTGAGAAATTAAGAGCAGGATGGCAAATGGTGTTTACACAGGCACTTAGCCAGGAAACACGATGTTTTCCACAGATACAGTCATTCGGGGAGCACATCTCCTCTGGTTTTTGCAAGCTCAAATGCTGCCTTTTTCCTTTAGGTAAGTACTACCACACTGAGGCCATTTGTAGGAATTTTACAGAGCAAGGTAAACAATGCAAAGCTCTTAAGGAAACGCACAAACCGCAGCATGGCTTCCCGGTGAATCGTTTCCAAAAATCTGCATGAGAATGGCACAGAAGAACGCACTTTAATCTCCTGTTAAATGCAGAACTGCATATTAGCAGGCTCTCGGGAGGCACGGAAAGCCTCCCGAGATAGAAAGCCTATCACTCTATTGCTGGGTGCCTTCCTGCATCTTAAGCTGCAGCTCAAGATCGCTCCGGATCATGTGAGGCTAGGAAATATATGAGTGCTGTGCTATAGCGCTGTATGTGTGCGTGTGTAAGCCCAGCAGCTGGGAAATGTTATGGTTGCTGCTTTCCTGTGCTAAGCTGATTTACTTGTTTAAGGTCTGACCTCATCATCCTGTCAGTATGGATTCCCACCTATACAGCTAGCAACAGCTTAGCATCGGCTTGAAGAGCTTGCAGTATATTAATCAGGAGAGAGACAGCGAGCTACCGGTATTTGTTCTTTTGTTGTCTTTTCTTAAGAAGAGGAGTTGAAACACAAGAGATAACAAAGAATCCAGTTCCTTCCTGAAAGAATAGGCTTTTGTCTCAGGCTTTTTTTTTTTTTTTTTTTTTTTCTCTCCCTCCTCATTTTTCTTAAAAAAAATAAAAATAAAAAAAAATAAAAATGTCTGTATCTGGAAAGAAAGAGTTTGATGTGAAGCAGATCCTGAGGCTCCGCTGGAGGTGGTTCAGCCACCCCTCTCAAGGCTCCACCGGCACCGGAGGCTGCCATCAGCAGGAAGGATATGAGCACAGAGGGACACCCGTTCAGAACAGGTTGAAGAACCACTCTCGGGACAGGAATGGGCTGAAGAAAAACAGCAGTCCTGTCCACCACAACATACTGGCCCCTGTGCCAGGTCCTACCCCAGCGCACCACCGAGCTCTCCAGTCCTGGCATCAACAAAACCTCATAGAACATCTTCGATCAAATGAGGATATTCTCAAAACAGGCACAGAGGAAAACTGTGTTAAAGAAGATTCAAAAACCACACAGGAGTTGCAGATGATCACAGAGGAAAATCCAGATGAATCTACAGAGAGGTAGGAACTTTAAAGTTTGTACTTGGAAAACCATATTTCTATCCAAGTTATCCCCTAAACCCACCTCTGTTTTTACCTAGAATTCCTTCCTGCATTTAACTCACTTTATATATGTGCACAGCCACGCTCATACGAATCAAAATATGTTTACAGTAAAGATGAAAAATAAAAGGAACACATCATGACCTTTGATATCTTTGCTTGACATAGATCATTTTAGAACTATTATCTAAAAGTTAAATCTGTTTGTCACATTCTGTTACAGTCTACAGCACATTAGTTTGTTGGCTTGATTTGTTATGCATAACAACAGTGATAAAGTGAGTCCTCTGAAATAGTGTCCTCATTCTGACGTTATCAATGGGAACAACTTGGACAAATGGGAACTGCTGGAGATGCTGTGTGGTTGCCGCCAAGCTGCCAGGTTTCCCACTGCTTTTTCTTACTGCCTTCTTGACAAATATAATTCATCTTGAGCTAGGTAAAAAGGGAGCACCATTGCTTGATTTTTCTAAGGCTTATTTGAAATCATATTATTTTTATAGTTTGCTTAACCTTCTAGGAGACAAATGTTTTATTATCTGACCTTGCAAAAAAAGTATTACAACAGTGAGATCTTAAAGGTATAACCATAAAATATGAGCTATTTTTTAGAATCTTAACACAAACAAAAATACAAGTACGAGGCATTTGATTAAACACGCCTTTTTAATGTTTTTGTTTTTCTTTTCAAAATTGATGTCAATACTATTACTTTATATGATAACAATTTTATTCCACATTTATCCCACCTTGGACTCAAATTATGCATTTGTAATGTGATTATTTGCACCATATGATGGGATTATTATCTGTCTGGGAATAACTCAAAATATTTACATTGTACTTAAATACAGACTTATCTTACTTGAAGTTAGTTTCTCTCTGTAAAACAAAGCTGACAATTTGTGTAGTTTTAGCAGTTGTTATTCTTCAAGTTGTGCATCTGGTATAGGGAACATCTGCAGTCTGAATAGCAGAAAAGGCATTCCAAAAATATGATTCTGAAAAGTTCCAGCAGTCAATGTATACTACGTAAATTCATTACAAATTAAAATTATGAAGTAAGAATATGATAGTTTGGTATGTTTACTACTGTTCCAGTTTGTAATAAGTAACATAAACACACTCTAGTGTATCTTATTTTAAATGACAATACAAATCTCAAATAGGTGCACATCAGGAAAAAAGCCAATTGAATCTGAGGAAGATTAACAAACACTAAATCAACAAAATATCATTGTATCTATGTTATGTAAAAAAAAAAAGAAGAAAAAAAGCATAATGCATTTGCTTTAAGGTGTTTTAATGTTTTGCCTTCTAAAATAAGATCTGATATTTTTCTCCATCTACATATGGACTTTCTACTAATATCTCATGAATTTGTTTGCTTTTTTATTCATTCAAATTAAACAATTCAGAAGAACCTTAAGTTTGCAGCTTTTTAGAAAAGTTCTGTGATTATATACCTCAGAAAGTTGCTATATACAAATAAATGCACTTTTGTAAAGTTATCAGAAGAAGATTGTTAAGTATGTTCTATGTTAAAGCCTATCATAACACATCTTAAAAGGCTAAATTTGTAAGGAATTCACTAAAAAGAGAGAATAACTATGAGATATACTACAAATAAGATTTTAAATCAAGGAAATAAAATAGATCATTAAAGAAAATCCTAGTTGAGCTCCAAAATCTTAAATACATATAATACTTAAATTCTAGGTAAATCACCATTCTCCCCACCCCTGTTGCAGCCTCCAATGCAAGCCACACAAAAATTAACATGTTTGAATAGGAACGCAGTATTGGGCATGCTTTAGTCATAGCAAACAAAGAGAAAAAAAAATGCTTAATCAATAAAGGTTGCTGGCTCAAGAAAACATGTCTTCTAGCACATTTGAAATCATCTTTCTAAATCGGCCTCTGCCTTCTTTGAAAGTTCCAGGGAGTCACAACTGATTTCAATCAATGGAGTCTGCAAGTGATTAGCACCTCTGAGAAACCTGGCATTTGAAGGATGGCCTAATACCATCTTTCTACAGGATTAAAGCTAGGGCTTTAAAGTTGATGAAAAGCAATTTTTTAGCAGCCTAGTGCTTCCTACCAGAAAGCTTTGGAAACAAGAATCCAGTTTTCATAATTTCTTCAGATGCCTTTTTTTTTCTTTTTTTTTTTTAAGTAACTTAGATGTTAGACTTTCAGGGATGCAAACAGCATACACTGAGTTTTGATGAAATAAGTGTTGTTTATTAAGGAGGAAGTTCCAAAAAAGTGTTTCATTATGAATATGCTATTATGAAGAAATTCACTTGATTCTGCTTTTTTAAAATCTTTGTTGGTATTACAATAAGTAAAATAACTCCAATATCTGAAATAATAAAGGCAAATCTTAAAGCAATCCTTTCAGTTAATAAAAAAGATACATAAATGGACTCTCATCTGCATATAAGCTATGTTTCAGGCATTTCTTGTTTTAATTCTGACAAACAGGCTTATTCCTGGATATCCCTTGACACCTGACAAAGTAAATGAGAGCTTAAGTGCTCAAAACTCCTTAATATTACTAGTGGCAGCCAATTAAGATCAACCAATACTTGCAGAGTGCATAAAGAAAGATGGCTTATTGACACAAGTTTAAGTAAAACTGTGTCAGTATGAAAAGCATGACAATCATATGACATGTAAAAGTATGCAGCGGAGGTCCTTGGATTTGTGTGGATCTTGTTTAACAGAAATCTACAGTGGATAGTGGGCTATAAAAAAAAAAAATCCTTAATTTCTAAGAATAGAATTCACAATCTCTAAAATTCCCTTAAGGATTTCTAAGTTCTCCAAACATCATATATATTGATATATTGAAAGGTCTCCTAAGAGGTTTGGGGATCTTCTTCTCAAGTTGCTAGGGGAACATATTCAAGAAATATCAGTTGGTATCAGTCCACTGTCTGAATGAGGATTAGGACCTGATCTCAGGTGAAAAACAGAGAAAACAGCAAAATACAGAATAGATGCTAAGATTTTTATTTATTTGCCCACTATTTCCCCCTGTAGAACATTATGGTATTACTGGGCTGATAATACAGCTAAGCCTGCAGAAAATGCCCGTGCAAGTAAAAAGCAAAAATGTTCAAAGATTTTAGGTTTGGTTAAGGTAATAGGAGCTTAAGTGATCTCTGAAACAAGGGACAGTAAATGAACTGTGAATTGGATGAATTTTGGTAGTCTGTTGGTGCTCACCTCCTATCTTGTCTGTCTTATCTGGAATGTGTTCAGATTTAATCTTCTCCGTCAGGGAGACCAAAATACCTGAAAGCCAGCCTTATTTCTTTCAAAGAAAGTAGTCTGGCAGTGTTTCAGAGACATCAAAGGAAATTCTGAGGATGTGATTGCTGAATTTGGTCTACTGGTCTAAAAAACTTTTGTCTTGTGATTAACACACAAGCGCAATCTTGTGTACACATTAACTGAGAAAGCACTGATACCTGCTAAGAACAGTAATCCTTGAAATCTTGATATTATCTTGATTACTTCTGTTGATAAATTCTGGACTCAGAAGCACATCTGTATAAACCTCTTGTTTTTCTTTGCTTGTTTTATGAGTCTGCTTTCTTTTTCAACATGAAACTTCAGTTTCAGAAGTTAAAAGGGACAATTTCACTGCAGGAAAAAAAATACATCACTCCTATACAAATTATTCTAAAAAAATTGGTCAAACTGATTTTGTCACAGAACTAGATATCTGTGTATCCAAACCAAGCACTACAAGTGATTCGTGAGAATGATTGAAAATGAATGACAATGCATCAATGTTCCAATTTTACCTGGTATATGAATGGACCATGGCATATTCATTGCAGAGAAGATATTAAAGGACTGCATTTTGAGTAGTACATCATGACAACATAACCCCCTCCTGAATAAGAGATCAGTTTTTTTATCCATATCTGATGCCTAAGGCAAAAGTTTAGAAATGAGTATTCCATCGTTCTCTCTCTATATATATATTATATAGATAGATAGATAGATATTTTTTTTTCAGGAATCTTATGTTCCAGAACTGCTATATGTCCATTTTTTGTTTCCTGACACTCCGGACACATTCCAGGATGTCCGTCTCCTTATAGTGCTGTGGTCAGAACTATATACATTCTTGTTAAAGCCTGACAGTTCTAGAGCAGAGGGCTGGATTACTGACATATCATTCTGACTAAAATCCTATTTGAATATCCTATTTGGTGTTTCTTGTCACCAACAAGATGTCATTGCTTATGGCTGGCTTGTGACTCATCATAGCTCTCCTAACCTTTACTGAAGCCCCATTCCCTAAACCATATGCACTTAGTTATTTCTAAATATATTTTCCTAAATATGGAAAAATCTACATCCTCATGCACACAATATAAAAAAATACAAATCAAATAATATAAAAACAGTAGGGATTTCACTGAATTGCATGCATATATGGACTTTTATATATGTGACATTAGCTGTAATTAAATAACCGTAGACCTAAAAATGATTTCCAATAAACATATTTTCAGTTAGGATCTGATTACCTTGAAGAACATGATTTGCAGATGAGAATATGAAAAGTTGATGTGCAAACTCTACCATCTAAAAGAAAGGCAACAATCTGTTCTCTTTAGCTCCCATCTGTCATGCACATACTGACAAGAGATTGTACTATAGTAAGTTAGTGTTTATGTTTCATTATACCCCTGTACTACATAAAAGGTATTTCATGCTTTGAATGGTGTATAATGCTCCAGTCCTACACCTATTCAGCAGTATGCATATAACATTATGTACAAGCGAATCTTTTTATTCTTATTATTTTTATTATTTATTATTCTTATTATTTATTGCACTGGGACCAAAATTACCATATTTTTTCAGTATTTCTACATGAGATAAAACCAAATAAAGGATACTATGAATGCATCTGTATGAGATGACATAAATAGTAAATTATATTTTTCTACCTATTGAGATCTCGCAACCGTATTATACATGAAAACAGATCAAAAGAGAAAAGATCCTTTTCAAAATCTCTTTGTCCTCATACTAATAGACATTTTAGACTTTCTCTTCACAAGACCAGCCATACTCTGAACCAGAACTTTCTTAGTTACTTTCTTTAAAACTTATAACAGTTAAATTCATATTCAGTAATATATTTAAAAAAGATGATTCTATGTCAGTCTACTTTGCTTTGCTGAAATACTTCATTACTACCTCAGGGACAAGCAAAACCCAAATGTCTACTAAAAATGGCCTTTAACTAAATGTCAAAAAATGAGTTTAAAACTGGAGACATTTATAATTGGTCATTTAAGATATTGTAGCTGATGGCTTCTCTGAAGTGAGGCTTTGTACAGCTCATGTGGCATTTCAATATTTTAAAGGAGTAGAAGAGAAGTTGGCAGCTGGGGAGCAGGGATGACATTCTGGGCTACAAAGGTTGATGAACACCCTATTGACATCAGGGAAATGCTGCACCTGTAATTTTACTTACGAACTGAACGATGCACATACAGCATGTGGGCTAAGTAGTGAAATTAAGCTGACTTTTAATAGCATTTTAATTCATTCTCAACTGCTGAAAAAAAAATACAGGTGAGAGTAATCAGGAAAGTTTTCCTTTGATATCCAATGTTTATTAAATGTGGAAACACTGGGAAGTTACAGTAAGCAGCATCTGCTGCAGAATTAAAATTTAAGAGAATATTTACCTCCTTTATAGAAGTGCATAATATGCAAGGAGGCAAAGGGCTCTTTTGGTGAAGGGATAATGTAACGAACAATGTTGAATATACCTATTTAGACAAAATGAATGCTGTTGCCTCGTACAAAAGTGCTGAGTACAATAATTAGAATCTGTATGTCTCAAATGCATCCTCAGCAGATTTTATGACTACATTGTCTTCTGCTGTGATATCTTGTGATGAACTTGAAAAGGTAAAGACTAAAGAAATTGAAATGTGAAATTAAAGTCTTATATGATTTAAATAAATAATGCCATGTAAAAGCAAAGAATATTTTACAGGCTTACATTTGACATGCAAAACTTTCATAAATGAATTATCACAAGCAAGGAAGAAAATCTACCATTTTATACTAATTTAAGAAACTATGACCATTCTACCCAGTTCTTAAAATTTTCTTCATAGTTCAATTATCTTCTCATTTCCATGTGACTTGCTTTCCATAAAGAATGATCTTAAATTGCTTTTTATAGAGTTATTACATTTTTAAAAATATTTTTTAATGTCTCCGCCACCCAAAAAAAAGGATATGATTAGACACGTGCTCTGCAGAGCAATAAGATTGTTTTTACAGGCATACTGAGCATATGCAATTGTGAAATCAACAGGAAATTGTATGATTGTTCAAGCATTTTTTTTTAAAAAAAGGGAAGAGTCATGGGCTTAATTTGAAAGCTACTGCTAGAAAGCATTTTAAAAGGAAAAGACAGTTTATTTTCACAGTTGCTTTGTGACTCAAATGTTTGTACCTGAACTATATGAAATACTGTGACCATGAGGAATATTACTAAAGTCTTTCGTGTTTAAAGAAATACAGGGATATTATAGTCAGCCAGCTAGAATAAGCCTAATACATACCAATTTGATCTAGTTTCTTTCATTCTTCTAGAAAAAAAAATACTATATTTAGAGAATGATGAGAATGACCATTTCAGGTGATTTGATGAAGAATATGGCTTGTTTAAAATATCTATAGACATAATGGGCCAAAGGAATGCAACTATCATGGCAATAAGTATTTAGTATTAAGCTATAAGTATTTAGAGCAATACCCTATGTTGTAGTTATTACTTTATTTGAGGTTTAAATATATGATACAGTATTTAAAAGACTAGAATTTTAAAAAATTGCCAAGAAATAGGGTACTATATTCTAATGTTATGTTCTACCATTGCATGAGATGGCCTTACTTAGAAATGAAACATTTGAGATGATTTTCTCAACTAACATGCATTTAGACTAATAAAACATATTAACTGGAAAAGACAGGAATGAGTGACATGTGATTCTTTTTCTCAGTTTTCCTAGGTATACTTTGAAAAAGTTTGTACAAGAATCTAGAGTTCTTACCAGTGTATTTACATTTGGTTTAATCAAATTCAAGCTGTCAGCCATGTTTTATGACTAGTTTTGTTAGGAGATAAAATTCAACTTCTATGAGTTCTATTTCAGATTTGTTCCTTATATGAACTCAGAGGAATCAGTCTCTCAGTACCATAGCTTACTCATGTCTCAGAATCACAGAATAATTGGGGTTGCAAAGGATGGCTAGAGATCATCTGGTCCAACCTTCCTTCCAAAAAATCAAAGATTACCACTTTAACTAAGTGGTAATCTAACCAAGTTTTCGGCTACAACAAGCAGGAGCAAACACCAGTAGAGCTGCTATAAAATGTTTTGAATAGCCAGCATAGATGGGATACATTAGAGAAATTGGACAGGCACTGTCATGATTTGTTATGCTTTGGTTTAGATGATAAATTAGAAGTCAAAAGGGGGGCATTCTTGCAAGGCATAAGTATTTTCAAGCCTGTTCATTTTAACAGAGTTGAAGAAAATGAAGAATCTTTTGGAGCTGGACAAATATAGCTTAATTTAAATGGAAATCATGTGCAAAACACTAATAAATCCTAGGAGTTGTAGAAAAGCTATTTTAAGCTATTACATATGATTGTGTTGCTAGGGAAACCTCTTTTACAGTTTTCACTTAGCACAGATGCTAAGGAGAGCTCTGGGTCTCTATGTCATATCATTTTAGAATGCTTTGCCATGTGAAGAAACAGACACATGTACACATATGCAGAAAGGACAAAAATACTGCTTCAACTTTATCTTAGTCATGTTCCATGTCCTCACTGGAAGCTTTATGTTTCTGTCATGGTCACTGTGATAAAGCAAAAGCTTTGCAATTAAAATGTTCTGTTTCCAAAGCAGGATGTTTGTTCAAATATACAGAGTTTTGAGCGTTGGAGTTCTTGGAGACCTTGAAAGATTTACTTACAAGCTAAGAATAGTTTTAGTTTAAACACTCCTCAATAAAATAAAATAGAGAATAAAAGCTCACAGAAAATTTATCTCACCCAACAATGTCCTCATACCCATTATATGCTATTAAAGGTACTTAGCTATTATTTATTCCTTTTAGAAAATACAGAGCAAGGCAAAATTACACGTGCTGTTAATGATCATGAAGATATTCATTGCAATGAAAATGTAGCACTATACTGTTTGGAATTATGTTTATAATGGATATCTATTGAACTAACCAAACCTTAATAGTCACAGAACCCAAACATGCCACTGATGCCTACTGGTGAAACATAATGCTATTAAAATATTGCTGGACAACAGAAGAGGAAGATAGATACACCAAGTTAGACATCTGTTGGTCTTAGAACTACAAAAATAAGTTTAGTCAAGCTGGGAATAGGCAGGAATTGATTCTTTCTATGAAGTAATCTAATTGGAGTAATGAAAACCATCATTTAATTAAAACATCATACTACAGTTTTCTGAAAAAAATTCTGCCATCTATCCAATACACTGGAGAACTTTATGCTTGTTTTCTGGCTCATCATCTGTAATTCAAAACATAGGCAAGCAATGAACCATGATTGTAAGAGTTTTAAATCAAATATATATAAACATTTAAAAGCACAGTACTTTAAGTGCATTAAATGATGGAAATATTTGTTCTGAGTAATGATTTTTAGTCTAACATAAGGCACTCATAGAAGACTGACTCCAGCTCGTCATTCATCTTACAGAAAATCAATTGCAAAGTTAGAAATTCCCTTCTATGCCATTACTTACAAAAAAATCACACTTCTTCCATATGTTAGTTCAGTGGCCTAGAATGGGCTTTTGAACTTTCTGTCTGAGATGCTTGACCTAGTGAAATGCCCCACCAGCAGAGTCGATGCGGTCTCTTGGTATATCTTGTCACAGGAGATTTACAAGATGTCTAGGACAGTTTCCTTGCAGCCACGCGGAAGCCACACTGTTCACTCGGAACAGAATGAAGGCAATGACAGAACGACACAAAGAAAAAAGATTCTTCTGACTAATTTTTTTGCCTTTGTCTGTTTTCTTCATTCATTTATACAAGAAATTTAGAGTTATAATTGCTCAGCCTGAGGCTCCCATGAGATGCCTCAAAACAGTAGAGCTCAAAATGCGCTTCTCGCTTCCTCTTCAGAGAAATTCAATATGTATCTCATTAGTAGCTGTTTAAACTAAAGATTCATTACACTGTTTCACTTAGGATATAGTGAATTTAAACCCAAATTAACAAAAGAGCAAAGTCAGGACCAGAAGTGTAGCCTCCTTAGGCAGTATATTATCCTCAGAAGGTCTCCAGGCCAGCTCCTGCTCCAAGCAGGGTCATCTGTGATCAGGTTCTTCAGAGTTATCCAGTCAGGTCCTGGAAACCTTGGAGGATGGAGACTGACAGCCTCTCTGTGGGCGTTTTGTAGAGCTGACTGAAATGAAGCAGCGCTGTGGCTGGGGAATGGTCTAAAGGTATAGATTAATCTTGTGAGTACATTTTCACTGAAACAGTGTAAATTCATATAAACCAATTTTCAGGAGGCAGAAAGCAAACTGAAGCAAAGACTTGTCTTTTCTATAAGATTAGATTATCATATGCTCCATTCAGTTATTGCTATATTGCAACATCAGCAAGAAAGGTGATATATATTTTATTGAATGAATGATAAAATTGCTCTGTTTTTGCAGGGTCATATTATAATGTGATCTTGCCTTCCCTCGAATAGCGAACAGCACAGGCACCCCAAGAGAAGTATTTCAAAAAAGAAAATGTAAGAACTGAACAAATCTGAACAAAACATTCTCTACTTTTCTCTGAATTGGGCAATACTACCTTTCAATTAATGTAGGGAATAACTGTGCAGACAATCCTGCTCTCAGCAGCCCTTTCATAAGCTCCTTTCTGAAACACAATACTAACGATTTGACCTTCTTCTAAAGTGGAGCCCTACTGAAATCTGTCAGCTGGAAGTCTGTTCCATAGATTTCCAGCAAATGTGGTTTAAAATTTGAACCTACAGCACAAGAGTTACTATTAATAAGGAAAATTCCTAACTCTTCTAAAGCCGTATTTGTCTATCATTACTCCCATTACTATCATTTTAAAGTTCTAGCAGCTGACTAATATGAACTGTTGTACTAATGTACTAATATGTACTAATATGAACTCTTAATATTCTTTGATAAATACCAGTTAAAATAATCTAGTTCAGTTATTGCCAACATATTTTTACACTCTGAATCACTTAGATCATACATCTAATTTCCTTTAAAATATGTACATACATTCAAAATAGAATAATTAAATTTTTAGGATTTGATGACAGTCTTGGCCAAAATTGCAGAATTTAGATTTTATTTGCTATTATATATTTTGTAAGAGGGGAAAAATGACATGATTAAAATAAACTCTTTTTCACATATCACTGTAAATATAAGCTGGATTTATTTCAGGATGGGAAAGCAATTATCATATATTTTATGCTAATAGGTATAAAAGACCTTTCCAGTGACTTCCTGTAAGGAGGTTTTTGTGATCTTATTTACATATCTATAAAGCTACAGTATGCAATTGATTTGAATGGATCAGTTCATTTCAAATTATAGTATAAGCCTTGACAGCAATTAAGAAGGTGCTTTCCTTTCCTAAAATACCCTTTAGTGGCTGTTACAGTTTATAATTAAGAATACTTTTTTGTTTGTTTTAATGGTCTCTCAGATTACTTTAATATCTACAGTATTTTCAGCTACAGGACTTAAAAATTATGCTTTCAACGTGGAAGTGTTCATTAGTTCCTGAGTCTTCCATGTCTTTGCATCGATAATAATAATGCATCAATAATAATGCAACAAGATTGGGGCTTATTCCCCAACAGCATTGCTACTATGACAACAATGTATAATTACCGCAGGACATAACAACTTTCTGTATAAAACAGCATCTCACTCCACAGAGGGAAGGTGTGAGCACATCTCCTGCCTCTTCCTGATTAACTAAATCTGCTCCAGAACACTCCTTTTCTGATTCCTGCATCAACCACTTCTGTATGTTTATGCTCATATTTTGTTAAAGACCTTTAACAAAAAAATTCTCAGACATAATGATACTATAAGTAATATTTTTTGCAATTCATATCAATTTATTTTGTGCTTTTCAATTTCTTTGCATTTTTACTTTGATTTGAAATACTAGTTTTTATTTAGATTTTGTAAACTACTTACTCCATTTCTGTCAAAGCAAGCTGAGGTTGAGGCAGACAAAAGTTTGTTGCAGGAGCTATTGCTGTGTGTGCCAAGATAAGAGCATCAGCAGATTTTCTCAAAAATGCTAACAGAAATACAATGTTAAATACACGTGATATATGCGCTTTAGGCCTCCTCTTTTTTTGAAAATCTCTAATGATTACAAAGGTAATCCTCTTTCATGTTACAAAGAAGCTACGAACTCCCAATGATAGAGGTATCTTCAATAAAGAATTACGAGTAGCCATCTTGAAAAAGCCACTTTTCAGAGAATACTAAATGTGCAGTGAGCATTCATTCCTGATGTTAGCAAAAATCTGTGAAGTGGAGATGAGCATCTCCATGTTCACATTTTCTTGTGCTTTCAACCATACCCAGATACACATCCCCACCCCACCCCATTTTGTCCACTTTCTCCAAAAGCAATGAGGAGAAAACACAAAATACTTTGACACTTCCTCTTCCCTGCAACCTCTAAAATACAGAGCCTTTTGAAGGATACTCAATGATATTAGAAATATGTGCTTAATATTATTATTTTTTAAAAGTTGCCTTTTTCCGGTGTTTGTTTTTTAAAGCTTGGTCTAAATAAAAGTACCACAAGGTCATGTCCAACATTTAATCATTACTTTTCATTTTGCACAATTTTGGCAACTTGAATTAGTTTTAGATAGTTCTCGTCACTCCTTTTTTTTGCTCTTTAGAAAGATGCTATTTAATTAACTAACAATATTATCATTAGCTGCCAGAAAGATGAGCAACAAGTAAACAGCCTCACTGAATTTCTCCTTCATCGACTTTCAATTTCCCTTCAACATAATCACATAATACAAAAATTGGATCATGCTTTTGCAAAAATGACTGCAGAATTCTTCTTGTGCTATTGGAGTCTGTCTTAATCAAGACTAGGAAATTGCCCTCATGCTACACATTGTATGATATGTCTTACATGGTGAATTTGAATGTATAATTACTTGCTATGCTTTTTTTTTAACCTGTCTTATGAAAAAAAATGGATATAAATTGAAGTATAAATTTGCTCACATAGGAATTATACACTTATATGCCAGATATGTAATATGAACTATACAGGGAAATACTTTCTTGTTCTGCAGGAAATGGTTGAATAAGAGCGTTAGTGATTAAAACAGTTGAATTACAGAAAATGATAGGCTTTTGAATGTTACAGTAAATAATTACTACAGGCCATATTCGTCCCCATTAAAAATAACATCACGTCTAATGTCTTGAAGTTCTATGAAGTTACTGCTGTCTTCTACTTGAGAAGTCAACCTGGTACTTTCTAAGCAAGTTCTTAAATTAGTTCAAAAGCATTTATTGATAACAGTATAAGTGTAAGCCTAATTGTTTTTCTTTTTTAAACTAATGAATAGCAGTTACAGATCAATATTCAATTTCTGAATTGTAATTCCCTGTCCATATGTAGTAGCTGACTAACCTTGTGTGGTTATAGACATAGTTACAAAAAAATGATTTTGCATCTGATTAATTCTAAAACAATTTTCGGCAGCTGCTTGTAATTTCTTCTTTAAATACCTACTCTAAAGCCTTCTCTCTGTGAATCATAAAGTGATAGTTTTTGTATACACTTACATAAAGCATAGAAAACAAACTCAAGTAACATTTATGATTAAAAAAACACATACATTTTGGAGATAAGTAGCCCCCAATACACTTGGAGTTGCTAAGAGACGGATTAATCCTAAGATGGTAATGTATATACTCTCATCTTTTATACTTGCAGCATTTCACTTAGTCGTTATTCTTCATTACATAATGTAAATGAATACTATGTCAATTAGCCTGGAGGACAATGTTCTTGAATGACTTGAGATAGTATTAATTTAAATGGTTTGTCTGAGACACTCACTGTATCATTTGAATATAGATACATATCTATTATAATAAAACACTAACTAATGTTCAGCTGCTCTGGTCTGCAGGCTGATTAGATATCGCTAGAGCTTTTAGGAAGTATTTCATGTCAGACGAAAAAAAATCCTTTAAGAATAGAATTATGCCATTATAGTATTTAAAGTTTTATATTTAGGTTTGTCTAAATCAGAAAAAGAAACATTATTTAAAATGAAAATTCCTGGTATATTACAAATTTTAAAATTGTCAGGCACCAGTTACTGTGTAATCCCATACTCACTAGACATGGGGAGAAAGACTTGCTGATTTTAACTATTGCACTTGACACTGGCTGGCTCAGAACCTCTCAGCTCGGTCTAGAAATATTGCACTGCAGGTGTGAACTCCAAGGTGGGATTTGTGCTCCAGCCCCGAGACCTGTGGGCATCCTCTGGGACTCATGCCATGGCCTTTCCCACCACAACCTTCTTGCTTCAGAGGATTGGAGGCCTCTTGCCTCCTCATTTTAAGTTCTCTTGAAGCTTCTGAATGGGTCTAGAACAAAATGTTGTTTTCAAAACTGAGCCCTAAAGTTCAGCAACAAAATCCTAGTATTGAATACTGACTCCTGAATAAGCATCTCTCTAATGGTGATATTTTCAGATGTTTTGTCTTGAGCAGTTAAACAAAAACAATTTACATGATCCTAAAGTGCAACCAAAGAACATGCAAACCATGCTTTCTGCTTTTCCTCAGAAGAAAACTACAAAAAAACTGTTTAAAATTTACATAAGAATATCCCATTTCTTAATTATCTGCATACATCAAATTGACCTGCATAAAACTCTATTGCAGACTCAAGATTTCAATAAAGAAATGCATGAACCTTTCAACAAACTGTATTCTTAGTGGGAAAAGCTTAACTGTGGGAGTACACATGCTAATAAGAGCAATCTGCACAGCAGTGAGCCTGAAAATTAATTTTATAATTAATCTTCTCTGGTAGAAAAATAAATATACAATTTCCAAATGAAAACAGCTTATGTAGGGAGAGTGTTTGCATCTAGTCCCCTCTGTAACCTGAAGACATGATACAGCCACAACTGACACTGAAATTAAGGGCTGTACAATGCTTATGGACTCTGCAGTTTAACTGCAATCTTGCTTTACCAGTGGAATTACCCGACCAAGTAAACGCCTTTCATTCACAGGAGAATTAATAAAAAACTAACCCGCATTTGTTCTGATCCTAATCATAAGGGCAATCATTTATACATCATCATGTCTGGTGGGAAATAACAAAACTCAAAGCACTTACAGTATTTTGGCTACCATGTGCAAAATTTCTTGTGTATAATGATATGTACATTTGTACTTATGATTCTCAAATGGGAATATAGTTATTTTAACTAATTCCAACTGAGAAAAGTGGCTGTTTTATGTTAATGCTAGCAATAAAACATTATCAAAACCGAGCAGCTGATTCTAAAGGAATTGTCACTTAAATCTTTCAATTTAGGCAAAAAGTCAGTAGTCTTAACTTTCATCATTATACATATAATGCTCTGTTAGGTATGATTCAAATCAGTAGCAATTATATCAGGGAAATCAGGGAGCATATTTAAAAATACCACAGACATATTAATGCATTCTAAGAAAAGAGGCCTCAAAATAAGGATAGACGACAATATTTAAGTTTTTTATTTTATTCTCTGAAAACATTTGTCTCATCAAATTCATTTTTGCATTTAAGAGTCATAATTATCATCTATAAGATAATGATATATTGTTCAAGAGCTGGCTCTTCGCTGACTTTTTAAAGCTCTTTTCTTCCCCACTCTGTCAGTGGTGATGGCACATGTCATCCCACACAGACCTTTCCCAATCTTCCAGAAGAAACATAATTACATTTTCCTTAATTCACTGTAAAATATCAAGTTTACAGTGGTTTAATATTTCTGCCCATTTTTTATTTCAGTCAGTCACGTTTTCTTTTCGTCATTTTGTTTTATTCCACTGCATGTTAATCTTGCTACTCCAGCAGTCATAGATATACAATTTTCCCCACTCTTTGGGATTTGCTGATAAAATTCTTTCACCAATGCCCTAAAAACTGGAACATAATTATTGCCTGTTTTATTTGCAAACAATAAACAATAAAGAAGGCTATTGTGAAGCAGAAATTATAAGGCAGTGGCTGGGACAATTAATTAAGTGGCGCAATAATGTCAGCAGGCAATTAGTACAGGTGTATCTGCTTTATCTTTACTTTATGCTGTGTTCAGTGAACAGTCAATGCCTCCTAACTGAAACACATATCTTCTTTATTTCTCAGCCAGCTTATATGGGGTACCCTTAACTGATGCTGTAGTCCTAAGATTTGGCATAGGAAAACAGCATCTCTCCTACCCTTTAACCTACGCTCAACAGAAAGAGGGTCAGAGCTCAAGCAGCTGCATAAAAGAAAGTCTGCCAGCGTGGGAGCTGAGTGCAGTTTTCTTGAATAAGCAGAAAGAAATGAGAGGAAAAAAAAAATGATGACTTGCATTGTAAATATTGCTGCATAAACAACCTGAACTGATGAACTTGCAGTCTTGTTTCATGCCTTGTCACTTCTAAAGCACATCCAGGAGAGCACATAGCATAAGGCACACTTGAGTTTTCAGCTATGGAGAAGTCTTTAGAAAGTCTATTAGTATTTCTGAGTGGTATCTAGTTTACTGCTAGTGGATGGTACAGTCTCCAATTCAGTGGTAAGGTACTCCAAAATCTGAAATTGACAATAACTGAATTATTCCTTCATTAAACTGTACTTCAGAAGTATTAAAGCAGGTTAGATATGTATATTGAACAAGTATCCAACAGAAAAATAGGTGCTATAAAACTGTAAGTAGCAGCCTTATCAAGTAAAACAAAACCAAATTTTATCATATGGTAGTCCTATAATATTACCCTTTTAAGCTTCCTTATGATCAAGCTTTATATTTCTTTTTTTGGCCACAGGCACACTTAATGAAGTACTTATAATTTTGTAATTTTTTTTTAAAAAAGAATATAATAAAAGCATTTGCATTTTATCACATTTTAATTAAAGTGAATTTATCCTTTATAAACTGATTACTGAAGATTTCTGTTTTGATTAATGAAGAGTACTTTAGGAAGAAAGAAAATGATCTTTATATGATTTAGAATTTCTAAGAACTGAACAAAAATAGGCCTAGAATGAACTGCGAAACTCAATGTCCATTCCCCCACCCCAAAAAAACTTTTTTACTCCTAACACCATTTTTCCTCATAATCTAGTAACACCTAGCTGTTACCTAGACCATCACTTCTTATCCTGAAAAATGAATTTTTTCATTTTATTACTCAACAAAGGTCAGCTGTTCCTTGAAAAGGAAAAATATGCATGAAGTGCATTGAATTTAAATTCTGTTCCCCCAAAACTTACAAGTTGTTATTACATATCCATATAAAAATTATACCCAATTTCTATTCTTTTCTGTAATCAAAAAATTGAGCAGCATCAGAAGCAGAATGTTTTTCCACAGAATGGATTGAAAACAGCTTCTGCCTTTGGTAGCAATTCCCTGATAAGTTTTCAAGTCTGACTGTGCAGGCTGTTCATCTCTCTCATATTAATTTCAGTTAAAACACGCTATATTCTGGCTCGATTTTGAAAAAAATCATGTGAAATATTTTCAGAAGTCATCCAAAAGGCAAGATGACTTCTGACAGCTGATTTTTCTTTCCCAATAAGCTACGTTATCTTGTCATAAAAGAAAAAATGGTATGACATGATTTGTACTGAACAGCCATGCTGGCTGGTATTTTTCTCCTTGTTATCATCAAGATGCTAAACATTTTTTGATTATTTGTTCAAGTAAAAATACTTGAAAATTTTCAGTTTTTTTGTTCCATAATTTGCTGTTCTTTTTACTTTTAAAAAAACAGGTGCTATATTTTCACCATCTTTCATATATTCTTATAGAAAAACTCTGAAATTCTTCTCAGTTCTCCACCTTATATGAAGGTCGCCTAGCTCAGCTACCTTGAAATCACTGAAGTAGAGATTTCTCTCTGTTCTCTCTAGCCTAATCTGGGTCCTCAAGCCAGATGTATCACTATTACTAGACCATACCAACATTCATTCAACATCCTAGTGAATGAACCCTAATAGAAAGGTGACCCTGAGCAGCTTGGGGATCCAATTTTCCCTTGTTACTAAGTAGAAAACAATGTCCTTGCTCTTCACAGAACCAACGTACTTCAGAAACTTTTACTATTCAATATTCTTCAGATTTTGTTTGATTAACAAAATAAATAATTCTCCATCTTGTATCCTCGTTTCCTTTCCAAAAAGGTCTCAGTGAACTAATCTGAGTTTACATGTTAAACCACATCCCATAGAACAACATGTAAGGATGGACATATTCAAGTCGTACATTTCCAACTGCCTTACCTATCTTTGTACTACAGTCCACAAGATCCTCTATTATATTTCAGCCATTAAGCGCCAAACTCATCCTTATTTTTACTAACTCCTTTTTGCAATGTAATTTAACCTCTGTCATCTATAGTTCTCATATTTATTTCTCCTGACTATTTGGAGAATAATTATTTATTTCAAGAAATTGTTTCTCTGCCTTTGCAATAGCTATGACTGACTTGGGTTGGTTTCTACCAAGATCAAGTACAATATAAAAATGTCCATACTATTTAATGATACCTAAACTGGATGCAACAAATCTGGCATAAGATGTTTCTGAAAATAAATCCACAATATTTTATGGCTTCTATCAATGTAACAGAAAAGTGAGGGAAAATGATTAAAAGAAAAATAGTGAGAGGATAAAGTGAAAATAGACAGAAATGGAGTTTTATACTATTAAACATAATCTGGGATACAGAAAGATAAATCATAGAAGTACGTATGCAAGACAGATCATTCTATTTCAAAGTTTAAAAGTTTAAATTTTTAAAAAATTCATTTTCTGGAAATGTGAAGGAAAGTCTAAGAGGGAAATTACAAAATATGAATGTTACAGACTATGAATTTGGTATCAAGTAGGTGATGCAAAACTAATAAGCATATAATCCAATTTTGCAGTTTCCTCACATTCAATGGAGAGCACTGAAGGAAAACAAACAAAAAAAATAGTCATTAAACTCATTGAGACAAATTTATTTTTGTAAGTTGTAAATTGCAAAGAGTATATTTCTTTAAAAAAAGAAAACGCCTTTAAAATTGAATAAAGAGGTTCAAAGAAAGCTAGAGATTTTATTGCACTGATTTTGGAATATCTTAAACTATTTTTAGATAATATCTGCTTGAAATAACCCAGACAGAAACACAGCAGATACACATGCTGTACATACACAGGGAGCGTGAGAGTCTGGGATGCTACAGGCCAGCTGGACTCGTGTTCCACAGGTGGTGGGGACATGCACCTCCCCACGGCAGTGACGTTCTTCAGTTCTAGCAGAACTGATGTCTGTGCAGACCATAAATCATCTTATGCATCCTGGGAGTCTGGCAGAGCCAGCCCCACATGACTGCTCTGTGCTCTGCTTCTCAAGGAAATCCAGAACAAAAATCCACAGACCTTCATTGTGATCAGAAGAAGATTTTCAGGAGAAAAAAAAAAAAAAAGGATGTCTGGAAAACCTCAGATGCGCAAAAGTCACATCAGTCCTGACATTGTTCTGTATTATTCAGAAAAGCACTGCTGTACAATAATGTGCTTGCAATGGGGAGGGATACCTTACTAAATTTCGATATAAATAAATATCAGTTTGTCTTTATTATTCTCATTCAGATTCTGAAGGCAATATAATAGGCTGATTTCATCAGCTTTTTGGTTTGGTAATCCTTCTGGAATGATATGGCCTTTGCTAGACTGTCTTCTAATTCATTCCTATTTGGTAATGCAATTCAAACATACAAATTAGTGTACAATCCAAAACTTTGAAGAAAAATAGAAATATAAATAAGACCTAAAGACATGTTGCATCCAAAATTTTATACTACAAGATGCTTTAGATTAAAAAAATAACTGATAGGAAGTAGAAATCTCAGTAGAGCCAGCTCCGTATAACATTTTTTTGTTTCTTTACTGACATTAGAACTTGCATGCAACCGTGTGAAGGAAAACTTGCAGATAAAACAGAAACTAATAGAAAAAGGCTTAGTAAGACCAGGATCATAAAAGCTAGATATTTTTAAACAATTCTGTTATTTCAATTGAAGAAAAATTATATGACAAGCATAATCATAATTTATAATACTGCAGTAATTACACAGCCTCTTTGTCTCGCAGGTTATCAACCACGAGCAGTTCACTGCTTGGAATGAACACCAATGGCTCGGATGAATATTTCCAATCTACAAACCACGCGGAGCAAACATTCCGCAAGATGGAGAATTATCTGCAGCAGAAACAGCTGTGTGATGTTCTCCTCATAGCTGGAGACCAAAAGATTCCTGCTCACAGGTACATTTCACATTCCTGTTTACAAGCTTCAAAGACTGAAATTTCCAAATGTTGTGGTAATTTATGCTTGCCCTGTCTAGTTATGAATGAATGGTTACTATAATTAGCACATTAACTAACAGACTAAAATAATGTGATCAGAATTTCATGTTCACTATTTCAGGTAGAAAGAAACTCAAAGATGAGCCAAAGATACTACCTGTCCTCTCTGCTGTCGAATTGTAGACAGCAGTGGAGCAAAACTGCACAAACAAGCACAGCAAAAATTAGAATACTAATTACCCTTTTAACTTCTTTAGTCACTACTGTAAGATTCATGTCCTTATACTGAAGGTGTTTCTATTACATGCAGAATTTATTATATAATAATACTGAATTTCATGCTTGCTATTGAGAATATGAAGTAATTTAGATTCCTCCTAAAATGCTTCTATTTCAAGGTTGGTTCTCAGTGCAGTGTCTGATTATTTTGCTGCAATGTTTACTAATGATGTGAGGGAAGCAAAACAAGAGGAGATCAAAATGGAGGGTGTAGACCCGGATGCGCTGAAAGCTTTGGTGCGCTATGCATACACAGGTAATTATTCCTCCCTCACCTACAGCAGATTTGTAAAAGAAGAGAAAAATCTATTTTCTATTATTAGAAATATTTCTATTATTTCTATCTAATAAACTATTATTTTCACTTCTTTCTTTTCATACATTTCATAAATATTGGCATAAATTATTCATATTTAATGTATACCTTTCTCTAACAATGATGAATAAATACTCTTGTTCTGATAAAATAATCCTTATTTTGAAGAGATAATAATAGCTGGCTGATGCTCCAATATCTTATTATAGAAGATATACAGAAACATGTAAATCCATTATTAGGCCATCTTCTTTCTCTAACTAGATAAAAGTTATTTGAGCAATTTTAATGAGAGAAGATATTTTGCTGGTTGTTTACCTTGTGTAACGAAAGAGAGAAGAGTATGAGCTTTCCTGTCAAGAATAGCCATAGTAATGGTTTGGCTGTGTGGCAGGAATGTTACCACACCTATGAATAGAACAATTTTTATGATTAGAAAGTGCCACCATACTTCAGATGTGTTTACTTAGTTCTCTTCATAAATTGCAGAGCTTTTATCTTAATGAAATTTTTAATACTCCCCCAAATTTTTCCACTGATTTCTTCCATTTTCAAAATATATCCTTGTGCTTACTAGATGGCTTAATCCTTGAACCAATAGCCAAAAAGACCAAATAAGAGAACTTTAAAATGCCTTTCAGCTGCCCTATTATGAGAAGACACAAATGCTGCAGGACGTAGCTGTTATGTTAGCATATATTGCAGTTAAATATACCCAGATCATTCAAACCCATGCAGATTCTGGAAGCCTGGAGGTTCTGGTATTTGGCAAGTCATTCTATACAGATGGCAGCTACTCCAGCCAGGAAAGTAGAAGAAAAACTCCCTTCCCCCCCACCAAACTATGTAGTTCTGCAAAAAAAATGCCCACATCCCGAAGCGAGAGAATTACTCCTCCAGAATGTAACAACTCCTAACTGACCAAAATAACAACTTTCTGAATTTATGAAAGTTTGCTTGGTAAACGGATCCATCTGCTCAGTTAATGTCTAACACCAATAACATTCCCTAGTTCCATCACCTTTTGATATCCCATGAGGGCATTGCTTGCTTGCTTGCTTGCTTGCTTGCTTTTGAATGAAATAACTCTTCACAACATCCATACGGAGACAGAGAGTTTGGACGAAGCATCATAAGCATCTACGTATGTCCTTATAGTGATTTAAAAGTATAACAAAATATCAAAGAAAATCAAAGACAAATTTAATATATTGGTATCAACAAAAACATCAAACATAGAAGATTTCCTTCACTTCCTAAGACATTTCAAAAACCTAGTCTTCTGCATAAAGAGATAAATCTACAGACACGCAATCTGTAAATCAGATTGGAAACAGAAGTTCCTACACACAAAATAGATTCCTTTTATGTTTTTGGGTACAAAAAAGGGGATAATCACAAACTTGAGGGAATACTGCATAACATCTGTAAAATGGTGATATTATGGCACTGAATTAGCATATATTACATGAGGAAATGGATTATAGAAGCACAAAGAAGCTGGGTCATGGTGGACTACTCATTATTTGCTTGTAAGTCAAAAGCATCCTGCTTGAAGAAATTTCTGCTCTTTCAGGGTGCTTATATAAGGTATAAAGAAAATGAGATCATTCTAAGTTAGGACTGTTGAACTCTGGAAAAATGAACTTTCCCACCATCTGTCACAGGTTTTTGTGTGACGGTAACGAAGCCCCTTAAGTGGGTGCTACTATTTTATGTGTAATGAACTATATATGTGATTTCCCAATGAGCTATAAGAGCTATAACTTTCAGAATTGTTTATATATTGCATGGAAATAAGGCAGGAGTGAACATTGGACAAAAAACCTCTTAAAGTGCTGCTCTGGGGATAATTTTGACTGTAATCTTTCAATATCACAATTCTCCATTTGTTAGATGGAGATGGCATATATCATCTGTTCACAGAGGAAGCTGGAAATGAAATGAGTGCTTCTGAGGCAACTGAGTATTGTACCTACTTCTGAAATGTGTTCATTACAAAAGAAAATATAGGTTTTTTTTTTTTAAATAAGATTTAATGCTGTGTATCACCTGGGGAATTAAGCTGTACTTGAGATGACTAAGATGGAAGATCTCATTAAATGAACACTTTCTAGTCTATTCAAAGGACATTACGAAGTTCTCATATCTTATAATCATTTTATTAAAAACTTAGATGTACAAGTAGAGAAGATGGAAGAAATCAGGATTCTTGTGTACACTTGCTGTTGGCATTTCCTTGATTTTGTTACTGAAATTTTCATATAATTGTAAATTCATATATGATTTTTGTGAAGGTTTTCACCTAATCATATCTTGCTCCTTATTTCACTTATTCTAAGTAAAATCAGATCTAGTGATATTTGAGTTCCAATAGAAATGTTCAAATCATTATAAACAAAATCAACCAAACATGTCAGTCTGTTTAAAAAAAAATCTATTTAAAGAATCCTTCATCAAAAAAATGAAATGAATTTCTTAAGCACAGGAACATCATTTTCTTTTTTTTTTCAGTATTTCAAGTAAATACAGAAACAAAGGTAATGACTGAAAACTTTTCCATATTTTTTCCTTGTACAAACTGCATAGGTATTCTTGAGTTAAAGGAAGACACTATAGAAAGTTTGCTAGCTGCAGCTTGTCTTCTCCAGCTGTCTCAGGTCATTGAGGTATGTTGTAATTTCCTGATGAAGCAGCTCCATCCTTCCAACTGCCTCGGAATTCGCTCTTTTGGAGATGCTCAGGGCTGCTCAGAGCTCCTGAAGGTGGCACATACATATACTATGGTAAGATAAATAATCTAACTGCTTTGAAATTACAACGTTAACAGCGGATGTAAATATTCTCCTTCAAAAAAAAAAAAAAAAAAATCTAGGCTTTAGTGGAGCTGAGTCAGCAGAGCTTGGCTGTACTCCCCTTGCTAATACCTTGACTGTGGTTGCCGTATGCCTGGGCAGAATCCCTGTCTGTGGGCCGTATGCGCCCAGCTCATAATCCAAGGGGAAACTGAAGAACTGTGACTGATACTCAAGTACTGGAAGTGGAGAAAAGCACACTAGAAAACCAAATATTTCGTTCTGGTTTTCGGTCTTTTGAAATTTTGCCTTGTAGAAGGGGAGAAGTATGCAACTAAGTATGCAGTATGATCTGTACACATTTCTTCCAATAAATGTAATAAGGCCTTTAACTGACTAATGTCATAAAAAAAAAAATCAAGGACTCACTCTTGCTTTGATTCAACACAAAGAAAAATCTAAATTTGATTTTAAGGCAAGGTGCACAAAAGAAACAGCCAAAATAAGGAATGTGTATTAAAGATTCGAAATATAGAGAAGAAGCACATCTCTGACTTGAGTGTAATCCTCCTCTAGCTCAAAGCAAGCAATGAACATTCAGAGTGTGGGAAACAGAGAAGCAAGATAGCTTGCTGCAAAACCAAGGCAAGGGGTAAATATTCCGGGCAACAAGTTGTTCTATAACAACTTCAAACACAAAGAGAATAGCAATTGCTACAGATAAATAGATATAAAAAGTGCCACTTGTCAGGAGACACATGGCAGCTTAGGCTTAAAATCTAAGTGCAGGATGTCAGACGCAGTTCAGAGGCTTCATAACACCATGAGAAGTGCAGCACAGCCTGGGCACTGCCAGACACTGAGGCCAACACAAATGGCACATGCAGGTTGAGGGCACTGGCCGTGTTCCTGCCTCTTGTATGAATGCAGGATTTGTTTAGCAGCAGCCTAGAGGCCTTTTAGATTTTAGAGGTTGTCAAGAGGCCTTTAAGATAAAGGTTCCGTCAGCCTCTGTGTAGTGTCACTGTCCCTGCTGCTCTGTACGCTTCACGCTTTGAGCCGGTAACAGGAGTTCTCCCCCACAGAGTCTTTTTCCTCCCAGTGGCTTCAGTCCAAACACTCAGACATCAGCTTTAGCCATGCTTTAAAATTCCCAATCCAGACTTCCGTAACACAGATAAAATAATGTGATTATTGACATTAGATAATGGAGGAACATCTCTGGTTAGATCTTTTAGCCATTTGAATTCTACATCCTTCTTCCCCAAGAGTTGGATTTTGACTGTTTTTTTAAATGAAAGCCATCTCTGTGTGTCCAATATAAATGCCAATTGGACCTTTAGAACCAAGCTAGCCTTCCTGAATACAAGTAGGAGCACCTCCAGCGCTGGAACCAACTCTTCTATCTTGCATGCAACACTGTGATGATGGTGCAATGAAAGAGCAGGAGCTTGCATGGTATAAAACCATCTACCAAATTTTCAGCTACTGACAACTTCGACATAGAAAAGGAAATCCATACCTCTTTGAAATATCTTTAAAGAAATTTCTTTTAAATTCCTGAACTGATTTTTCAAAAGACTTTAGAGAATAAGAGATCATAAAAATACACACGCACACACACACACACACACACACACACACATACTGTGGAAGAGGATAAATAAAGCATTCTGTTTTGTTTCATGTCAAGCTCAGTCGCTTGAAAATGTGTGCCTTAGGGGAACAACTACAAAACCATATTGTAAATACAGAGACCATACAAATGAACTAGTCATTTAAACATTTTTAGAAGATAACCAACTACAAACAACACATCTATTCAATAAAAACAAACACACTGAGGACCTTCCCATTCAATTACTTTAGTCATTGATGCAACCTATCAACAGTTTCCTGACTACCGTCTTTTCGCAGATAAACCCTGTTCTGATAAACATCTTGAGCTGTATTTGTAAGTAAATGTGGATTGGCCTTCCTGTTCCTGTTCTTTGGATGTCAGAAAATATTAAAGCAGGATGTACATTACAGAGAAAATTTAACATCTCCTTCAATCACGTCCATGTTTACTCTTGAAAAGAGTCACAGAAAGTTAAGAGACAGCTGAAAACAAGCAATATAAATATCAGTTACTAGAATGTTTTCATCTGCCCTATTTCAATCTGTTTTTCAAGTAAAATATATCACTTTCATGGATGTAGATGGAAATTTATATTTCAAATACAGACATACATCCCTGAATACATCTTTGCAAATAAATCATGAAAACAGCTTTGTTAACGATTTGTCTTTCCTTTTGAATTTTTACCACAAGGAAGCATACCTTAATATTGCTAAAATATAATGTTAGCAATACTGTTAGAAAAGTGAGCTTAATTTCCCTTGCTATATCCGCTCCCTCTGCTACTCATCATGGAGTCATGCAGTCAATAGCTGGCATAGTTACTGCAAAAGAATTCCTGAATCTAATTTGTCTAAGACTGTGGAATCTGATTACAACACAATTTATGCAGCTCATTTTAATGTCCACTTAGGACATTCTTAGGATATACTTTCTATCTGCAAATTGTATTTCTCTTATGCTGGAGTCTTAAGATCATATCGATGGATAAAATTGCTAGTGACAAATCCCTGAGACATGGCATATCTGCAAGTAGCTTAAGAGATGATGATTGTTATGTGCAATGGAGATTTTTATTTTATGAGTTTTTATGGGAAGACTGTAAATCATCATATGAAATGTTCAACCCTTTACTAATAAATTAAGGCCACTATTAATAACATCAAATACACTAACTTGAATGCCAGTTAGGCAAGGACAAATAGTTCATCTTCTGCATTCACATGTAGTCACAAACACTGGAAATAATTGTAGCTAATTGTCCTAAGCTGCAAGCATTTACTAAGCAGACAGTGTAAAATAATCTTTTAAAATCTCTAATGGTGAACCGTAAATTCACCATTACTGCTTTTCTTGTCGCCTCTTTTACTAATAGACATGATACTAGTCTACCTTATTAGTAATTTTATTTACAGTTTGGGAAAGTACAACAATCAATTGTAATTTTAGTTTGAAAAAAAAAATAAGGTTTTCCAAAATATTTATTGGAAAACACAAACACATGTCATTTTCATTCCTGAATCCGGCCTGCAAATACTAGACTTATCAAAAGGTCTTAGATTTCTGTAAATTGAGGGATGCTTTTTTTTCTGCCTCCCTTCCCTCTTTTTTCTCTGAAACTTTCCATATCTGTTCTTGAATGCACTACCCTGAAAATACTGACTACACAAATGACTATGTTATTTCCTACCCTCCATGGTTATGTATCAAGGCTGAATCACTGCAACACTTTTACTTAGTACTGACAGAGAAAAATGACGCCCATGAGGTTTTAGGATAATCCAAATGTTCATGTTTCTCACTTAAAAGACATTTGACAGAGCTGTTTAAAT
Organism: Nothocercus julius; assembly: GCA_013398735.1. Lineage (NCBI taxonomy): Eukaryota > Metazoa > Chordata > Aves > Tinamiformes > Tinamidae > Nothocercus > Nothocercus julius. The sequence goes on from VZSV01000482.1 coordinate 78,278, forward strand.
GTTTGTAATTTTCTTAAAAGCTCTCCTCCCTTAAAATAGGAAAAAACTCCTACGTGTGATCCCTTGGTGGGCTTCTGTGGTATTCATGCTCACAGAAAAGAGCGAGCTTGGGAAAGAGCTGAGGAGCTGTCACTTGGAAGGAAAGTCTAGGGATAAAGTCAATCTGCTGCAAATTCAGACATCAAAATCCAGCACTAAGCAGAAGTCTGAAGTTCCATGTGTTAAGCCAGGCAAATAACTCCCACCCATTTCCTGGGAAATACTTACGGGCCCACTCTGCACTGCAGACATTCTCTGATGCTGCAAACCCTTGGCATCAATGAGTAAGAGTTTAAATAAAAGTAATTCATCCATTAAAAAACATGTACTATTTTTAAAGGAGAGTGAACTACTTTTGGCGCCTAAATATAAATCGCCTCTGTACACCAGATGAGAAAGGTTAATGGACAATCTCAGAAATGCTCAGCATGATATGCCATATGAAACTCATTTGTATTTTCCATTAACTTTTTTTTTCTCTTTTAATAGTTTTTCTTAACAAACTAAGCTTTTCGGGTTTATGCTTGCAATAAATGAAAGAAGGCAGTCAGATTATATGCAGTAATCTTTAGAATATGTATGACTGTTCCTTATCCTCTTGAATGTAACACAAATGCACAAAGGCCAATGTTATCTAAAAAAAATGTTATTTCAAGGTGTGAAAATCATGAGTGGATTGAAAACTTTTTCTTTCCAGGAACACTTCACAGAAGTAATAAAAAACCAGGAATTTCTTTTACTTCCTGCTAACGAAATCACAAAGCTCCTGTCTAGTGACGACATCAATGTTCCTGATGAAGAAGCCATTTTCCAGGCACTGATGATGTGGGTGAGGCATGACCTGCAAAATAGGCAGCAAGACCTGGGCATGCTTCTCTCCTACATTAGACTGCCTCTGCTTCCACCACAGGTATGAAGGGGAATAGTTAACAGGGAACTGCTGCACTTCTAACAGAAATGCTTACCTCAAGCATCCTATAAATAGAGAATATATCTCTCTATAAATAGAGACTATATCTCTTTATAAATGTACTGGTTTGGAGCTTTTAAAAAATTATATTGTAAACTAATAAACATACTTATTATGCATCAACTGCAGGATGTATGAGGCACAATATAAGTACACAAGACCAGCATTACCTAGATTATTCCTGACTGTTCTGACTAGTGGCATCACATGTCCTTTAATATATTATCAGATACAGATCTTTCCAGAGACAGTTATACAATTTTACAGTAATTTTATATTGTAATATCTGTGCCATGCAAGATCTGTGTATCTGTGTATCTTATGCTAATAGCAACTTTGTACTAGGGTACTAAGAATGAAGCATCATGTTTGCTACTATCAATATGCTGGACACATTTCATTTTAAACGCATGCTTTATATTCTGATATTAGTAGAGATATCCAGTATTAGGTATTAGATTTGTTTCTTTTTATGTCAAAGGGAGATTTGCATTCAATTTCAAAAAGAACAATACTATTTTCATAATTTCAACTTTTCAGAAAAAGAAATAAAGCAAAGAGATAATATTTAAAGACTTTTTCTTACCTTTATGTTGTTTCACTTGCATTAAAACAAAACCTAGAGAAAAACTAAGGTGAGAAGTGAACTGAAAATAAACGTTTGTAGCTACAAATGTTTTAATTACTAGAGGCATTTAAAAATTTTTTAAGATCTAGAAATCAATAAGATATTTTTCATTTCTTAGTTACTAGCCGATCTAGAAAACAGTCCAATGTTTGCAGACGACCTAGAATGTCAGAAACTTCTTATGGAGGCTATGAAGTACCACCTCCTACCAGAGAGACGGTCCATGATGCAGAGTCCTCGAACTAAGCCTAGAAAGTCTACAGTAGGTGCACTTTATGCTGTAGGAGGTATGGATGCCACTAAAGGTGAGTCTGGAAATTTGTTTGATTTTGTTACTGAAACCTGTTCAGTTCAACTGTACAAATCAGAAGGAAAAAAAAATAACGAAATATCTCAGGACACTTTCACTGTCATTTTAGAATCCTCTGCCTCATTTTTGTACAAGAGCTAGAAGGCTGAAACATTTTTGAAGGGGAAAATAAAACTACAAAAATCATTAATGAACTTTTAAAAAGTCTTAGCTAAAGCTTGTTATAGCTAAAGCTATGAATTTTATAATTTATAAACCTATAAAAAGAGAAACAGACACCTAAACAACAACTTTACTAATTACACTATTCTATTTAGCAAGCAAGATGTTAGCTTATTTTCTTCGTTAAGCTCAAATCCATAGCCTGGTGCAATACAAACAACTGTAATTAATTTAAAGTCTACTGACTTGTTGAATTGTACTACATTTTAGCTCTGTGATTTCACTCTTCATAAAATCACCAAGAAATTAATCCATTTCATGTTTTGCAAAATGTTGCTGATGTTTGCAGTAGGAGAAATTGCTACCTGTCTTTGTCTATGTAGTCAAATCAAACGCAAAACAGACATTCACCATCATAACAATATGAAGGGAAAACACAGTGTCATCCCTAGAGCAGTTTTACAAATTAAAGTTTAACTGTAGCAATTACTGTAGTTTCATTAGCAATATTAATTTTTCATAAATTATATAAAATGGTCAAGAACAAATAGTTGATTTTAAATGTTACAAAAATAATAATAAAATTTCCTAGTTAATTTCCTTAGTAAAGGTTATACAGAGAAAGGGCTATTTCAGTGAACATCTGGGCTTCCTCTTGGTGCCTCTTTTACTTCTTACTTTGGAAAAAAGCCAATTGTTTGAACTTTTGCCTTCTGATGGTTAAGAAGAACAGCACTTCCTCTGCTTCCTGCTGTCCCGCGACATCTCTGACTCAGCCTTGGGCCTGGGCTGGATTGGAAGATAAGGCCTAAGAAACCATGAGGCCGTGAAGAACAGGCCTGTGAAGCGAGTAACTACCACCTCTGGCAATCCTATGTTTTACAGGCTTCACCTGATAAAGAAAACTCATACTCTCAGGCTGCGTTTTGGGCTCATCTCAGGTGGTATATGAAGTCAAATCTCCAGTTAGGATGATCAAACAAAGATCAAAGAACCTCTTCTGGTCTAGTGTTTTGAAAAATGTGCATGTGCCTAAACCACATTAACTTTAAAAACCTACTTCCAAGCCCCTGTAAAATTAGAGCCTACAGGGTATGAACACATTATATGGTTTAACGTATTTTTCCTGTTCTTCAGTTAGTACATGAGATAGTTCTTTTGAAGCTGCGAATTTCGAAAAACTCATATATTAGCATAAAATAAATGAGAGGAATCAAAGCAAAGAATAATAAACAGACTAACCACGTAGAAAGAACAGCAAAAGAAATCCAGCTGCTCGACAGGAGCAGGAGGAGGAGGAGGAGGAGAAGGAGGAAAAAGTAGAATTTCTTCCTTGTTCTGTTGGTGGATCAGGTATTTTTTTTCCCAGTCAATGCATTTAGAAAGGCATGTGGATCAGACACAAAAACTAAGGAATCATAAGTTCTTATTTCACAAAGAGTACAAAGTATTAGAAGTTCATTGATTTCAGACTCTTGGGAAAACGTCTCCAGAGCAAACACTACCTTTCTTTTCTATTTCATCCCATGGGTGTTTTGCTGCTATGGACAATTCTTTACTTACTAACTGCCTTTTGTATTACTCAAAAAGCTACTTCTCTATTCTTGAATGCCAGTTCAGGAACAGGCAGGAAACAAGCACTGTTTTTCTCACCTGGGTGCCTTTAGGTGAGTGGAAGCCATGCTACAGGGTACACTGGAAGTGTCCAAGGCCATTGCCTTCTGCCTCGCGGGCTGTTACCAGTCACCTCCCCGTGGGGCTAAGTCACCTCTCGCAGGAGCAATTGCTGCTGCTGCTGAGTGACTGACAGGAGCCAATGCCTAGAAAAGTGCTATTTTCGAATGCAGGGAGCTTATGGCATGAGTCCTATGGATAGTTATATAAAAACAGTACTAAAAGCTCAGAGATATGAAAAAAATTGAAAGTACTGTGGTAGGAAAACAGCTGTTGCACGGGCTCTGCAAAGATAAACCTCAGGGAAGCTGCCTGTGGGAAGCAAGAGTAGATGTGCATGCAACTCAGCCATCTCCCCATCTCCAGCATATAAAGGAAAACATCCAAAGTATTCATGATTATGCAACCCAGGTCCTAAGACAGGCAGATTCATTGCCTCATGTTTAATTTTTGATAGTGCTAATGGTTTAGGCACAAGCATGGTTAAGTACATAACTGTGATGAACTGTATTCATAAAGAAGAAGGAAAAAGTAACAGATCTAACTTATCTCCATAATTTTCCACATTAAAAAAAGTGTTGCTATCTAATGCTGCATGTTCTTGCCCTCAGCTTATTCTCATGTGTTTGGCAATCATATATGCATGAAATTACTGCAGCTTTCTCATTAGAGTCACACTTCATAACTCAACTTCTCAACAAGCTGCAATAAAAGTCTGTACAGAATTTCCTTGCAGAGTTTAATAATGTATTGGGGCAGATCAACTGCCTGACTGCTGGACACTGATCGTTTTGCAGCATCTCATAGTGTTTAAGTTTTGATAATAATTATATTTTAACAGGCACCACTACGATTGAGAAATACGACCTTAGGACTAATAGTTGGGTACAAATTGGCACCATGAACGGTAGACGACTACAGTTTGGAGTTGCAGTCATCGACAACAAACTCTACATTGTGGGAGGCAGAGATGGTCTGAAAACTTCTAATATTGTTGAATGTTTCAACCCTATCACCAAAGTTTGGACTATAATGCCACCTATGTCAACGCACAGACATGGCCTAGGTAAGAGATACTTCAGCCTTTGAAAATACTTTGTATTGTGTACGGGTTCATTTTGATGGACACAAACTCTGCTGGCGTTACATTCTTAAAGCATTTAAAAACATGCAACAATACCTGTAGAAATATTTTCCAAGAGAAAGTTGGTATTTATTAATGAACACATAACTAGTATAGCTTTCCAGAGCTTATTTTGTTGTTAAAGAGGTGCAAAATACAAGCAACAGAGAAAATAATCCACTCTAAATCATATTTGCTAGTCAAGAGATATGTTTGCAAGACAGCAACAGCTTGATCAACAGCTTGCTTTTTGAAAAAGGTGATTTTTTGATACCTATCATCTCTGACAATCAGATCACAAAATAACTGACACTGAAGATTGCTATAAGGCAATAAGTACATCTTCACTAAATTTAATGACTTCGTTACAAGAAATTTTACAGAGCTCTGCCGTAACTTCTTATCTATGGCTCTATAATCTGCTCTATAATCAATATTATTCATGGTGGATGAATAATATGAAATCAGGAGTTTCTAATTGGAAGCATAAAAAAAGAGGAAAGGTTTAAAGCTGGGAACTACATAAGTGGGATTAAAATGATTTCTGAATGATTTATATAGTATAATTGTTATGAAAAATGCTGACTTCTGTTATGCTTATAGAAATAGCTATTAAATGAAATCATTTTCAAGTTCAAAGGACATGAAACCTTAGTTTGTGCCCTATTATCTTTTGCAATACTTTGTCTTGTTTAAAAGAAGAGGGTAGGGTTTTTACCTTCTAGTCTGTAAAATTCTCAAAAATATATAGAAGCAGTAAACAAAAAGAATAAAAAAAAAATATAATTCTTATCCAAGTCTGTAAAATTACCAATTGCAAAGACAGAATTCTACTCAACAAACAGGTCACAATTTGAAGGCTCCAAGCTGGCCCTGTGTATCAGCCTGATTTGCACATCTGCCTTACACCTACAGCTCCTATTATGTTCACTGTGAGTTTAGGGCGGGGGGCGGGGAGGGGTTAAGCACTTCTGAAAAAATCTGGCTATTTACGCCTGAGAGGCTGAATTTAGAAAACTGACTTTTAAGCAGCCAGATTCAAACATTTTGCTTTATTGACAAAGCAAGTAGGCACCAGGGTCAGCAGCAGCTCACAAAACAGGAGGCACAGAAACAGAAACAAATCAGCTCTTATCCTAAAGTACTCCTCTTACAGGTATTAAAATGCTATGGTACTTTTACAAATAAGGACAGCAACCCACTCAGCTTAAGCTTTATGCTGGAGTGACTACAGAGATTCATCTAAATCAGAGCACAGGATTAGAGAATTGCTTTGGACAAATTTTTTGCCTTGCTCAAACTTTGCCTTTCTTTAAAAGAATTGCATTGATTCACATGTATGGGCTCAAATTTCAACAGAAGCAAGAGAGATAAAAACCCCAAATGAGAACATCAGAAATAAAGCAGCTTTCCTCTATCTTTCAGCAAAAGATAATTCTTATTCAGAAAAATGCTGTTTATGAAGTATTTTGTGTATGCCTGTTTATTCTGTTCAATGACAAGGCAGCTATTAGATACTTTAATACCAGCTGAATTTGCTTATCTGTACAGCAGGAATTAAAACATGAAGTTAATACTTTATCAGTCACAGAAATTATTAGATGCTGTAATTTGTAATTCTGTCTTTTAAGGAGTAGCAATGCTTGAAGGACCAATGTATGCTGTTGGTGGTCATGATGGATGGAGTTATCTTAATACAGTGGAACGATGGGATCCCCAAGCACGTCAGTGGAATTATGTTGCTAGCATGTCAACTCCAAGAAGCACTGTAGGGGTTGCAGCATTAAATAGCAAGTATGTGGAAAGATAAAAACTCTCTTATTTGCTTTTCATTTGCTTCCTTGCTTGCTTGCTTCTGCTTAGGTAGCAATACACTTCTTAAAATATTCTTTTCAATTATAGAGTTACTAACCACCTCAAGAAAACAAACTGAAGTTGCAATGTGCAAAATTAAGAAAGAAAAGCTTTTATTGCAGCAGCGCAGTAAATTGTTTCAAATTTGCAGTCATATTTTAAACATACTTCATCTCTCCAAAGTTTTAGCAAGTCAGAACTATTCTAACACGTCTATCAGAATTTTCCCTGAAACATACGTCATGGGGATTTTGATCAACTTCTTTTTAACCAGTGCTCTAAATTTACTTTACATCCTCATATGCCTAAGGAGGCACAATTAGAAATAACTTCTACAAAAATAAAGTCATTCTTCTGTCATTTTACGTTGTCTGCATGCATCTACAACCTTGACAAGTTCATAATCAAAAATAATTTTTAAAAGTCAGAAGACATATATTGTATGTTCAATCAAAGGAAGGCAAATGTAGTCATCAGGCATGGAATAAACAGCCTTCTCCAAGTGATAACCTACCCAGTTTTATTCTGTCCATCATCTACCTCTTGAATAAACTGAGATCATATATTCATTGTACACTGTAAGTTGTTTTCTAGACAAGATTTTAAAAATTTACTTAAGCATCCTCCTAAGACACTAAAGCCACCCAACATCATTACATGGGAACAGACAGATGCATGAGTCTAATGTGCAGTCTGTGTTGTACCTGTAAAATTAGGTGTATTACACCTTATTTCATGTTCCTATTTCAGCATGAAGAAGAGAAAGTCATAAATTAATGCTTAATGAAATTCTGTTCCTGTTGTTCAGCAAGAACTTCTGGTCCTGAGCATACAAGAGTCTGGTAAAATGACACAGGTTATTAGCAGGAGTCACCGCCTGAGCCAAGCTGTCTTCTTATCTAACTCTTGGCAATGACAATTTGTGGGAGCTGAGAGGGATACAGATGGTTGTAGGCAGAGTGCTACATCTGGCCTGAAATGGTATCACAGGCTCCCCCATTCACTTAAATACCAGTGAGTTATGAAAGAGGAGGATAATGGTGCAGTAATGAAAACATCAACAGATACTTGCAGATTCAGAAATTCCTCATGTACAGGAGGAATCTTAATACTGCAGTCAAGCATCACATGACTTTAATCAGTAAGTTTGAATTTAGGGGGAAGGAGAACTGTGTGTTCAAGTTGCTTTTGTATCTCAGAGGAAATGTTCTTAGCATATCTGTAACCTGAGGGATGGTCCTTCTGGTACCTTCCAGTGACATGTAGGAAACCGCTCGGTCAAAGAGGAAATCCAGCCTGATTCTGACTCTGTTCTCAGTCTCGGTCTCTCCCTGACACAGGCTGTCTCCAACCTGACTGAAGTCACGTCTGTTAGTTGTGCGATGTAACCCCTGGCACAATGGGGGAAGATGAGAACTAATGTCCTTCATTCAGCATTATAGCTCTGTGTAACCTAGGTGAATGCTTCAACTTTTTCCTTTTCCTTAAATCACACCATATTTTTTATAGGAGCACTACTGAAATTAAAACTGGTAGTTATTCCACTCCACCGGAAAATACTTTGAGTTTTAATAGAAGCAAAACTCTTTGATCAATTAAATGCCTCATGAAAATATCTGTCAATATGGGTGCATTTGTTCTTCTCCTTGGAGAATGGAAAAAGATTTTTTTTTAGATGACTCTGTCATGTTTCTAGATACACTGTGGAAAAGAAAAAAAAACACCAACCAATCTGTTCACATATTCAGCTATTTCCTCTCTCTGTGAAAGCTGTGTAAACAAGTAGACTGTAACTAAGAGCATGATGAGAAAAGAAAACAAAATTCAAGCTTTGCGTGAGCTAAGCAACAAACTGCAGTGCTCAAGTCTATCTCCAATCCACAAACATTAAAAGACAGAGCTAGAAATCTTGTATTACTCTCTTACTGGTCAAGAATTTTCTTGTCAAATTATATATCAGAGAGCAGAAAACTCTAGAAAAACAAGCACCTCTCAAGCACAGCCCGTCTGCTCTGTTTTCCTTTTCTTACTCTGCACAAGATGAGTTGTTCCCAAACCATCTAATTAGTTGCACCAGGTAAAATCAATTTCATAGCAGTAAGTAACAGCAAGGATCTGAAAGGCATATGAAAAATTGATGCGCTGAATGTCTATGATAGTTCTGCTATACTGTACTGTATTACATATCACTCTAGTGACATCAAGATAGCTTGGAATGCAACAGGAATTCAGGTTTTGTAAAATTCATTGAAAAAAAAAAAAAAAGCTACAAAAAACTCCATGGTTATTAATGGGAATTTCCACAATTTATTCTGACATATTTTCCAAGCACCAGCTTGTTTGAGCCCCAGCTGGATGACTTTAATTCAGGCTCTAGCATTTACCACCTACAAACATAACACCTGGCTGAGAAAGAACTGCGTATATCCATAAGCGCTTATAGACCCAACTTCAGAAAAGCTGACAACACCTGACATGGCCTACCTGCACAGTAATTTTTGTCCTGACAATTTTCTGAAACACAAACACTGAGGAAATACTGTCAAAAATATATTAAATATGGTTTTGATATATTATGAAGTTCATTATGGTTTTTTACATGTTAGTAGCATTGGAAAATTGCTTAAGGATACCATACCATGATGTCAAGTACTCAATAAGAGAGTCATGAGGAAAAAAATTAAAAAAAAAGAAAACCTTATCTCTTAAACATGTCTAGTACTTTTCAATTAAATTTCATCCATAGCTCATATTTAAAAATATCAACTAAAAATCGTATTAAAATGAGAGGCTAAAAACTGAAATTCTGTTTGTCTTCCTGTGGGCAATGATTCCAGGCTGTATGCAGTTGGTGGACGAGACGGGAGTTCCTGCTTAAAATCCATGGAGTGCTTCGACCCACACACAAACAAGTGGAGCATTTGTGCTTCAATGTCCAAGAGAAGAGGAGGTGTTGGCGTTGCAACCTACAACGGGTTTTTATATGCTGTGGGAGGGCATGATGCACCTGCCTCCAACCACTGTTCTCGACTTTCTGACTGTGTAGAAAGGTAAGGGGTTGGGGGTTCTTGTTTGGTTGTTTGTTTTGGGGTTTTTTGTTTGCTTGTTTGTTTTACATTCCAGGAAATATAGGATAATTTATTTACAGCATTTAAACTGAGTTCTCCAAAAGAAGTGAAAACTACAAGTTTGGAACGTACTCCATTTCTAGAAAAGCACACTAAATTCACTTTTCGTGTTGCCATCAACACTTGAGTTGGTAGGTTACTGGACATCTTTCAGACCTTTAAAGGACTGTTACAGGATCTGACAATTTTAGAATGCGAAGCTGCAGATCACTTTTTTTTTTTTCTTTTTCTCCTGATAACTTCAGTAAGCTTAATTTACTTATTCAATAAGAAAATTCAACCCTGAATTAAAGAGTACTTGAGTATTTTTTGAACAATAGATATTGGTACAACGGCTACTCTTACACACTTCAGGGCACAAAAAAGGTAAACTGGGTGAGCATTTAAATCCTGCTTGTGAATAACACAGTGGTTAAGTTTCCCTTGTAGCTAGATGCTGTAAAGCTATGACTGTAGTGGAATTCATTTGAATTTATATTGGAGATTGGCCGATTACATACTAGGGGATTAAAATCAACACACATTTTGCCACACATTTTACCTTACAACTTTTATCAACTATATGAGATATTTTAGCTTAATTTACTTAAAACCTTAGTTCTGACCAGAAGAGATATTAAAAGTCTTTATGGAAAATAAAGGACTAAACTGAAATTTACTTTAACTATGCAGATTCAAGTGCTGTCACACTATCATTCCCACAGTCTTCATTTGTGTTCAAAATGTACCAATTGCGCAATCTGATAGGAGCTGAGAGACTGTAAACATAAAGCAAAAATGTGGACATTTTAAATGTGCTTGAAGATCCCTCTAGTGGCTAAATAAAATATTTAAGCTGTACTAGTTCATGGCTTGAACTGAACTGCAATACAGCAGAGAGGAAGAAATATAAGTTATTTAATTTTGAAATGTTAGAATATGCTTCTATTTTCCGCATAATTTTTACATTTTCATCATAAAACATTATCTAGATATGACCCCAAAACAGATGCTTGGACAACAGTGGCACCCTTAAGCGTACCTCGTGATGCTGTTGGAATTTGCCCTCTGGGGGACCGCTTATATGCAGTTGGAGGGTATGATGGCCACACGTACCTCAATACTGTGGAGTCCTACGATGCTCAAAATAATGAATGGACAGAGGTAAATACATAAAAGAAGAAATCTATCTGAACAGTGGGCAGAACAGTTATGATAATGTTGCAAAATTAGTATTGGCTTTTTTTTTAGTGTGGAAAAAAAAAAAAAGAACCAAACACGTTATACTGGAATGTGGTAACACCATAGTTCTCAATTTATAAAAATCATCTGTCCTACTTAATAACTGTAAGAAGGTTTTCAGACTAAAGGTTGGAGACTATATAATAGAGGAGTCACATTTTCAGACATATGCAGGTAGCTCTGACGTGCAAACGAGGGGCCAGCGGCTTCGTGCAGTGACAGGAGGGAAGGGCTGAGCGAGTGAACCCAGAGCCTGAGGCTGCAAAGTGCCAGTGTCTCCTCCAAGCCTTGCCAAGCCCAACATCCAAGCTCTTCAGAAACCACATTAAGCTTCGAGGAAAACTGAGAAACAAAGGCATAAAATGTGCAGCTGGTGTAGACCATCACCTGTAACCCTGCACAATGACATAAATAAGTTTTTTAAATTAGTTTGGATTAAATAAAAATTATATATATTTTTCTCTATTTTGGCATGAAATGATGTTCACACATTTAGTAATGCCGTCTGTTGGATGTACTTGCTTTGGACCTAGGCCCATCACCACTAAGATCAAGAGAAAACTCAAGATCCTTTTGTAGCTGCACTGTCCCTGTTTCTGGAATACAAGATATGAAATTCTTTTATAACAGAGCTAAGAGCAACAGCGCTAGCCTACGTTCTTGTAATTCTCAGTAGCTGGAAAAGTCTTTTTTCCAGAAAGCAAAAATTCTATTTGCAGAAGTCTAGTTCAATCTGTACTTGTACTAACAGTACAGTAGCTTGCATGAACACATTGCTTTCTTTTCATCTGCAAGTAATTTCTTCTAGTCTTGTCCATGAGCATCTACTAAAAATGTTTCTTTTTTTTTTCTAGGAAGTTCCTGTCAACATCGGCAGGGCTGGTGCCTGTGTTGTAGTAGTAAAGTTGCCATAATGACTATACGTATCATGAAACTAAAGCTTGAGTACAGTTCCTTGAAAGACTGAGTTGGAGGATAAAAATCATGTACTGAAGGCAGTGTGAACGATACACATCTTAGCATCTCGCGATTACAGAGAATACTTACCTCTGAGCCTCTATGCTAGCAGAGCACAAAACTGGAGTCTTCCTGCATTGCAAAAATCAGAGAATGTTGCATAAGTGAATTATTATTTTAATATGTCTAAAATACAGATATTCAATAATGTTTGAATGGTTCAAGTTTGTTACAAAAATTCTGTTATTTATAAAATGCGGTAGGAAAATGATACGTGTGTGTAAGATTTTATATACCCTTTTTTTTTATATGCCAAAAGCAATGCTAATGTTTGTAAAAAGAGATTTTATATTTGAAATAAATGAAAATGGGTAAGAGATAAGAACCTCCAACAGAGACCTGCACAGAAGAAAATCTTGGTCAGTAAATATCATTGACAACAGAATATTTGCTGCAGAATTAACTTCACTTCCATATTCAGAAATGGGAACACCCAGTTGACTTTCAAATAATTGTGCAATAAATTAAATCTGAGAAGCACAGAATTTGGTTGCTGTTCAACCTCCAACATTACTAGTGCTATGATAGAATACCCATTTTTAGTGATATACTCAACTGAATTCTAGAAGAAAAATAGTAGCTTTAAAGTATATTTATGTTACTAAGTGTGTGCCAAATAAAAGAAATCTTTTTTCAGACGAAAATGCTAATATTATTAGCAGTCATTTTCACAGTGCATTGAAATGTGATATTTTAACACTGATCACAGTGTTAGGTTATTTGTGGATTCATCTTTGCCCACTAACCATCTGTCAGTACATGTTAAACCAGCTTCTCTATTCTTAGAATCATCACTGCACATTAAAATTTTAGGACATTCATATAATTACATTCCTTGAGTATACAAAGTGAAAATTTTATATCATATTGATATGACAGTCTTGGACCTCAGCTGAAGATTACCAGCTTTCTCTCATGTAAAGTAGAAAATATGGTAAGCAAATAAGAAAATATGTGCCCTGTGTAGCAGTATATGCCAATACTACACGCATGTGTATGGTTTATTTGAAATTATGAAAATGCTATGAAGGAAGAAAAAACAAGAAAAGAATCACTAGTAAATCCATAAATAATATTCTACATGCATGATATTTCTTTCTGTGTGCCAATTTTTATGAGGGTTTTAACATGTTTTGCTTTAATTTCTTTTTTAATAATTTCAAATGCTGAAAGCGTATTTTAGGAAAAGAATGTATGTAAGATTCTAAATACTGTAAAGCACATTATTTTATCATTATCTGCTTTAGCCTTCAGTAATGTCATTGTTGTGTCGGTAAAAGAAAATTCAGGACAAACAGACAAAAATTCTTTGAACATCATGAATATTCCTGATAGAATATTGTGTTTTCAGAATTCAGCAATATCTTATTTCTAAAAATATATATACTATCAATTGTATCAAACACCTTCAGAGGCAATCTCATGAGTGTATTTATAAAAAGGAAAAAAAAAATTAAATTTAAAAAGCAAACAGAATTATGTTTATATATGTCATGCCACATTCAAATAAACTTTACTTTCTCTGCTAAGAAAATCTAGATTGTTTTAATAACTCTGTAATTTTTATTTATCAATTTTTATTATATTTTTTATTATAATTTTTATTTATTTTATTTATACAAAAGATCCCCTCTTAGTCTTCTCGCTACTTCCAGTCCACATAAACTAAACATTACCTTTCCATACTGAAATGGTTAGGCAATCCCCTTTCCATGAAATAGGCTCCTGTATCCCAGCTCCCCAGCAACTGGGTCTGCAGTGGCCTGTAAGTACAGTACCTTTCTTCTTTTAAAGAGTTTCTTTTCAGTTTCTTTTCTTAAACCTAAGAAAAATACTAGCTTATTAGCCTAGAATCACATTCATTAAATTTTGAGTTTCTGGACCAATGCACAAATTTCTTATTATCTTGGTGGGGCTCACGCAACAGCCCTGGGTATTCTTTTGTAGGAATAAATACAGGGTGCCCCTACTTATCCTTCAGCCTCTAAATTGTGCTTTTCTTGTGTTGTTCTATAACATGTCACTCTTTCCAGTAACCAGGATAACCTCATTTATAATATGGAGAGCACTGATACTGTACTGATATCCATTTATAAAGCTCTGCAACAAAAATTGAAGAAAGAATACACGGTGTCAAAAGATGGGCAAGAAGGACAGGCCAAAGCTAATACTGATCAATTGACAATACAAATGCATGTTTCCCATGGAGCTTTTGCACTTAATTAGAAGTTTTCTTGGGGGGCAAAAGAATAGAAAATCTCAAGTGAGAGAGAGCAACAAGCCTCCTTAGCTCATAGAGTGTGATTTACAGAACATGAAGGTATATCTGACACTTAATGTACAGTTACAAGTGAAAATAAAGACTTGGGTATAGAGAAGAGCAGATTTGAAGAACATAGCCTGTGGATGAGTATCTTAGTGTAAATAGACAGGACCTGCCTTTAAGAGCTGTATGCCTTGCAAATGTTAGGCCTGCAGAGATGACAAAATTCCCCTGCCTTTATCCTGTCCTTCCATTTGCATTACAAAACACCCACTTTTAATGGCAAGCATGCTTTATATTTAAAATTAAGTTTCACAGATTTTTTTTAAAATGAGGAATTATAAATACAATTTCATTAAAAGCTTTATCAGTAAACTAGGAATGAGTTTGCTACCCTTTGCATAGTTTAATAAAGTCTCCAAAACAGCATTAGAAGAAAATGACACTTTCCATACGTCTTCCACACACTTTCCATACGTATCTACAGCTACTCTGTCATGAGGTTTGCTTATGTCAAAATAAAATAAAAAGGAAAAACTGTATTTACCAAAGGCATAAAGAAAATAAATGACTTCCCTGATGACATATGAAAAATATAGGAATGACTTTGGCCCACATCTTTCCACTCCCAGATTAGTCCTAGGTTGTTCCTCCTTTTGGACAGCAAGCAGTAGTGTGATCAAAGATCCACAGAAATCCAGAGCCTATCAGAGCTACCCAGGCGTCTAAGCTCATTCTGCCATCTTCCCTTGTTCCTTCCTTCTTGGCTAAGGAACTTAAAAACCAGCATTTCTAGAGCACTGGGTTGGTTGGATTAATAAATCCTTTAACATAAACATCATAACATCATTTTTTCTTTCCACCTGACCCCAGATGCATTCGGTGGATGATGCTAAAAGGGAGAAAATTTAATTTTACTAAATACCATTCATTCCTAAAGAGATTAAACCCAGGTTTTGCATCAGTCACTGCTCACTTGGAGGATTTCTAAGAGCTTGTACACTCAGAGCACCTACAGTTGATACTTGCGTTTCACCTCTTGTTTTCTATCTCCTCTTACACAGAAAGAGGAAATTCTATCATAAATACTTTCAAATCAATTTCTCCTCACAAAGATTTAAGTCTCTTTTTTTTTTTTTCCACAGAAAAACTATATTCACTTTATTCTAAAGATCTCTATTGGCCTCAGCCCTTGCCAAAGGCAGATGACAGGGAAATGCTGCATAAAAGCAGTCCCTATTTTTAAGACACTTTACTATGTCACTCATACACAGGCTGATTAACAGTTCTGCACCTTCTAGTCCCCATACCCACATTTCTGAGACTTTTTTTTTTTCTTTACTCCACGACAATTTTACACAGGCAAAGAGAGTTAACATCAGTGTTTTCTGACACGTGCATAACCGTGTTTACAGAGTGCACAGAGGACACAGCACTTGAGTTCACATCAACAAGATTTTTACAAGCCAACTACGTAAGACTAAAAAGAAGAAATATCCTCTGGTTATTACTTGAACAAGACAAATAGGAAAAGCTGCCCTGGGATGATTTGATACATTGAGCAGTTAAATATAGGTTAAGAAATTATGATTTTTTCTTAGCAATAGAAAGTTCTATGCATGGGTGCATCTGCTGCAGAAGCAGGAAGTCTACTTCCAGGTTCCTTCCTCCTTTTGTCAAGAAAATAAATAAGTTTTAATAAAATTTAAGAAAAGTCTTCAATAATAGAAAGATAATTTTGAAAGTACTGTAAGTTATAACCCAAATTCTCCGTACATTTGGAGAGTTACAAATTCTTGGACTGCACTTGAATTATTATAATACTTCCAGATTTTTACTCTATCTTCTATTCCATTCAACAGAATTCAATGCAATTTTCTAGCAATTTTCTAGAAACAGGAAAGTTTCCCTTTCCTTGAATAAACCTCACAATAGAAATTGAGTAAATTTCAGGTAATTACCAAAACTAGTAAGAGTCACAAATATCAAAAGAGCTCAAATTTAACCGTCATCCTTTAAAAACGGAAACTTCTTTTTTCAGAAAATCTATGAGACTAAAGTATATGACTGATGTATAAGCATTATCAAAATAACATACATGCATTGGGATAATACTGCACATTTTTATATGCAATGCATATACCTGCATTATTAGAATAAATGCATCAGTAAAACTTTGGAATTGATAATCAAGGATGTCTTCTCTCTTTTGCAAATATACCTGTCTTCTGAACTGTATAATTTCCTCTTGTTGTTTCCAGGCGTATTATGTATTTGCAGCCATGTGAGATATTAACTTGTGTATTGATCTTGCTATCAAGAGCAAGACCATAAACCTCATTTTCTACATAAGATTTTCTCACTGTACATTTCCTTAGATTATGCACTGTAAGTGAATTTTTCAGTCAAAGAAGATATGAACCTGTTCTACATGGACCCCTCCCTAACCATCCAGGTCCTTTGCCTCATCAAAAATCTGACAGAGGTTTGCTCATATTACAGGGCTGAAAAAGCCACATATTGAATATTAACATTTTATGCTGTCAGTGTGTAAGTTAGACCATTAATTAAAGCTCAAGAATCCAACTTATACTTACAGTTTGCAGTATAAGCTTTCCTCAGGAGATGGTGCTATGTGATAACTTTTGGAGGATCTTGGCTCTTACTGAGTGAATACAAAGCTATATTATAGCAATATTTATCCCTCAAATATGAACAAATGGAAGTCCATTTTATAATCTCAAGAGCCCACTGCATTCATTAGTCTTCCATTTCTCCATTTGCACCACATGCACCCACACCCCACTGACCTCTTAGGAGTAATTTTGGAATGAAAGTTACAAAGTTACAGCAAAGCATTTTCCTTTCATAAATATTCCCAGATCAACGGCGGGTATTGCTCCTTCTGTGCACGCCCCACGATTCTGGCACATGGGAAACTGCTGCTTGGCTTTTCTTTTGCTGAGCACAAATGCCAAAAGTCATTTCCTTAGGTGCAAAGACTACCCAGAAAAGTAAAGGACATAGGCAGACTGATGAAGAAAAGAAAATATTTTCTCATTGTCTTGATAATTTCCAAATAGTCCAGTAGCGCACATCATTTGGCCAATTAGCCTGGGTTAAGACTGACTTAACCCTGACACAATGTCCCTGACATGGAGTACAGGCTACACATTCCTCTCTTTTCCAAGAGAAATGTTTTCCAAAGCAAGAAACGAGCAGAGCAACAGCTTCCAGAGAGTGGATGCAACTTGCCAGGGCTTCACAAACAGTCTTATTGCAGCTCTCTATAAAACTAATCAGCTGACACCTGTTTTCAATGTACAAATTATTTCTCCCTATCACCTTGAACTACCGAGGAACTCAACGATATTACTCGTAGAAAAGGTACTAAGTATACAACATTAAAAATAGCAGGCTTTTGAACTATTGCTTTAAAAAAACAGAGACCAGTTTACAAACAGCTTTATATTGTTGTACTTTAGGTAGCTGTAAGAACACCTAAAATTAGCCTGAAAAGAATAATATGTTTTTAAGGTGAGGATACACCTTAATACAATATCGCTTACAAATACTATCATTTAATCTGTCTGACTTAAATCCATTCTTTTAAATCAAGTCTATGATTATTGTCCTCCTTTTCCTGAGAACTCAAGATAATTCCGAGCTCAGGGATCACTGACTATGCTCTATCTAGGCATGGCAGCACACCATAAATACAGAAATACTGTTGTAGGGATCATCAGTATTACACAGCCAAGTTCACTACTGTATTTTAGGGGAAACCCCTCCAAAACAAGGCCTCAATAACAACCACTGTTGAGCTGAAGAATTTTAAAGGGTCTAGATTTCTGGCATGCAAACAGGAGAGATAGGAGGGCATACGAGGGAATCTGAATGATGACAGCAAAATATTTACTGCTTAACTCAAAATTCTCAAAGGACTCAATGTTGCAGCTTCCCAATCTACTTACTCCTCAGCTGCTCCCTTTCAAAAGGCAGAACTAATATTTATACGCTCTGCTTGCATTAAAAACATTGCAAGATAAATGGCATATGTTTATGTAAGTTAAGAAACAAAAATATAAAACTTAGGTGTCTAGGTGCTAGAAAAGATGATGCTAGCTTTCATGAGGTAAAGATGAGGTAGCTTTCAGTATATTAGCTACAGTAGAACAGGTGTATTTAAAGAAAACAGTCTATTTGAAAAAACAAACATACATAAGCTTGATGTAAAGTCCTTATGTTTCATCTTTTCTCTCTCTCTCTCTCTCTCTCTCTCACCAGAAGTCTCCTGCTGAACAATTGCAAAGCAGTATTTTCTCCAATTTCTTCCAAAATTTGGAACCATCATTTCCTGAGAGAGAAGCTGGTCTATTCTACCTGCTCTCTTGTTCCCAGAGACTCCTAAAAAACAAGTATCCTGTTCAAAAAGCAAATATCCTGCTCTCAGATTCCCCAAACCTCTGCATGCCAGTTGCTTGCCTTTCCTACCTTTGAGTTTCTCCTTTTAATATTCTAGGTTGATATTTCTGTGACAGCACTTACATGTAAAAATGTTCAAGATAAAATGCCAGTTGTCATGTAAGCAGTCTAAGCAGGAATAGCTTAAGTTTCAGGCATTCAAATGTAAGTTCATCTTTCTTAAAATAAAGATAAAATCAGCACTTTGGATGAAAAAGTATATGTATACAGCTACTGAACAATAGATGATAATGGGAAAACCACATTCTGCCCAAGACATTTCTGATAAGAATTGGTTATCAAAGACCTCATTAGTTTTTTTCACTCTATGCTGTTCACATTTAAAAATAGTAAATAAAAACTTTTGTAATGATTGTGTCTTTACAACTTTAAGTATAACACCGATACTCAGAAAAAAAACAAGTGCTTATCAGAGTCAGAGTTGGGAAAAACAGTTTCACATATAAAGAAAAATTCATTTAAATCATAGTCAGTAATCAGATTCTTTTGTGAAAGGGGTGACCTGCAGCTGCTAGATGGACTCAAACACACTTTAAAAATAAAGAAAAATCACTGTGGCATGTTTTTCCC
>VZSV01000484.1:77013-87405 GCA_013398735.1 Nothocercus julius
ACTTCAGCCGCGAGCAGCTGGAGCGCAGCCCCTCGCGCCGCGCCGGCCTCGACCCCGACAAGGAGCTCTCGTACCGGCAGCAGGCGGCCAACCTGCTGCAGGACATGGGCCAGCGCCTCAACGTGTATCCGGCCCGCGCTAGGCCGCGCAGCCTGCGCTCGAGTGCCGCGGTGTGGCGGGGAGCGGGCCGCGGGGGGAGGCCGGTAATGGCGGTAGGGGGGCCCTTTCCTTAACCGCGCTGCCAGCTCGCAGCTCACCATCAACACGGCCATCGTGTACATGCACCGCTTCTACATGGTGCAGTCCTTCACGCAGTTCCACCGCAACGTAAGTTCCCCGTTGCCCCGGCCACCGGGGGACGCGGGGGGGAGGGGGGCGCCGCGGGCCCCTTCCCCGCGGGCCTTTTCCTGCGCTCTGTTTCCCATTAAGCTCTTTATTTCACCCGTTAAAAAAATAAATACTCCAACTTCTTTTGGTCTTGAGTGTGTTTATTTAAAACAAGCTTAATGCAAAGGTGCTTTTCTCCCCTGAAGTCTGTGGCGCCGGCGGCTCTCTTCCTGGCAGCCAAGGTGGAGGAGCAGCCTCGGAAGCTGGAGCACGTCATCAAGGTGGCCCACGCGTGTCTGCACCCCCTGGAGACCCTGCTGGACACGCGGAGTGAGGTGAGCCCCCGGGGGGCAGCGGCGGGAGCGGGACCTGGCCCAAATCGCTGGGAGAACCGCCTCATTTAACATCCCTGGGTTCCCAAATACCCCATTTTTAAACAAGCGTCTGGGCTATAGGATGGTTTCTTACATGGCAGAGAGTTTTGGGGCTCCTGGGCAGCCTGAGAGTTTTGGGCAGCAGAAGGTTTTTTGTTTCCCGTTCTTGGTCACCGCTCCTGTTCCCTGCTGTCGCCTGGGATATGCCGTGTGACCGTATCCACGGGATGAGCTTCCCCAGGGATGGTGGTTGCTGGGATTGGGTTAAAGAGTGTCCATGTACAGTGACGCGTGTGGTTTGATTCCTGCTTTTTTAACTGAGAGTTTAATAGAAATACCGACAATTCCTCACCTCTGGAGACAGCTCTGCTTATGTGCAGCTGAGCAGCCAGCCCCAAAGCTTTAACCAGGTGCTAAAACTTAAGGAAAAAGCCCAGTCCCTCCTGTCCCACTCCCGTAGCCATCCCTGCTCCCTACCCCTCCTCAAGGACTAGGAGGGCCAAGGCAGATGCTGCAGCTGCTGTCCCAGAACAGGAGCTAGCAGGGGAGCAGGTCCACGCCACACTCCGCTTTCCCTTTTCAGGCAGGGAAAAGGGCCAGTTTTCCCAAAATGGGGCTTAAAGACTCCATTCTGCTTTTTAGCTTTTTTGCCCCCTTGAGGAAGGGTGCAAGAAAGGGGCAGGTTTTACATGGAGAGCCTCACTGTGAGTAAAACTGTGTGTCCTTTCAACCCCAGGCTTACCTGCAGCAAGCCCAAGACCTGGTCATTCTAGAAAGCATCATCCTGCAGACCCTGGGTAAGTTTTTCCAAGCTGCCCCACGACCCCCAGACCCAGGGCCATCCCATAGGATGGAGAGTCCCAAACAGCCCAATCCCCTCCATAACTGGAGGGCAGTGGGAAAGCCAGAGTCCTGCCCACAAGCACTTTTTTTTTTTTGGCCCCACTCCTTGTGTTTTGATACCCATATTTTTTTTCATGTTTAATTTGTGTTAAGCGTTAGGAAAGTTAAAATGTGGAAATGTGGCTCGTCTCTTTTCCCCCCTTTCTCCAACAGGTTTGTTCTCCTCAAACCTGGGTCGCTGTTCCCCGTTGTGCCGTTAAATTTGATAATCCTCTAGTCCAGTGGCCAGGAATGAAGCTGTTTGCACTGGGAGGATGTCTGACAAAACCTGGGTTGAAGTTAATACTTTCATCATGTTTCTGGTGGTCTTTTTTTTTTTTTTTTTTTCTTTAAACTTCCCAGATCATCTAGAATATTTTTCACAGAAAAACCAAATCTGTTACACACGTGGACCTATTCGATATATATATTTTTTCCTTTAAGCCGTAACGTACATACTAAGTAGGAAACTGAAGTGAGGACTAAGTTCAGTTAACTTTAATGTGGCAGACCCTTTCAAAGGGAAGACGTCTGCTTCCTCTTAGCTTTTTGGGTGACAGAAATTCCTTTGAGCAAATGCCATTGTCTTCTTCTTCCTCCCAGCTGCTCTGAGAGGCTCTGTCCTGCTATTTTTAAAAATCCTTAATAGCTGTTTTGTTTTCAGTGAGCTCTTTCAAGCCCAGAAATCACTGAGCTGCTCGGAGGCCTTGCAGCAGCCCTGACCTTCAGGTTTTGTGGCTGGAGGACTGGAATCTCCTGGATAAAGGAAAAAACTCTCCCGTCTTCCCGCTTGGAGCAGAGAGTGGGGCTGAAGGAGGGAAGGGGAGCAGGAAATGGGAGGTTCGTGGCTCTTGGGCTCTGCCGCTCGCTACCTGATGGCCACGTGTCTGTGTCCTTGCAGGCTTTGAGATCACCATTGACCACCCGCACACCCACGTGGTGAAGTGCACGCAGCTAGTGCGAGGTGAGAGGAAGCAGCAGCCAAACCTTCCTTATTTTTCTGTTTTGTAGACAAAACCTTGTGGTTTTTGCAGTGAAATGTAATAAGGGCTCTCGGGATATCCAGACTAACTCTTTGCTCTTTCTTTTTCTCTTTCAGCCAGCAAGGACTTGGCACAAACTTCCTATTTCATGGCTACTAACAGGTTATTATTTATCATTGATTCATGTTTGACAGAGGGTTTTATCTGGAGTGGATGTTCTGCAGGTGATCCCTGGGGGACTGATTTGTGTGTGAGCGACAGGGGGTTGTGGTTCAGCAGGAAAAAAGGTTTCTGTTTTTTAGCTTCCAGTAAAAAGAGGTGCAAAATCAGTTACGTAGGTGGGGCAGCTAAGAGGATGTTCTGAAACGTCACTGCCTTCTTTTTACTGGGAGTTGCATCAAACGTTCAGAACGAAATGGTTGCAGGGGAGGGACTTGAAGCGCAGGTGGT
Source organism: Nothocercus julius (assembly GCA_013398735.1). Classification (NCBI taxonomy): domain Eukaryota; kingdom Metazoa; phylum Chordata; class Aves; order Tinamiformes; family Tinamidae; genus Nothocercus; species Nothocercus julius. The sequence goes on from VZSV01000484.1 coordinate 80,030, forward strand.
TGGTTCGGCTTATTTGTTACCCAGGGGTCAGCGAGGAGAGTTTCCCTGGGCCGGATGCTTTGCAAATTGTGAACAAACATGTTCTGTACCCAGAGGACTGATTTCAAGCAAAATAGGAACTGAATACAGATATTGAGGCTTATAAAAGAGAAATGAGTGCCTTGTCTGGCCTGAATGACTGGAGAGAGGGTCCTGGGGAGTGTCTATAGGGCCTGGAAAGGGAGACACCTGGGATTTCATCTTGAGGGGATCAGCTAGTTCTGTGAGGTGACACCTGGATTCCTGCTGTAGAGTTGGCATCATCCCTCCCTTTGTGATTTCTGGCATTATCAACTGCTTTCTGGATTGGCAGCTACAGGCAAATTGTGGAGCTAATATATAGAAAAGAGTCGCTTAAGGAAACAAGAGATTCTCTGTTTCTGAGGAAGACTTTATAGACATGAAAGGATCATTAGCTCTAACTGCTTGGGTTAGACTGCAGTTCTGTCCTCTTAAGTCGAGCATAACTGTGCGGGTTTCATAAGGATAAAGTTTTCAGTTTTAATTAAACATGTGGCATCAAGAAGAGCATGTGGTCGGTGTTCTTTATTTTCAAGTCACGGGTAAGGGAACAAAACCTTGTTGGAAGGTGCTGCAAAAATGCTGCGTGGCTCCACAGGGCGCTGCGGGTTTCCTCCTTAAACTAGTGTAGAGGGAAGGTGATGTTAGCCATATATAAGTAAATGCACACTCGAAACCTGTTTTATCCCTGCAGCAATAATTGCCAAACCAAAGAAGTGTGAGTTAAGGTTCTACTTGAAAGAAATGCAGGCAGAAAGTAAGGAGTGTATACAGACAGCCTCAGTTTTGCCTCAGAAGCGATGCCATGAAGTCCACGGTTAAATAATTGAGCAAAAAACTACATTTATGAGGTGTAGCTAGGAATTTTTAACTCTTATTCCTTTCTGGCATCGTTATGGGGCAGAGTTAAGGCTGTTGGTGTACCTTAACGTCACCTCTTGCCTTGGCTAACTGGACAAAGTTGTTTTTCTTGCCATGAATCTCCTCGGTTTGACTTGGTGTGTGGCTAAGTGTGAGGTCATGGAAATGGCTTGGGACTTTCGGGTTATGGATCATAGCTCTGTCTCTCCACAATGCGCTGGCGGGAAAAATGTTTAAGTAACCTGAGTGTGCTGCAGATGTGTAGATATTGCCATCCTGCCACTGCCCAGGGATCTGCAATTCCCATAAAGTACTTCTAAAAGGACAGATTCACTCGGGTGCTGCTGCGGCAACAGGCACATCCTCTGTGGAACGCGCTGCGCGGGATTTTCAGAGTTTGGGGTGTAGTGAACCCGGTGTTCATGCAGTTTTGGGGGCTGAACACCCCAATTCTCAAAGCAAATGTCCACTCCAGGCTCCCACTCAGAATCACTTGTTCTTAATGCTCCCTAGGCCGCTTTTCCCAGCTTTGACATCTAAGCTGGCACCTAGCAAGTCCGTTTTGCTCAGGAGCTGCTCAGGAGGTTCCCAGGCTCCCTGTTAAACTCCGAGCGCTCCGTCCTGCATCGCAGGGGCTCCAGAGGGAGAGCAGAGCTGCCCCAGCTGCTCCAGGGCAGGTGCTGCCTGCAGCTCCATGAGCAGTGGGAAGGTTCTTGTAGGCAGGCGCCGCAGCTCCCACTGTTTGCAGCGGGAATTTCAGTCCTTTCTCCTAAAAGATCATTTGGGGAAGGCCAGAGCCTTCCCAAATGCCTGGGAGAGACAGTTACCCTGTTGAGCGCATGTGTTTTCAGGACTGGGAGGCGTGCTGCAGCTTTCTTACAGAACAGGCCTAATCCTGCACAGATCTGAGTCAGGATAACTCAGGAAAAAAGAGGTGTCATTTGTGTGGATCTGCACAAACTCTGCCTTTAACTGCGGAACAGATCTCGACCCTGAGGAGAGACGGGGCCTCTGTTAAACGTCCCTCGACACGAATGCGAGACTTGCCTCCCCGGTGTCCCTCAGGAGAGCTGAGGGGATGAGTGCAGGTCCGAGGAGCTTCCTTGTTTGGGCTGTCGGCCCTTGGAAGGGACCTTCCCAGCGACATTGCCTTCCTGCTTGGAGACTTTTGAGTGTTTTCCGCTGCCGGCCAGAGCCCGTGACAGAGCGTAGGGGTTGGCAGGTCCCCCACGTGCCCACTTTCTCCCCGAGGAGGGTCTCAGCACTGTGCCTTGCCACTCCTGCGCCAGCCGCAGAGCCTTGAGCTGCCGGAGGTGCCTGGACCCAAGCTGGCTGGAGCAGAGCGGGGAGGCTCCGCGCGGCGGCCGAGCGGGATGGCGCCGCCACGAGCAGGCGGGTTGTGCTGGGGGAGGAGCTGCAGGACCTTCCCCGCCGCGGCCGCCTGCTCCGCAGTGTGTTCACGGGCAATTGCGTGTGCTGAGGGTCAGGCCTGGGAGTTGATGGCTTTCTGTTTCTCTCTCCCTGCTGGTGTCGTCAGCCTGCACCTGACCACCTTCAGCCTGCAGTACACGCCTCCCGTTGTGGCCTGCGTCTGTATCCACCTGGCTTGTAAGTGGTCCAACTGGGAGATCCCAGTCTCCACGGACGGAAAGCACTGGTGGGAATACGTTGATGGCACTGTAACTCTGGAGCTCTTAGATGGTAAGTTTTGGAGCAAGGTCCCTCCTGAAAGGCTCTTAAATTCTCTTGGCATCTCTGTTCCTGGGGCTGCCATTCAAACATGGCCACTGGCCAGTTCATGGACTCGAGGGCTTCTGGTCTTGCCAAGGTTTTTCCAGTGCAGCAGCTTCTATGGCACAACAGAGATGGCAAAAGGCACACAGTGAGACGAGATTAAATGTGGTCAGTGGTGCTAGCTCGCAGTATTCCCCTTTCCTGGAATAGCTCCATCTCATCCGTAGCTCCATCCATCAGCGAGCAGGGGGCTGCCCTGCTGGGGGCTAGGGCAGGTCTGGGTGGCCCTAACCACCTTGCCTGTTTTTGTGTCTCCTTTTGCAGAACTGACCCATGAATTCCTGCAAATCCTTGAGAAAACTCCCAACCGGCTCAAACGTATCCGGAACTGGCGGGTAAGAGTCTGCTTTGGGCTGGTGCCGCTCGCAGGAAAGCGCAAGCCCTGAGTTCTGGGGCCGCGTGGCTTCTCTGGTGCTAAACGCAAGGCGGGGTCTCGAGGGCTCGCGTGGCGGGGGAAAGCTGAGCGTTGTGGGTCTGCAAAAGGGGGTTGCGGTACCAGAGCTCACCAGTTTTGAGTGAGATCTATAAATATGCTGCTGCTTCGAGTGGGTTTGGGTAGGGCCTCCTGATGCAAGAAGCCAGGACCGCTAGGTCTGCCAGCAGGACTTGTGCCCCCGTCCCCTCGCGTGGCGACGGCACAAGCCGAGTCACCGCTCCCTGCTTTCATTCCAGGCTTCTCAAGCAGCCAAGAAGTCGAAGGCTGACGAGCACGGCGAGGGCGAGAGCCTCTCGGAGCAGACCATCCTCAACATGATTTCCAGGAACAACAGCTCCGACATGAACATCGCGGGGCTCATGAGCATGTCGACGTCCTCCACGGCCGGCGCGGGGACGGCCCTGGCGGCCACCACGGACTCGCCCGGCGAGCAGAGCGCTGCCGAAATGTCCCAGCCCGAGCCCTGGCTGTCCCAGCACCCGCCTGGCAAGCTGGAGGGCGGCCAGGGGCACAGGACTAGCGAGGGCTCGGCGGCCGCGGAGCATCCCTTGCAGCAGGATGGCGCTGGGTACCAGAAGCAGAGCGGCAAGAACGCGCCGGCGGCCAAGGTCTCGCTCAAGGAGTACCGGGCCAAGCACGCCGAGGAGCTGGCGGCGCAGAAGCGCCAGCTGGAGAACATGGAGGCCAACGTGCGCTCGCAGTACGCCTACGCGGCGCAGAACCTGCTGGTGCAGCAGCAGCGCGAGAGGGAGGTGCAGCAGGACAGCAACCCCTCTCCCATCATCCTGAAAATCCCCATGGCGGGCTCGGAGAACAGCGAGCGCCCCGTCGCTGACAAGAGCGACAAGGCCTCGGCTCTGAAGCTGAGGATCCCGGTGGCTGGCGGAGGTGCGGACAGGCCGCTCTCCTCCAAGCAGGAGGAGATAAAAATGCGGATCAAGGTGCCGGCCGGGGCGGAGAGGCACGGCTCCTCGGACGAGAGCGGCAGCAAGGCCCGTGAGCACAAGGAGAAGCACAAGGGCCACTCTTCCAACCACCACCACCACCACCACAACCACCACTCGCACAAACACTTGCACGTCCCGCTCGGTGCCGGCCCCAGCTCCGTGGCCAACAAGCGGCCAGGAGACTCTAAGCACGGCGGCCAGCAGGGCCCTGGGCCCCACAAGGGCTACGCTCTGTCGGGCTCCTCCCGCAAGAGGCCCCTGCCCGAGGAGGTGGCTGCGGCGCACGAGCACCAGCCCAAAATCGGCAAGAGCTCCAAGGGTGCCGGGCTGCCCTTCTCGTATGCGCACGGCCCCGGTGCAGCCCACGTGCCCGCGCACGGCTCCGAGGCTGCCGCGCTCTCCCTCTCACAGGCTGCCAAGGGCAGGGTCGCCCACGGCAAACTGGACAAGGGCCCTGCAGGGGCCAACGGGCACAACGCGAGCCAAGCCAGTGACTACCAGGACACGGTGAACATGTTGCACTCGCTGCTGAGCGCGCAGGGCATGCAGCCCAGCGCTGGCCCGGCCTTCGAGTTCCACTCCTACGGCGAGTACTTGAACCCCCGGGCTGCCGTGGGTTCCCGCGGCGCCAACACGGACAAACCCCGACCGCCCCCGCTGCCCTCGGAACCGCCCCCACCGCTGCCCCCGCTCCCCAAGTAAAAGCCCTTTTTACTACTGAGTTTGTACAGCCCAGCCTGGCCCCCCCGGGCTGCCCCCGCAGGGCAGGGAAAGGGCTCTTTGGTCTCCACTGCCTCACGAAGAACTATTTTATTATAACTTTTATTATTGGTATTTAGAGCGCGGAGTTGTTGAAGCTGTGAAAGGATAAGAAACCCTTTCTCTGGTCCTCGCTCCCTCCCTCACCCGCTTCCAGTTAGGGCTGGGGTCTGTCCCTGCTGGAGCTGAAGCCCCCTCTGGGGATTTTGTACCTGGGGGGAGGGGGGCCCTGGGGGGTATTTAAAATGTGTCACAGAAAAATCTAAGACATTTTACAAATAATTTAAGCAGTAACTTATATCTTAGTGTTTTGTTCTTTTTAATTTTTGTCATAGTGGCAGGTGCTGCAGGGAGCCTTGTGGAGGGTGCGGGCTGCGTTGGTGCTGGGCTGGGGGCTCCACGGGAGCTGCTGGCGATGGGAAGCGGTTTGGAAGCAGATCGGGGATGGATGGATGGAGGAGGTGGCACGCGGAGAGGGCAGGAGCTGGAGGAATCGCTTTGCCCACCGTTGTTTCCGTTCCCTTGGTGGCAGGGCTGGGAATGGATGCGGAGCCACAGGTCCTGCTTGGCTCCTGGAGTGCAGAGCTGCTGCTGGAGAGGGAGACAGGGCTGTGAGCAGAGCAAGGAATGGGCTGTGTTTGTGTGAGGCTACGGAGCATGATGCTTAACGGCGGCTACAGAAAAGGCTGCAGGAAAGTCGGGCTGTTGCGGCAGTGTTTTGGGCGGCTGGTGGGGTGCGAACGCCCACGGCGATGGCGGGTTCTTGGCTGAGGGCCCCTCCGTCTCCTAGGGCTGTTTTAGGGGAGAGGGTCCGGATGCGCTGTCCGCTTGCGGCCACCCCACTCCAGGGTTGAGCGACCCTGCGTTGGAGCTGCCTCGCGTGCAGGGTAACAGTGTAGTGCGAAACCTGGGAGTCCGTCGCGTCCTCCCATCCATCCCAGCGTCCCTGCGGGAAGATGCCGAGCTGGCCGGACCTCGGCCTGGGAAATGGTGCTTCAAGCAATAAGTCGTGGAGGGCCTGGCATGGGTAGGAACAAGGAAGACTTTGGTGGACATGGTCTGGAGTTGTGCAGGGTTAATCTGAGTGGAGCTGCGTTGGGGGCTGAGAAATAAGGTGAAAAGGGGTGAGAAGGAAACTCCTGTGGGATGCCTGGTCCTCCTCAGCTCCAGGCCTGCTGTCAGGCATGAATTCCTGCCTGGGCTACAGCAAAGCTTGTCCAGGGGCCTCCCTGCTCCCTAGGCCCTGGAATTGGGGGATCCAGCCAGAGGTGGGAAGTTCCAGTCTAGTCTTTTGGAAAAGCTGGCTTACTTTGTTCTTGGATAATACTTTTCCACACTTCAATAAACGTCCCGTCTCCATACGCTTTGCCGAAGCTCTGTTCTACATCCAGCTCTGTTTTTTTTTTAAGGAGCGAGCAGTAGCGCCGGCCCTTGCTGGAGCTGGGCAAGCCCCACACGGAGGTTTCAGGTGCAGAGGTGATGGCTCCCAGAGGTGCTGGGTCTCCTCTTCCCTGGGCGCTGCGGGTGTTGCAGGGAGTCGCGCTGCCCTTCCCGTTATCGGAGCGATTCCTCCCCTGGGCTGCAGCAGGGGTTGGAGCTTGGTGTGTCCTGCGACCCGCGAGCGTCCTCAGGCGAGCTGCACGTCTGTGCCTCGTTGCAGCTTGAACCGCAGCGGCAACTCACGGCTGGCGCTCGGCTCAGCGCCAGGGAGTTATTGGACACCCATTTGGGCCGTCTTTGGGTTTCCTACTGTGCCAGGTTCTGTTGAAGCACAGGAGCTTTTCCAGGGCCTCTCAAAGCAACCACCCTCTCTCCTTTTCCATCTCCAGCTGCTTCCTGATTTCTACCTGCCCTGCCTGGGCTGGGAGCGAGGCCGGAGCCACCTCAGGAAGGTGCTTTTTACCTATTACTCTTAACCCTTTCTAAATATTTAAACTTGGGGAAACTTTTAAAGCCCCCGGGCGCGTGTCCCTGCTGCAGGGGCCGGGCGGAGGCGGGGAGGGCTCTGTGCCAGCCCTGCTCCCGTCTCTCTTCTTTCTCTCAGGGCTACCGGGTGCCCGTGACCCCCCAGTCCGGGGCTGCGGCCGTGCTGCTCCCGGTACGGGCGCTCGGTAAGGACTTTCCCCCCCACCTCTCCGTTCCTCCGGTGCTCCGTCGCCCGCGGGCGCTGTCTCTCGCTGTGTATTTATCCACATCAATAAAAGTGAACGGCAAAGGAGGCAGCCGCGCTGCACCACCGTGTCCGGCCTCTTCCTTGGCGGCGGCAGCGACCTCGCTCTCCCCGCTCGCTTCCCGCCGTCCGCCTCATGCCGGGGCGTGGCCGCTCCCCTGCGGAGCGACGGTTCGCGTAGCCAATGGCGCGCGGCACCGCCCCGCCGGCCGTCGGGGATTGGCCGAGGCATAGGCCAATGAGGCGGCGGGGCGGGAGCGCGGCGCGGGTGGCCGCGAGGCTGAGGCGCGAGCGAGGTAAGATGGCGGCAGCAGCGCTGCTGGCGCCGAGCGGAGCGCTCCGGCCCCGC
>VZSV01000484.1:87545-99166 GCA_013398735.1 Nothocercus julius
CCGCTGCCGCCGAGCCCCGCCCCGGGCCGCTTCTCCGCGCCGCCGCCCTTCCGCGGGTCCAATCGTTTGCCCCTTCTCACGCCCGCCGCCCGCGGACAAAATGGCGGCGCCGGGGCAGGCTGGCGGCGCGAGGGCGCATGCGCGGGCCTGGCGCGAGGCAGATGGCGGAGCACGTGCGCGGGGGGCACCGGGAGCCGCGACTGGATAAGGGGGTACGGGCATGCAGCGGGAGCAGCACTAGGAGGCGGGAACGTGGGGCACCGGGAGCGGCACCGGGAGCGGGGGGTGGGCGCGGAGCGGCACTAAGAGCCGCCCCGGGAGGAGGGCCTGGGAATGGGACTACACTGGGTGCCGCACCTGGAGGAGGGCCTGGACGCAGGGATGTACCAGGAGCAGCACGAGGAGGAAGGGACTGGGCATGGGGATGTAGCGGGAGCAGGGGGCGGACACAGGGATGCGCTGGGAGCAGCACCGGCAGGAAGGGACTGGGCACGGCGATGCACCAGGAGCAGCATCAGGATAAGGGGCTATGTAGAGGCTCATTTCTGAGGAGGAGGCTGTGCTGGGATGCAATGAAGGGCGCCCCGGGCCGAAGGAGGCTGCGCTCCAGGGGGAGCCGGGAGGAAGGTGCCCCTGGCACCTGCCCCTTGGTGCCCCCTAAACGGGGGTGCGCAGGGAGGGAGGGGCCCGGAGGCTGCACAGGGGGAGGAGGGTGGCAGTGGGGGGTCCTGCGCAGGGAGGAAGATGCCCGGCATTGAGCAGCTGTTTCTACACCAGGGAGCACTCGGGTGTCTTTTTTGATATCTTTTTTTTTTTTTTTTTTTCACTTGTTTCGGTTCTTTTACACGGGCCTGCGTCTCTCTCGCAGGTTTTGGCATGAACAGAATTCGGATCCACGTTTTGCCGTCGAGTCGAGGACGCCTCACACCCGGGCCACGGCTGCAGGAGCCGCTCTCATGTGCCTTTACTCACCGCCAGTGCTCCCAGCCGCGGCTCGACGGCCAGGAGTTCTGTATTAAGCACATCCTGGAGGACAGGAGCGCCCCTTTCAAGCAGTGCAGCTACGTGTCGACAAAGAACGGGAAACGGTGCCCAAATGCTGCGCCCAAACCAGAAAAGAAGGACGGGTCAGTATCTGCCTTTCCCGCTCCTTTGGTCTGTGTAGAGTTAAAATGGGGAGAAGACAGTGCTGGCGTGTAGAGGTGCAGGTCCTTATTCTGCTGCTGCACTAATGATCACCTCAGACAAGGGGTTTTCTGTTTTTGAAGTATTGTTATTCCAGCGACAAGACTCCATGTGGAGTCTTTCTGACACATCAGGACTGTCCAGCCACTGCCTTCTGTCATCGGGAAGTGGCTGCGCTACCTTGGGAGCTGCGGTTGCACCCACACGGTGCTGCAGCCATCACGCTCGAGGTGCCTCTGCCTGCACTTAGGGTTAATCCTCGACACAGATGCTCTGCTCACGTTTTATTTGGAGCTGATGACCTGGTTGCACTTGTTGTTCCTTTGATGCATGCAAAATGCTCCAGCTGTCACGGATGAAATGGCCTAGAATAATTATTGACACCAATGAACACATCAGCAGGGCACAGTTAAGTTATTGGCGCATCGGCCTTTATTTCCCTCCCAGAGGTCACCCAGGTTTGAACACTAATAGTCCTAATTCTGTCCATGGTGCCTCTGCAATAAAAACGATGAATCGTAACGGGGGGCCAACGTGCTCTGCACGAAAACTGAAATTCCAGCAGAAATTCTGGAGGCAGCCAGGTTTGCCGCCACAGCTTGAAGTAAAAAGCCCTTTTTTCTCCCTGCTGCTGTGCATAGAGCTGCCAGCTTCAGTGCCAGAGGTGACATTTCATGGTGACATGTGCCCTGTGAGCCACTTGGGGCTCTCTGGGCTTTCTGAAGGACACCAGCAGTCCGCGGCAGAGTTAGGTTTTGCTGGCGGAGGTAGCTGTGGAGCGGGGTTTGCCTGCCAGATGGCAAGGAGTGCTTCTCACTGTGTCACTTGTTCGTTTTGGTGACCTCCTGAGAACTTGGAGTCCTAACGTGTCTGTGATTTATTTGCCCAGCGTGTCGTTCTGTGCAGAACATGCCCGTCGGAACGCGCTGGCTCTCCAAGCTCAGATGAAAAAGTCCAACCCTGGACCTGCAAGCGAGACTCTCCTTTGCCAGCTTAGCTCTTATGCCAAAACAGAGCTGGGCTCCCAGCCTGCAGAGAGCAGCCGCAGCGAAGCCAGTCGAATCCTAGGTAAGAATTTAATGTGAAAAATGGTGAGAGAAAATCAGGAATTCTGTCTCTGTTTTTCTGGTCTGTTTTTTTTTTTTTTTTTTGGAAATGCCAAGAATATCACTTATTAAATCCTGTGGCAAAATAAGTGATCCCGGGGTCTGTGGTAGACAGATAATGTCCCACATGCCAGTGTGTTTGGCCTGCCAGTGACTGTAGATAGTCATGTCATAGACGTCACAACACCAGGCAAAAACTTTATTGGTTCTTTTCTCTTGCCCCTTGCAAGGTAGAAATGTCTGGGCACTTCCCGTAGTCTCTCGCTGTGCCTATCAAAACCCTGCTCGTAGAGGAGTCTCTTCCGTGCGGCTTCCCATCTTGCAGGGTCCCTCGGTGCGGAGCTGGTTTGCGGTTCCTAAGTCAGCAGGAATGTTGCTCCACCGGAGCTGTATAATTTGGCTGCATGTAATTAATTGGTGGGTGTCCTCTTATACCGTCCCGCTCGTGCACGACGCGCTGGGGAGAAGCCTCTCTGGGAGGAGAGGCAGCCAGCTCATCTCTGAGCTCGCCAGGACTGCAGGAGCAAGTGCTGGGAAGCAGGGCAAGATCCTGTCCCTCACGGATCCCTGTCTTTTCAGATGAGGACAGTTGGAGCGATGGTGAGCAGGACCCTATCACAGTGGAGCAGACGTGGCGAGGGGACCCGGACAGCGAGGCTGACAGCATTGATAGCGACCAGGAGGATCCCTTAAAGTAAGTTGGGTGGTGGTGCTCCCAGCTGCTTACAGTGTCCTGCAGAACACCCTGAATTTGGAGTGATACCAGCGTGGATGGTGGCTTTGCTAAAGAGAGGATGTTATTAATGATGTTGCCATTGGACTTTGTGTCTCTGGTAGTTGTTAAGCGCAAGTATTTCCAAGTCTTGCGTGTGGTTGCTCTTCTGTGAAATGTTTGCTGTTGATTCTCTTTCAGTGCTGAGTAGCCCATCTAGCCAGGTATTTAACATCAGTCTGCGAGTGGGCTCTTAGTTTAAAAAAAAAAAAAAAGTCATCACTATTTCTGCTACTTATCCAATGATCTGTCTAACCCTGCTCAGTCAGTGTTTCAGGTAATGCCCATGTTAGTCAATAAGAACAGCCCTGAAGGGATCTTTAACAAATTTACTGTTTTTTTGGGTGTTTTTCAGGCACGCTGGGGTATACACAGCCGAGGAGGTGGCTTTAATCATGCGAGAGAAGCTGATCCGCTTGCAGTCCCTGTACATTGACCAGTTCAAACGACTCCAGCACCTTCTGAAAGAGAAGAAACGTCGATATCTGCACAGCCGCAAGGGAGAGCACGAAGCCATAGGCAAGTACTGGTACAGGTAGTCATCGCTCCCTATCCGTCTGGCCACCGGGCATGGTGCTTCTCTAAAACACACCAGAACAGAACAGAAAAGCATTTAAAAATGCCTTTTTTTTTTTTTTTTTTTTTAGAAGCACATTTAATTGCAGTGTTAACTTTGTAAGAGTGAGAATTACTGTGGGATTGAAAGTGAGACAGAGAAGGTATTTTTGTGGCTGGCCTCGTGCCTGGAGATTGGAATCATTTGGGTTAGAAAGGTTGCCGGATTTCTTTGCTCTTCAAAGTTAGCAGAGTTGTCAGGAAATGAGACTACAAAGTTAATTCTGAGACAAAAGTTCTTTTTTTGTATGGGATTTCCTGTTTTTGGTTTTATAAATAACAAAAAATTATTCTTCTGTAAGGTCCTGTCTGTGTCAGCAGAGGTTTGTTTCTGCAGTTGGGCTAGTTTTGCTGCAGTAACTTTCCTCCTTAGCAAAGAAGCAGTTTTCTCCTGCAAAAGCACTTGGGTTTTAGTTGGATTTCTTCCTGCACAGAATATGCTCTTTGAGGCAGGAATTTGTAGTTCAGCAGATGAAAAACAGCGTTGAATAACTGGCCAAGAGCGTGGCAGTGCGAAGAATGCCTCTGTAATAGCTCGTCCTGGAAAAGGGCATTGTACAGTTCAGTCTCAAGTAAAAATAACTGCAGGTTTTATACATAATAATTTTGTAGAACTTGTTTTTGCAAACCAGTAATAGAGAAACAGAAGCTGAGCGTTGCCCTGTAATTACAGCTAGAAATGCTTACGGGAAACTGCCAGAATTTGCACACGAGTAAGCTGAAATTTGTCAATTTTTATATTCTGCCTGAACAAATCACAGTATGCTTTTGATGGGTCAAAGTATTTTAAAAGCCCTCGTTTAAAAATACTGTCAGCCCAAGTATTCCTCGTCTGCACAGCGCAATTGGGAAAAGTCTCTGGATGGAGGCTGCTTTGTCATGCTCTTACGTAACCAGATGAGCTTCCTGTTTGTATGCACAGAGCTCGCTCCTAGCTCACGAGATGTTTTGGCATCTGTGTCATTAGGCAGCAGCTGGAGCTCTTGACAGCTGATTTTGGCTCGCAGTACCCCCAAAAAATAAAATCTGCATCGTTTTCTTCGAAAAGCTCGAAAGGGGGGGGTGTTGGCTCAGAGGTGTTGGAGGAAGGTGGTGGGGGTGTTTCCTGATCCCGCCTTGCTCCCTCGCAGGCAGCAGCCTCCTGACGGGCCCAGAGGGGCTCATGGCCAAGGAGCGGGAGAACCTGAAGCGCCTCAAGTGCCTGCGGCGCTATCGGCAGCGCTACGGCGTGGAGGCTCTGCTGCACCGGCAGCTGCGCGAGCGCAGGATGCTGGCGAGCGACGGCGCCGCGCAGCAGGTGGGTGTCCCCAGCGCTGCCCCCAGCCCTGCCTGGAAACTCTCCTCTTGTCCCCTCCTTGCAGTGATCCTTGCCCAGATCCCCTGGGATTTTGGCCATGTGTCATCCTCAAAGCTGAACCTGAGTCATGTGGGTGCAGCAATTTCTTTATCACCATTTTTAAATTTAAAGCATTCCCTTAGTCTGGCTTCTTAAAGTCAGAAGATAAATCTGGCAAGAGCCATTCTTCCAGGCAACCCTCTGAGGTGATAATGTTCTTTGTATTGAAATTGAGGCTCCTCTTGATATCTCAGTCTGCCTAACAAAAGCCTGAATGAAAAGGCCTCAACAAGGAGTGAGACTCTGCAGAAGTGGAACCCAGGGTTTAATAGTGGTGTTTTGGAAAGGAGAATGCAGAGTTCTGTAGCAGAGCGGGTTTCTCTGGAAAAGCACCGGATTTTCCCCAAACTATCTCTGAGCTGCTCTTTCCCTGTGTTCACAGGCACACACCACCCGCTCCAGCCAGAGGTGCTTGGCCTTTGTCGATGATGTTCGATGCTCCAACCAGTCTCTCCCGATGACCAGGCACTGCCTTACCCGTATCCTTCCCTTTGCTGTCTCGGGCTGCTCCTTGGCCTGCTGTCACTTTGAAACGCGCCTGATCCTCCTCTTGATTTTGGCCCTGAATCAAGGCCATCGGTTTGCTGTAGCCGCTGGTTTCAAGCAGGAGCCCAGAGGAATGTGTTCCTGTGGTATCTTGGCCAGTCCGGAGCGTCAGAAAGGAATGGCACAACTCACTTGGAAGCGACAAGAGAACCTCATCAAGCCTGAGGGGTTTACAAGCAAATTTCCGGTCGTTTTAAAGGAGGATAGAAGCAAGTTCAGTCTTGATTTGTGAATTACTGCTCTTAAAGGCTTGGCGATGGTGCCAGCAGCTATCCAGAGCAGGCCTGAATAGCAGGGGATGTTTCGGTGTTGGGGCTCTGCTCACACAGCAGATACAGGAGGACCTGACGGGGGGATCGCGTCTGGCCTGGGCCATCTCGCTCTCCTTTGGGCTCCCCCAGGTGAGATCCTGCCCTGCGCAGGGCGAGCTGCCCGGTACGAGCGGCTCCTAACAGCTTCCCACTCGCAGATACGACCTTGGTTTTTCAATGTCTGGCTTTGAATTTACTCCTGCCTCTCTCCAGCTCCCAGATCACCATCAGCAACACGGGATCCACCAAGTTGTGCCCTTGTCCCAGGTGTGATTCCTAAGTGGGATTGGGCGGATACGTCCAGTAACAGGTTTGGATGGTGTCTCGCCTTGAGTTAGCAGCTGTTGCTGGTGTGAGGCAGGATAACGTGCAGCGCTGTGTTCCAGGAGGAGCTGGCAGCCAGTGGGATGCTGAGCTCCTCGCTCTGTTTTGCTGTTGAAGTTGGCAGACTTGACTCTGACTATGCACAGGGAGCAGCCCAGGGAGCAGGAAGCTGCCATTGTTTCTCTGTAGTGAGCATATATTTTAAAATAAAGACAGGATAAATCCCTTCAGAACAGCTTGAGCAAGTTGCTCTTTGCAGCTGACTGACTTGGAGCAGCGCAGGCCGAGAAGGGAGAGGAGAACACGGGGTTTTATTTCCTCGTGTCAGCTGACTTTTACCGACACAAACAAGATTTTCCTTTGGTTAGTCCTGCTGAGCCGATAACATCTGCAGCCGGCTCCGCTTTGCGCATTGTCAGGAGGCTCTTGGGCTTTGTTTGCTTTTCAGAAGCCTGATTATTTGTGACAATGCATTAAAGGCACCGAGCCCAGCTGGGCTGTTGGGCTCCAGGTGGAGCTTGCGGTTTTGTCAGCTTGGCAATTCGTGCTTTTTGGCTCCTAATAAAGTAAGTGCTTGATCCGAAGGCCTTCGGAGAGATTAAAGTCTGGCTCCCCACCCCACTGTTCATACGGAGGCACTTCTGGCCACATCTGCCCTCGAGTATCGGGTAGATTGGGCTGCTCTGCGTTGTTGCTTCTCGCACAGATTACGGGCTCCCCCAAGCCTGTCTGGGAATCCTGTTAGTGCTCTCGGAGTTGCCTCCGCGCATTGAGGTTACAATTCAGTGGTAAATTCAAAATCCACTCAGCTTAAGAAACTAGGTTAAGCTTGGCATCCTTTGCATTTTCTGTGGGTTTGAAAGGTTTTTTTTTTCACTCCCTTACTGCTCTGTGTAAAAAAGAAGCTGTAAAACGAGCTTGGCAAATGCCAAGGGCATCAGCGTGGCTAGTTATTTTGGTGGGTTTGATACGGAGATCGCTGACTTGCAGGACTTGCTCCACACTTGAAACCGGCTCTGGCACCAAGCGTCGGATCATCACTTGAGTGGAATTCTGTCACCGAGTGAACAGCCCAAGAAACAAACTTGGTTGTTCTTTGCAATAACAAGTAGGGAGTTTATGATAGCCAGGAAAAATGTGGTACGTGTTGACCGTCCTGCTGCCTTCAGCAGTGGGGCAGTCTGTCCATTCACAGGGTTCTTGTTCCCTTTTGCTGGAAAAAGATGGACTCGCTGCTGCTGGTGGATTGCCCTGGAAGTGAGCTACAATGCGAGCAGAGTTTCCCTTTGTGATTAAAGGCAGGAAATCCCATTTACACCTCTGGCAGGAATAGGGTTTTCCACAGGGAAAGAAAATGTACTGGGAAGATAGAAATACCGGAACTAAATTCCTGGCTCTGGAAAAAGCTTTGTGCTTGCGAGTGTCTCTGCTGCACGGTAGATGTTGGGGCTTGCGCAGATGCCTTTTAAATGGATGTCTGCAAATAAAAGTAAGCCTGGGCCTTCGTAATATCTTCCATGCGAGGATCTGCGAGTGCTTTCCAGGCACCCTGGCCCCAATGGCAAGGCTCTCGGCAGTGGCCCCGTTTTCCATGATGTAGTTAAGGTAATTTGGGCGGTGAGGATGTGGCTCTGGAGCCGGGACTCCTCGCCACGAAGGAGAACTAACTGTGTTTGTTACTGATCCCTGAATGGTGCAGCGGGTGGGGAGCTCTGACGCTTCTGCATGGATGTTTTCTAATACCTTGCCATTCTGTGCAAGTTTCCCTTGACTGTAGTTTTTCCAGACATCTGCCAAGACACTAATCAGACTCTCTTTAAACCGTGTCAAGGATCAGAGGAGGTGCCGTGCAACAAGCCCGTTCCCGTAAGCCTCTCCGAGGATCCGTGCTGCCCGCTCCACCTCCGCTTGCCTCCTCAGATGTACGTACCCGAGCAGGTCCTCTCTGTTCCGGAGGAGCTGGAAGCTGCCCCCACGGATCTGTACTTGAGCGCCGCTGAGCTCCAGCCCACGGAAAACTTACCCCTGGAGTTCAGCGACGTAAGTCGGAGCAGCTGGGCGCTTGTGCGACCTGTCCTGGCGTGCGAGCGAGGTTTTGTGCACAAAACCTTCCTGCAAAGGCTGCCGTTTTCATTACATGTTACACAGTCAGGGCAGCAGACCTGGTGACACGTTGGGCATCGAGCAAAGCTGCTGCCTCAGGGGCAGAGCGCATGTGGTGCACAGGGCAGCCCCGAGACAGAGCCCGGGGCGAGTGGGACTTAAACTGCCAGTTCTTGCCTCGAATAATCCATTCCTGCAGCCTCATCATGCACAGCCCGGTAAGGGGAGGCTAAAACATTGATGTTCCTCAGCACTTTCCTCCTGCCAGGAACTATTTTTGTTCTGCTGGCTTGGGGAAGATTCATCTCTGGAAAAATGTGCAGGAATGTGAAGGGTTGGGGAGATGCTTGTTTTTGTAGTGTTTTGGACATGATTTTGGACTGCTCCTTTGGAAGGGCTCTGCTCTGGTTTAAATCCGCATTTAAGGCTTTGTAAAAAGCGGATTTTTTTTTTCCCCCCCTTCTCTCCCATAAAGAATACATGAGGATTTTAATCCTCAGATTATTCTGATATCCTGCGTGGACGTTAAGCCTACGTGCTTAAAATCCTCCGAGATTCATTTAAACAAAACTACTGGGGTCATTTGGAGCTACTGCTCTGAATAAGACGTCACTTGCTTGAAAATTTGGATGTGGCCAAGATTCCTGAGCGCTTCCGTCAGCGGGCAGATCGCACAGCCTGAAGGAGGAGGGTTTTCCTGCAGCCCTGGAGTAGGGAGAGTGGCAGAGGATACTGCTTTAGTGCAGGAGACCTTGGTGCCTCAAGAGCCCCTTGGAGGAGCCGAGTCTGGCCACGGAGCCGCTGTGGAGCGAGGCCAGGATCCGGCGCCTGGATCCAGGGGTCACGGATGCTTTGCCTGTCTTTGCTGGGCACCCAGCTCTCCTTCCTGTGGGGCTGCTCCCCGTGAAAACGGGGATTTGCGGGAGGAGATTTTTCAGGTCAGAAGTAAAGACCAGGCCTGTGACCCCCTCCCCTTCACGGGGGCTCCCGTCCTGGGCTGCGTTTTGGGAGCAGTTTGGGTGAATCCAGGGCCGAAGTTCTGCCATTCCCTCCTTGAGCCAGGCACAGATGTGATCCGCGGAGCGTGGCCAGAGAGGCTCCTTGAGCATGATGCCGCTGCTCCCCTTCCTTCGCATGCCTTTGTGCGGCGCAGCCGGATCGCTGGAGCTGCGTGCCGCCCGTTTCCGTGCTCAGGAGCCGGGATGCGGGTTGCTGCCTCTCTGCCGTCTCCGGGGAGCGCTCCTGCTCATGGGCCGCTCCCGCTGTTTTCTCCGGCAGGATTTGGACGTGGTGGGTGATGGCCTGCAGTGCCCGCCGTCCCCACTGCTGTTCGATCCCTCCGTGGCCCTCGAGCAGTCCATGAGGGACGTGGCCGAGGCCCCCATCGACATCCTGGCCCTGGAGGAGCCAGCCCCGGCAGGGATCCTTCCGCACGTGGTGCCGCTGGACAGAGGGAGCTTGTCTGGCCACGTCTTCTCGCCGGCTGCGGAGCCTCCCGCCGAGCTCCCTGCACAGGTATGGCTGGGAGAAGGAGCTTCCCGCTGGGAAGTGCAGCTGCCTCTCCAGGCAGCCCTTGGCCTCCGGAGCTCCACAAGGAGCTGCGGGACGAGCTGCTCCCGTTGGCAGCCCGGCCGTGCCAGCCTGGCCCCGGGTCTGGATGCTATTAGGAGCGTGTCGGGGATGGGAAGCAGTTCTCGTCCTGCAGAGCTGGAGCCGCCTTTGCTCTGTGGGTGGCTCTGTGTGTGTGGGATGGGCGTTGGGAGCTGCCTGGGAAGCGTTGGGATGTTTCGGCTGCAGGCTGGGGATGGGGACAGCAGCTTGACCTGCTCCGGGCAGCCCCTTTTCTCCCAGGCGGCCGAATCCTCTCCTCGTTTCCTCTCTTCAAACATTTGCTCCACGGTGCTCTCTGCCAAGGGGCATTTTCCCGCTTCCAACTTGCTCCCTTGGAGCCTGCGGCTTGCTTGGGAAGCGCTGCAGGATCCCTGCGTTGGAGGCGTCCCCAGCTGCCCCGTTGCGGCTCGAGGGGGTCCACGTGGGGCCCCGGCCCTGAATGAAGGCCCGCGGTTTGCCGTAGCCGCCGGCTTCAAGCAGGAGCCCAGAGGATCGTCCACTCCCGGTCTGTTGGTGCTCCCCTCCCACATGGAGCAGCCAATTCGTTAGGGAGCGACAAGGTGGCTCCGGCCGCGTCCCTGTCCCTGCAGCCTTGGCAGCTCCCGCATCACCGCACTCTGTTTTCCTTCCACAGAGTCCCCTGGCGCTGCCCCGGGGCCACCTTGTCCCCAAGGACGACCGGAGGCAGGAGGAAGCAGCAGCCTCTGGCCTGGCCCGCGGAGCAGCCACCAACGGGAGCCTAGATCCGGCCTCCGTGAGCTGAGATGGAGTGAGTGGCTTCTCTGCCGTCCCCGGCCCAGAGCCCTTCCCGGAGCAGTGGGCTCCGAAACGCCCGGAGGAGCCTCCACACTCCAGCCTGTCCCTGCCCTCTGTGTCCAGGGAGAGACCGACATCAGGGGGAAAAGCCGGAGGTGGTTGGGATCCGTGGGCTGCACGACAGGGAGAGGACGGGGCCGTTCTCTGCTCTCGCGGAGCTCCGGGTGCCCCAGAGAGGCGGGATGGGCCGGGCAGGAGCCGCTGTGGAGCAGTGGAGCTTCCTGCCTGGATTCACTGTGTGGGTGCCCGTCCTGTGGGTGCCAGGGGCAAGAGGAGGTCGATAAAGGACAATAAAGAGCAGCAGATCTGGAGCCAGGAGTGTCCCCGCGTGGTGCTTTGAGGGGGTAACGGGGACCGGGTGGCCCCCGGGTCCAGAGAGCTCCCAGAGCCGGATCTGCCTCTGCTGGGCAGGAGAAACTGCTGCTGCAGAACAGCCCCGTCCTCCCCGGCTGCGGCCTGGCGCAATCCCGGCGCTAGGGCCGGGAAGTCCTGTGGCTCCCACAGCATTTTCTGGCTTCTGTATCTAAAAATCCTGGGCAGTCGCTGCTTCCATCCCGTGTGCCGGAGCGAGCTGCGCTGGCTCTGCCGGACTCCAGGTGTCCGGCTGCGCTGCCTGAGCCTGGATCCATGGGGCTGGAGGGGCGCGCGGTGCCAGGCTGGGCTCCCGGTGCCGGCCTGATCCGGAGTCCCAATGCCAAGCCTGTGTCCCAGTGCTGAACCAGCCGGGCTCCCGGTGCCGAGCCGGTGTCCTGGTGCCGGGGTGTTTGCCAAGTGGAGTTCCCAGTGCCAGGCCGAGCTCCCGGTGCCGAGCGGAGCTCCCGGTGCCGTACTGAGCC
>VZSV01000485.1:0-11528 GCA_013398735.1 Nothocercus julius
TAAACGTTAATGGTCACATTTCCAACAAATAATGCAACTTTTATCTCACATGCACAAGGGGAAGGATTTATCTCAGATAGCAACATGAGAAGTTGGAGAGCTTTTGTATGCAGGCCTTCAGAATGTTATTTACAAAGTTTTGGAAGCATTATATTTTTAAACTAAAAATGAGATGTGTTTTTTTTTTTTTTTTTTAATATCTTAAAGAAGTAAAATAAAACGTAGTGTCTTCTGTGTAATGTCACCTATGTCTTACTCCTTACTATGATACAGTTAAGCTTTTGCCCAAGAAATACGTGCGTGCGGCATTTAATGATCTGTGGGTCATGACTTCTGGAAATGATGAAGAACGCACTTCAAAATCAGGGAAAGGGGGAAATGACCCTTTTTCATATATTTCTGTTGCTCTGGCAGTGTAGGCTTGCTAAGAAAATTAAAACTGTCCTTATGTTTAAGATACAAGTAGCACTTTGTTAAGCACTGGCCTAGTTCCTGAAATCTGCCTTTCAAAATGCTGTAGGAGACCGCTCGTTTTGAAGTGCCAGTGCTCTTCAGGGAGCTATCTCAAAAAGTGACTGTGGGCATAGGTATTTTGCTGTCTTCTCCCAGCAGCGGTTTGCAGCTTGTTTTACTTAGCGTGGTTTTGTGCAGCTCTTTGGCCATGCACTGTTGCACCAAACAGTGTATTTAATCAGATACGTGTACATCTGTACATGTATATGTACTCCTGGAACAAGCCCAGGAGTATTTTTGCTCTATGACATATGTAGCAATGCATATACCATTAGTGTGAGCAAAGGAGTAAATCAGTGTAGTTGTAAGGAAACAGTTTTCCATGATTTTTTTTTTAGGTGTTGTGGGATCATGTGTTCAGCAGACAAAACATGCTAATTTTTAATGCAAAGATACAGGTACTTACTGCCTTATTGAATCAAAAGGTAAAAGGAAACTTGCACCCTTGCAAAAATGCTGCTTCCCCTGGTGTCCAATGAATTTGTCAATTGGATTTGTTTCTGAGGAGAAACTGTCTCCTGTTTCTTCCACATGCCTTCTTTGAACTTGCCTGGAGCATCTTGGCTTTTTCCATGGCCCAACAGCATGGCAGCTCTCTCTTGAAAACCCCAGCCCCTGGATGAAATGGGCTGCCTTTGTCAGAAGCTAATTTGGCCTTATAGGAACGCTAGCAACCAGTCTTCCAAAATAAAGACCTTAAAAGCAGGAGGCTACTTATTCTGTTCCATGCTGAAAATGTTTCTTATGTGCTTGAACGTGGCTTTTTCTGAAGTATCGATCTTTTTTCCTCATAACCTATCCAGATACTGATATATGGGACATCATGAATGTCAACTTTAACATGGAGGGATTAGGGATGGGGTTATTTTTTGCTTGCTTTTTTTTTTCCTGTTCGCTGGAGGAAAGAGACAAACCTTGAAGGAGCTGTTGTGTGAATCTCTGGTTATTTATAGCTTCCATTAAATGATGGGTTTTCAGTCTCTCTCTCAGTTCCAGAGGCAGGAACAGTCTGTTGCTTCCTTCTGGCAAAATCCAGTGGTTTTGTGTTGAAGGTCTTCAATATGCATCTGCATCTTATGCAACTATAGTGCACTTAAAATGGAAAAAAAATATATATGCACAGAGGCCTTTCAATGAATTTGATAGAAAACTATTATTCAGACTGTATACTAAGACCTTTTTTTAGCCATTTCCGATACTCTGCAGGCCTTTCAGGACTGCATATTTATTCTTTCCAGTGGGTTTTCATGGTTTTGACCCTCCGATGCCCCTGCAGAAGACAAAAATGTACATTCAAAGCTTTTTAAGTAATGTGTATTTATTGCCTTCAAGTTTATCTGATCTCACCAGCACTACATCTCTGTTAGCATACCCCACAGCAGTAAGTAGCGATGTTGTGGTTATGTATTAGTGCACTTCAGAAGGTTTCCTAATTAGAAGGACAGACTTTAAGGTATCATGTTCCTTACAGAGATGTTACTTGTATCCGTAGTCTGTCTTTGCCCTTTATTGGGGCTAAAAGGGTGGTGCCCAGTGCTGCTGTGAAATAAAGCACGGGCTTCTTGGGAAACAGTTTCACTTATTGTTTTCAAGGCTGTAAAACTCATAATAAGATCACGAAGGGGCATGTCTGAACACAGAGCTTTCATCTTCTGTGAAATAGGATGAATACTGAAAAATCTGAGTATGCAAGGAAGCAAAGCTGAAGAGCTATAAAGCTGAAGGAAGCATGTTCCTGATGGATGGGCTAGGTCTCACTGCTTAATGGCTTGGGAAATTTTACCATATTAGGACATGGCAAGGATTCAAACATTGGGCAAGCAAAGGTATTATCATATCAACTTCTATATTTTACCAAAACAAAGGCTTAAGACAACTGTTTCCATTTGTCTTTGTTTTCATGATGCTTTGAGGGTAATGTTAATCTCTTAAGAAACAGCTATGGGAAAGTTTTTCTTAGTTCCTTACATAGCCTGGTCTTAATCTTCTATCTGAACCAAACCTTTTGTTTGTTTGTTTGCTTTGTTTTGAGAAGAGTAGCACTTTCTAGGATTGCACGACATTTCTTGCAGAGATCAGTGAGAAGCTCAGCTCCTGTGAGCTGATTTTGCACTTCCAAGTGATTAGATGAGCATTTGCTTCCGTCCTCCAACGTGCTTCCTGTGCGCTATAGCCTTCATCCACTGCTGGGTTTCAGTAAGTTCTGCCAAATCTCCACTACCAGATGCTTTGCTTCATAGCTGCAGCTTGTGAGCTGTGTTTCTCCCGCGTGTCTGTGTAGAAGCACATGCCTCTGGTTGCTCTCTGAGAAACAGCTTGGAGGAGTCTGTTATTTTACTTCTTTTTTTATGTCTTCGTCCTGTCCATTTTTAACTTGCAAAGCTAATTCTTGGTCTGGGAAGTCTTTGGTCACAATCTGGTGCACTCCCACCTGTGTTTGGGCTGCTTGCCCAGTGCGGTTGAACTCTGTTTTCCTTTGATCTTGTAGTAAAATGACTGGTCTGCGATAAAAGGGTAACCTACAGTCTCCCTCTCCTTGCTCTGAGCGTCCTTCTTCAGTTACTTAAATTCTTCTTTGTCCCTTGTGTCCTTTTTGAAGCTTTTTGTTTTGCATTTTGTCAAAGGGCTCTTGTGGTTTTGCTGTGCCACAGATTAGAAAGTGAAGTTTTTGTCCTTTTCAACATATGGAATAGGTACAAAAGATCTGGATTTAAAGTGGGGAAGCCCATACTTAAGGAAAAAAAAAAAAAAAAGCTGTTAGAAGAGCAATTTATTTACACTTCAAGGCAATCTTGTGTCTCTATCTCTAGCCAAGTGGCAATGTTACAGAGGCCAGAAACTAAAGTTGTGCAATTGCAAGAGTTGGGCTTCTATTCAGTTGATTTCAAGTTAGGCTGTAAAACATTTATCCAAAACTTTTGTGGCCGAAGTTGAACTGGGCCAGGCTGTTACACTGTGCGTTCCTGCCAGACCTTTTCTCAAAACTTTTGTTTTGAGGTATTATAGAAACTTTTTGGGTGAAATGGAAGGAGGAGAGGAAAAAGTGAGCTTTGAAGAAGATTGCACTTAATTTGGCCAGAAGACCGGGGTCCAGTAGAGCAACCCTGCAGTACAATATTAATGAAGAAGTGGGATAACCTTGATGGGCCTTTTTATTAGTAGACCTGACCCCTGGAATAAGAAGAGACTGCTGACAAGTACTAGCCTTCTTCTCTGCTGATAATGGAAAAAGTTCATGATCGAGTGTATTTATTGACAGAGCAAGGCTACAGAAGAAGTAAATCATCCTAAGACTAGTGTCACGGAACAAGTGGTGGTGGCAGTGAGTGACACAATGCACTTCACTCATGTGAAAGAAATAGTAATAGGTTTTACTGATAATGACAATGGTTTCATGAGATTCTATGGCAAGGTCACTTACTATTTACTGCATGGAGGTTCAGGATACACACAGAATTACCAAGGATACCCTCCCGTTTGGTCACGAGGTTCAGACTGGACCGCCTTGCTTTCCAGACTCCTTCTGGGAGGAGTCTACGTGTGGCTGGATCCAACCCTAGTCCCAGACCTGGTCAACAGTTTATGACTAAGGGATTTGTGCACAAAGTAAAGCTTACCAGTTCAGAAAGAGAGCGCGCTGTAGTCACTTTACCATGAATCTCTAGTGGCAAGGATCTCTTAACCCCGAGGAGTGTCCTTGAGAGGCGTCCCTGCTCAAGGGGAGATCCTGGCGGGCAGCCTGCCAGGATGCAAGGAGAGCTGAATGGGTTCTCGGGCTGTCCCCATGTCTATGGGATAAGATGATTGACTTATAGTCATTCATTCAATTCAGAAATGACTGTTGGGTGGTGGACTCACAGCCTTATCTTCCCATCAGGATGCAGCCATCAGGACTGTTATTGATGGTTGATGTCCAAGTGGGGGAAGAAATCAGGGAGGCCACTACCAGGATCAGATAATGCGGTACTTAACACATGAATGTGAGAAGTCAGGTGGAGCTGGGGAAGGAGCACATCTGTCACAACTAGTCACTTAAGGAAACTAACCACGAATGTGCTCACCTCTAGTTCTTTTCCTAGAGCAGGAGATATCTATGCATTATGTCTACCATTATAGGATGTTAGACACAGTTTAGGTACCAAAGCATTTAAGGAGATAATAAATGTGGAAGAAAAATCACCCTGAGTCAACATGCATAGAAAATGAGATATTTGCTATTGAAGAACTGCTGGACCAGGTTCAGTACTCTGTGAGTGGAGGTTCTCACTAGGAGCAACCAAAATATTCAAGCTCTCTTATTCATAGAATTTAATAGACCTACCACATACAATAAGACTACTAAAGGCTTTAAAGGTAGAAGGTGACAATTCTACAGAGCTCCCAGATGTTGTAGTATTGAATTACATTGTTGAGCTGAAAGTCTTGGATGTTTCAAATCCTCCTTTTTTGTCCCTTTTTTCTTTTTTCTTTTTATTCCTGTTATACAGTGATATTTCTGTAGAACTACCCATAGGGAACACCTTATTAAAAGGGGGAGAGTTATTAAACCGCATGTATTTTTCAGCCCAGACCTGTGTGTTCTGCTATCAAAGCCCAATAGGGATGCTTTAGATATTTAATTTAGGCTCTGAATATTTTGAAATATTTGATGTGATGTCCAAGGAATAGTGTTTACTACAAAAAGGGTAGTATTCTGTATTTATTCATTGAATATTTGTGAGTACCTGAATGAATTTGTTTATTAGGAATTCTTGATGGTAGCTGTTTTGATGCTAGTTATTTATTTAATGCACTACTAGCTGGTGGGAATACAACTTTTTTGGGAGGGAAAATACAAGAATAATGGCAACTTTCTGTTGACAAAGATGTGTCCTGCTGTGCTTGGCACATGGAAAACATACTATATGATTTACAGGCTATATAGAGCACAAGTTTTCTGCTTGAATACAGGAAGGTTCCCTAAGTTAGACCTTGAGTCCTTGAATTGTTTATTCTATCTTTCCTCGAAATATTTTAGCAGGAGGGCATCTTCAAAAGCAAAACCCAGTCCGAGTCACTGATAAAAGAAGATGCCACCAGAAACAGTTGTTTTCTTCCTGGCAAAAGTTGATAGTTTTGCAGTCAACTTTGTCAGTACTGAAGTGTTTCCAAAACGACTAATCCAAAGCAACTTACCTCCACACTTTTTCTTGTGGACCATGAGGTTTTGCGTGTTTCTTTTTTTGTTTGTTCATTCGTTTGACTTGTCTTAATCTCGGCTTCGTGTTTGTAGTTCAGTAATTTTTTTTTTCCCTCTCTCCTTCCTCCCCCACCTCTGCTTTCGGGGTGTCCAAGTAGGGAAGATGGGTGACTGGAAGGTGTCAGCCGGTGGCATCAGGGGCGCTGCTTGTCAGCACCTAGAGGCAGAAGGACCTGGGATGCATAGCTCGAGATGTGCCGTTTCCACTATCTCTGAGGTACTGCCCTTTGTGCTGTTCCTCAGACCCGTTACGACTCTTGCCGACAGGTCAGACGTGTGTGATACCAGAGCTCCTGCTTAATTATAACACAGTTGCTCTTCATAGGTTCTCAGGGACCTTGAATTTGAAAGGTGCTTTCTAAGCCAGGGACTTTAATAGGTAAACGCTTGCAGTGATTTTTCTGCCTTTTATCTTCAGGGTGGCTTGGCTGCTCGCTTGAAAGTGCCAACTTCTGTATTTCCGGATTTATATCCTGCCTCCGAGTGAGGAGAACAGTAGAGGGTGGGTTGTGCAGAAACACTGCAGCTCTGAACTGCACTGTGGTGCAGACCAAAGGAAGAAGTAACGCTCCTCCCAACCCCACAACCTGTTTTTTTTTGGGTAATTTCTTAGCTTGCTAGGTGTACCTTCAATAGAGCTGTTGTTCCCTGCAGCTGACAAAAGGTGCCATTTTCCCTTTGTCTTTTCTCCTCCAAGCAGATGTGGGATGCTGAGTGATTTGTTGCCATGTCATGTTCAGAGTGACCTGTTGTCGAAAGGGAGAGGCTCACGTGGAATTCTTCAAATAGCTTTAAGCTACCTCAGCTTTCTTTCCCCCTGCTCTGTATTGTAAATTCAGCTCATAAGTCTCAGAAAATAGTGTGGTTTTATAACAAGCTGACTTTGGCAGGTAGAGGGTCTTCCTGATTATTTTTCTCTTGCTTCTGATGGAGATGTTTTTTTCAGTGTGATCTTAATCTTCCCTTATGTTCTGCTTGACTAATGGCTTAAGGTGACTGTTACTTGATGTTTAAACCAAAAGGAGACACCTCAGTTTTCAGAAAAAGAGTGTCATAAAGGACTGTTTTGGAAAAAAATAGTGTCATAAAGGACTTCCAAGTTTGTATATTCCCAAGTTGAGAATATTTTAACTTTGCCTGCTGCCTTTGACAGTGCTCGATTAGTGGTTTGACTCCAGGTTGTACTGAGTTGGTTTGTGGTTCCTGGGAGATGATTTGGGGCAAGGTAGGGGTTTATCTCCTAACTTTGCTGAACAAAGAAGTTGAGTACTGCTGCTCTGCTGCTGACTCTGAATGCAGCTTTTTCCAGCTCAGCCCTGTCCCTTGTTTGAGATGGTCAGTGTTGTTACCCCTGTTTTACCATCAAGCTGGAAGAGCAAAGAGAGGCTACCTGGAGAACCACGTGTCTGCAGAATGTCCTGGGCTTCAGACACTCCAGTCTTCAGCAAGCAGAGGTCAGAAAAATTGTTTGGGGGCGTATAGGTTGATACGGGTACAGAAAAAAGAGTTGGACAAAAATCAGAATAAAATGAAGGAACAGAAGAATTATTTAGAATTAGTGAACAGATGCCAATTAAGCAATTACACTGGGTGATAGACTTTTAGATATGATTTCACTTCAGAGTTTCAAAAAGATGATTCCATAAATGTAATTAATAATCCTTACTTTATCATGTTTATTTGCATAAAACTTGTTTTTAGGGTGCTTTAGCAGTTTTGGGAACTTAGCAACTGATGCTATCACGAATTAAATTCTCTGAAGAAAGCTCACTTGGCTGCGTTGAACAAGGAACTAAAGTTGTCTGTTAAGGGAGTGTATGATTTATGGAAGGAAATTACTTTTTATGATTCATAAAGTTCCTCTGAACACAGAGAGCTTCCAAGCCAAACCCATTTCAGGTAGAGTTCTTAAAAAGCCATAATAAAATTAATACAGGACTTTATGTTGTCTAACCATTTACTTAAAATAAATTGTGTTTTAAATATACCTTGGTGCACTGCAACTATTTTAAGATGTTTAGTTCCTGGGCACTAGTCTCACAGTTACACAGTAGGCCAGCGTGAGAATAAAACCCTCCAGGCACATATTCCAAGCAGAGTTGCTAGGATATGCGTGTGCACAGCACAGATGCGCACACGCGCGTGTGCATTGGATCGGGAGAAGGCAGCACAAGAAGAGCGAGTGGACGGGCAGGGCCGCAGATGTGCAAGCCCGCACGGCCTTTTGTTCTCCAGGGAAAAACGCATCAAGTAGAGGCTTTCTTTCTGCAACATCAGAGTTACGCTTTCGAAATGAAATGCGTCTTCAGTCTGTAATGCAAAGAAAGGAAGCTTTGGGGGAAGAGAGAAAAAAAAAAAACACTAAAATCTGTGTAATTCAGACAATAATGGGGCTTAACATGGGAGAGCAGTAAGGTTGTTTTAATTATGGCTTTTAAAGCTGTGTATGAAAACCTGTCAACATTCTTTTAAGCACTTTAGGCTATGTGCAGATAATTTCTTTAAGACAAAAATACGTGTATGTATACTGCAGGTCTGTAAAAACGCTATGCCATCAATGCTAGGCTACTCCCAGTTGTGATTATGAGGAAGAAAAAGTGTTTAAAGCTGCTATGATAAAAGTAATGTGGATAAAGCTAACCGTTGGAGGGCTGGAGAATCCACAGGCCATAAAACTGGACTTCTGCACGACCCTAGCCCTAAAGAAATGAAACCTATAGGCATGTCTCTCTGGTCAGTGGGATTCAGCTGCTTTGTGGAATTAGGATTGAAATGCCAACATTTCCATGGGAAACGGAGAGGTTCGGGGTTCCTACACAGAAAAAGTATTTGAGGATGCATCTGCTCTACTTAACACATACACACCCACAGTAATACAGGCAGCAGACTGACTGGTGCGTGAAGATGGCTATGGTAGCAGACCTAGTGGTCTGTAATCCTTAGTTTTTCTCACTTGTGAAGGATTTGCTTTGGGTGGTGGGTTGTTCTTTGTCATTTTTCTACGTGGAAGGAAGGCTCTGCTGAATTTTTGCATTGAGTTGAGTCTAACCAGCTTTTTTCTATCTAAAAGAGCGTAACGTGCAGAAGGACTTTTTAAGGTGGGTAATACTGGTGTGGGATGCCTGCCTTGTAACATCTGTGGCAGTGTTTTCCGAACCCGAGAGTGTCCTGCTTTTCCTTTGAAGACAGTAAGGCTGACCTCGTAGTAGGCTGCTGGGATCAGTGCTTCATTTTGCCAAAATGCTGGCCTGCAGTCAGTGTTTTTGTCGCCCTGTCTCTGAACTTGACACCAGTGTAAATACTCATTTCTGTTTAGTCTGTTTGATGTAAGAACTTCTATTCAAACTATTCGAGCCACCTCAATTTTTTTATAATTGATCAGGCACTTATGATACATGAAGTTTAATAACAACTTCTGCTCCAGGTTCAGTCAGTTCATATTATATCTTGATGGGGAAGAAGGAAGAATTTTAAAGAGAATGAGAGGATTTTGTTTGGCTTAGGTGTCCTCTTATTTTTTTCCTGTAATAAGACCAGATTTGTCCTTTGAAGCTTTCTCTGAAATATGACTCTAAAACCTGTTTAACCGTATAGTCGTTTGTTGCTCAATAAAATGTACATCAAAGGCTTGCGCTTTACAAGGAACGGCCTTTTAAAGTAAGGAAAACTTGTAGTTGCCCAGTCTACAAAGTCATCCCGGGTTCAAGGAGGCAAGCGGAGTCCTTTTCCCACACTGGCACTACAAGCTTTCTGCAAGTAATCCCTTTGCTTCAGCTCATTGGAATTCAGTAAATAATTCAGTCATGCCCAAGAAGGAATAGCATTCCACTTAGGCTCTGAGCTGCCTTGGCGTCGCGGGGCTGGAAACCACTGACAACTTGTTTCCCGTGGCCACGATCCACAGGCGCCTCCGTGTCCGCAGCGCGCAGGAGCCGGAGTGCCGCGCTGGGCGCTAACGCGGCGCCCAGCCACAGCTGTCCATCTGTCCGCATTTCGTTGTTTCAGTTCGTTTAAGGAAAAGTGTCCTGTAATGTCGCCTTCTCCAGTAGCATGCACAGGAGCGGTCTGAAAACTAAGACTTCGGGAGATGGAATTGGGAAAGGGACAAAAGCGAATAGGTTATTTGGGGATAGATTTCTCAAAACTCTTTTCCATTGTAACTTCAAAGAAGGAACATTTAGAGTCTTACGAGTGCTCCTTTCCCCTTTTTTGACTTTTTTTTTTTAACTTTGTAGCTGGAGAACAAAATCCCTTTGTGCTGCCTTTAGAGGGGAAATATAAATTCTTGCCCATTTGTGCACTCATTCACATTTTAAAACATATTTGGTTCATAAAACATGCGTATTGTCTTGAACATTCAAATAAACTTCAAGCTACAGTTAACACTTAAAAGCTTAAGGAATGGATATTTAAAATAGTCTCAAATGATGTCATGAAGGGACCTAGGGTCATTTCTGAAGCTGTAATGTTTCTATTTTTACTTAAAAGCAGCTGGAGTATGAACCAAGCATACATTGTTTTTATAAAAATAAGCTTTTTAAGCTTCTGAAAAGCTGTATCAACTTCCTTCTTTTCAGGAGGGATTTTAACATAGCTCTTGCAAATGGTTTAGGACAAAGGAAGGTGATGGAATTGCCAGAAGCTTAAAGTGGCAGCATTCTTTAAAATCACTCTCTATTATCTTGAACTTATACAGCCTTTGACGTCCTTTGTGGAGGGTAACTCATAAATCAGCAGCTCTTTGTAGGAAGAGGACCTGCTGCCATGTGAGGGGTCATTCATGGATGGCTGTCGGAAGACAGAAACTTTGCAGATTCCTTTACAGGAGCGGAGCAGAGCTGAAGAACTGAAGAATAGGAAAGAATAAGAAGCAGAAGTAAGGAGGATTTCTGAGATGTATGGAGTGGATGGCATATATAACAGTTATCCTAAAGGATTCTTTTTTTCTTCTTTTGGGGTGGCATTCAGGCAGGCAATGAAGAGGGATATATGGAGCGAACACCAGAGAAACTGTAGGAAATTAGAACAGCAAAGCCTTCTGATCCTCAAAACTGCCTCTAATGTACCATTTCCAAACATCTGAAGTAAATGCCAAGGAGACCCTCAGAGGCTGTCTGTATGGCAACAGTAAAATGACAGCCTGTCTTTTATTATTGCCAGGATACACAGCTTGGATTATGCCTATTAAAAACGAGACATTTCACTTATTCCTCACTCATTCCTCATTTCACTCATTCCTTTTTGTCCTAAACTATTTTGATATGTTGTGTAGTTGTATTTTGGCATAAACTAATAAAGCTGTCGAAGGCAGCCGTGTGGAAGGCTGCGCACAGCCTGTGCCCATGAGCCCGGGGCCCTTTGCATGCCCAACCTCACAGCATCTCAGGGAAGCTCTCGTGCAGAGTTGCAGCTGGAGGCAAAACTTGGAGATCTCATGGGATATCTGGGAAGGATGAAGCTCATGGCAAACTTTATCATGGACGTGTGCCTTTTTTCAGAGTGATTTGGCCTGGTGCTATGGCAGAGGGATCTCCTAAAATGCATTATTTGCAGAATTTGGCAAGTGTCTTGCTGGTGAAGTTTCTGTTTAAAACCGGCTTGTTTTATTGGCATAGCCACAGAACCCCAGTAGGGACTATGGGTTGGAAAAAAGGTAGCTGACATTCGGACTTTGGAACTCTTTTTTTTTTTTTTTTTTTTTTTTTTTATGGTGCTTTCAGGCAGGATGTGGAGGTTATTTTGTTTTAGGCTTTTTTTTCTTCCTAATTTAGGTACG
>VZSV01000485.1:30594-48450 GCA_013398735.1 Nothocercus julius
AAAGAAAGAAAGAAAAGCATCATGTTTGGCTGCTTCTTTTTCCTTTTACAGTTTTGTTTGTTAATTTTAGGCTGTACGGTCATTCCCAGTAGCAGCATGTCAAACTGCCTGCAATATTAGCTGAAGTTTAGTAGACCTCTCTAAGTAGTTGGCAGTTTCTGTGTACTAAATATTTCGGGGCCATGGAAGTTGCTAAGAGCAACAAACTAATCTGGCAGAGCAGATGCCAGCAAAAACAACATACAGGGTGACTTTTTACCAAGTCGGTAAAAAGCCTTTTGCTCAGGTTCCAAAGCATGTTTCTCTTTCACATGTTGTGAAAATTGTATTTTAATATTGCACTGTTTTCAGATGATCTCTGTAAATGGTCCTTTTATTTTCCTTTTTTTTTCCTCCTCTTCCTTCCTGGTGGTTTGAAACAAGCCAATGGTTTGAATCCTGATTGAGTTATAATGTTGGGGATTTAAAAAAGGTCATCCTAGCAGATATCTAGGATGATCTTAACTGATCTTAATCAGTTACATTTCTATACATGCACACATGTTCATAAATATATATTGATGTCATATATGGCGCTTTCTTCTCCTGATTTCCTGATCTCACATTGCAACAGCAATTTTTTTTTTTTTCCTTTTTCAATAAAACATGTATCAACCCACCTACTCCTGTCTCCCAGTTCACAACCTGTGGGCAAAATACAGCGGCCATGGAGGTTGCTGGCTTTCCCTGCAGCAGCAGCAGGTGTCAGTTCCCTGGTTGACCAGTTGTGGTTGGGTTGGGTCGTCCTCGCCAATGAAGGTACCGATTCGCGACAACGCGAGATCAGGTGCTCCGTTGCGTGGGGTGTGCAAACACTTGGCAGCGTGGTGATTTGTTCTGATTTTTTTAAGGGGTCAGCATTTCCAGTGCTGCTTTATCAATGAGTCTTAAATCTACTATGATTATGAAATGATTTTAACTTTGTCATCAGTAACTGCAGCTGAAATTTGCTTGCTGAAACTATCTTGCCTTTGTCAAAATGTCTTCGGCTCAATAGCCAGAAAAAGAAAATTTGACATATTTTTATAACAAACATACTTTTTTTGTACATTGTGTTCATTCTTGAATAAAGTCAGTTCAGTGTTGGCTTGTAGATATTAAAAGGAAAGTATTGACTTTGATTCAATAAATGTTTTCTTTCAGTTGGTGGCTGAAATGTTTTCAATGTTGGTGGCTTACCCTTTTTCTTCTTCATAAATTACTTTTGCAGTGGAAGAACATTTGTATCCTACAAACAAACTGGCGGGGCAAATTCTTGGAAGAGTAACCTGTTAGCATGAGAAGAAAAAGTAATTTGCAGCCTTGAGTATTTTTCATGCCACTTGACTGTCCTGTTGCTAAGTGGATTACACCTTAATTTTATAAGCAGTTTTGTTTCTTTCATTTAGGGTGTTTACCGAGGGTCTCTGCAGCTCATCTTAGAGACAAGGTTTCTTAATATGAAATGAATCTGAAACCTCTCATGCAGGTTTTCTACCTTATGGGATTTCTTCTGGCTTACTCTTGGTGGCAATGCGGGTTATTTTATTGTGGTGGTCTGTAGAAGACTATGATTAAGTTAAATTACTGTTTCATGGTAAAAGTAAATACCGTATCACAGTAAAGCATACATCTGCATTAAATCTACCTTGTTATAAGGCACAGTGTCATCTGGTCTGCCTTTTGCTTAATTCATTACTTTTTATGTTTGACTCTCGCAAAGTTAATTCTTTGAGAACAAGAACTGTAAACTCATGGTCCATTTTTTAAAGAATGGTACTGGAATATCTGCTGTGTGATAAAAGTGTTGAGTTTGTCGGTTATGGAAACTAAAAGCTACTTCTAAAAGAAAGAAAGATCAAGAGGAAAACCGTGAGATAAGGATCAGCTGCAAAAGCTTTTTAATAGTTAAGGTTATCAGACTGCCTTACCGTAGTGAAAGAATAAATCGAGTGACAGTGACCTAGCCAGAATTACAGGAGTATTCACTACTGAAGTAAAGGCAGCTCTCATTTCTAAATCTTCTCACAAGTCCAAGAAAGAAAGTCAAAAAGGATTACCGCACCCACAAAGCAGTAGGCTCCCTGAAACATTTAGGATGCCTAGAAAAGGGGATACTTCAGCCTTTTATTAAAATAACACTTCGCCTCTTCAAGGGAGGCAGCCTGCGCACCCTTAGTCTTTAGCTTGTTCAGGTGTCTCGAGCAGTAGCACGAGTCGGCTCATTCCTGTGGCATCCTTCCGAAAGGAGAGCACGTTGGATTGGCTCAGGGGTCTCTGACAAGTCGTGGTCCCAAGCAGCCTGCATCCCAACACAGTAACCCTATTTCGGTGGGGTCTAACTCTTAATATTTTATGTGTATGAAATTGAATAAATCTCCCTCCTTTTTAATGAAAGTAGTGGGGTTCAGGTGTTTGGTTGTGGTGTTTTTTCAACCTCAGGATCATTCTGGGTCTGCTGGTGTCTTGCTGTGATTCCAGGTCCTCCAGATCCAGATGTTCCTTGAGGAGAAGCTCTGCTACACAAGCTGCTCACAAGTTTTCCTAAACCTTATATTCCTGGCAAAATATATATGTATGTGTACATCCCATTCTAAAACCAGGGCGTAGCAGCAGCACCCATTCACCAAAGAAAGATTATTAGGTTTTTATTTTTGTTAGAACAGTTCAGTGTGAGAAGTGGGACAGGGACTAGGGCTCAAGTAGCACACATGCCCACAGAAAAGCAAGTATGGCCCTGGGTTTGGGAGTGCCAGCTTATAGCTGGGGTATTGCATCTGTGTGATATTCAGCAATAAAAATTCCCACTTCCCATTCCATGTCCCTTTTTCTATCACCATGGCTTACCACAGAAAACCATGCACATTTATTATTTAACATTTTATTATTCCTCAGCAACTGCTTTTAACGTGATAGAATGATGAAATCTGGTCTAGCTTGCTGATTTTGTGGTATAATGCAATATCCCTGAACACAGACAGTTACATCAGGACACAAAACACTTCCAGAATAAAGAATTTAAAGGCTCAACATTTGGGATAAGAGTTTATGAATCTTTTTATTAACTCTGTGAAAACGTGCTGGTTGCAACTATAGACCAGAATATAGCTACTATATGAGTGTATTGCTGAAGGTAAGAATTGCTCTTAATGCAGCTTTAAGACTAAACCTGGGGCTCAGCACAGCAGTATATTCTTTATGAAGAAGTTGTGGAGTTCACTGGCCTGTCTGGGCCTGAGACCACCTGCAACATGGTTTATTTGGAAGATAAGAAATCCCGAGTGTGGTTGAATGATGGTTGAACTGGGGAGTAAGACTGCCCAGAATAAGGCTTAATGGAAATATATCTTACACCTATGGGTCTGTGCACTAAAGTAGCAATAGCTGAATTTTGGAGGGTTCCTTAAGCAATTTGTGTTATGCAACAAGGTGGAACTGCTGTGCAGACACCAAAAAACATCCCAAACTTGGAAGAACTGTGCGCTCAATGGAAGAAAACATGGTGCAATGTCCTTGCTCTTACCAGAGGTCATACGTGTTATGCGATATGTTAGAGCAGTGTCTTGCTGAGCATATTAAAAAAAGAAATGAAGAATTGCACGTGGTCTCGTACTGTCTCAGAAGAAGAAAGTCTGCTCACTTTCACAGTATTTTCTTTTTCCTTGTTTGCGTGATGCAAAGTGCTCAGCAGCTACACACACACGGTCACCTAACATTATTGTCAGACAGATGCTTGGATGCATTATTTAAAGACGTGCACTATTCAGTAAATAGTTTGATGAATAGCTAATTGTATTTAGCATCCCTCATTACCATGTGCAAGCATAATGTAGTCCTGGCTGCAGATCTACATACAGTGACAAGGATAAAACATTGGATATGATGTCTTGGCTCTGCCAGTGAACAGTAGAAGCACTTCCGAGGATTGCCAACAGTGCTGAACGAGGTTGCTCCCACCTACTTATTACCAACTTTTTTGCCAGCCCTCTTCCTGATTTGGCTGCACAGCTGACTGGATTGGGAATGAATCTATGCTAAAGGGGATTTTTTGGCCAAATTGTTTCAATTTGGACCAGAATCCGTCACAGCCCTGTGATCCGCTCCCTGATGCTGTTAATTGCACCCAGCACGGCTAAGCGGGACTTCCACCTTCAGGCATGTTGAGAGAAATCGTGCATTGAGGCTTCAGGCAGGTTCCCAGCGGAGCCCGGAGGGTCAGGGTGCAGGCGGAGCTGGCGCGGAGTGGCTGATCGCCAAACCCGCTCACTTCAGTGTGGTGCCAAAATCTACGACCGCGTCACGAACAACTGAGCAGGCGTGCAAAGGGCAAAGTTTAGCTGCCGTAACACAGCTATTCAAGCACCCTGGGGGGGCTTTGTGAGGCAACATGGAGTGCGCTGCGCCCTGTTAATTTTTCTCCCCATATCTGCTGCTCTGTTTTTTGGTAGTAAAATATTGAGAGAGCCTACCAGCAGAAAATAAAAGTAGACTGTTATGTTTTGCGTGCTAGTTCTTTGAAGTGGATACTTTACCTTTGGGACTTGGTATTAGCAGAAGACACTCTTTGCAAGGCACAACATGCACAGCAGTACTGGGGATCTGGTGGGTCCCACCAAAGCCAGCTGGCTCGGTCTTTTCCATCTCTTCAAGAACAAATAGATAGAAATAATGGCCTACATAGCTTTTATCAGAATAAAAGTGACACAAAGGGGAGAAGGTATTTCAATGTGAAACAGATCGCTGCCCACTATATAGATTATTATTATTTTTCCTCAAAGCACTAAACAGTAAGAAAGTTTCATGTACAGACATCTGCATTCGGCCTGTGTGGTTTTCTACCAGCATTGCGCATGTCAGAGCGGAGGGGAAATGCTTCTTAAGAACATGCTTGGTGTCTCCCATGCTGCACCTTCAATGCCATGAAGGATTTGCTGGCTTTTCCTTGTTTTTTATATCTCTCACCATTACAGCAGCCTTTTGAGG
Source organism: Nothocercus julius (assembly GCA_013398735.1). Classification (NCBI taxonomy): domain Eukaryota; kingdom Metazoa; phylum Chordata; class Aves; order Tinamiformes; family Tinamidae; genus Nothocercus; species Nothocercus julius. Next base: position 35,596 of record VZSV01000485.1, read on the forward strand.
TTGCAAATAATTCAAAATACCTGCTGGGCGATATAAACACACTTTGCATTTTTGCAGTTTCTGGCAGGGTGCAGCTGAGTACCTTGCTGACGTGAAGATACAGCTGTGACGTGAGCAGCCCTCGTGCTCCCTATGGGATCTGGGCTCTGCTCTCTTGCCTGGTGCCACGTCCTCAACACATGTGTGGAACAGACTATGATGCAGTTACGATGTTTCTTGAGATGCCACATCTAGGAGAAAAGTCCATATTACGTGGAGTGGATTTTGAAATGCACAACTCAGGTTTCAGAAACTGCAGCAGCACTTGGGAAATATCTGGATCAGTCACATGGAAAACCATGATGGAAGTAAAAGCTAATGCAACACTTTGTAAAATCTACAAAATGTCCTGAAACAGTTTATCTTAGCAAACGTCTTTACAGCGGCAATAAAACATGCAAATACTCACAATCCTCGGAGCAGTGTACGCTTCCCAGGTGGTTAATGCTAACGCACCTCCTGGCAGCGGCAGCTTCTCTCTGTGCTGTCATGGTTCGACCCGGCGCGGCAGCGAGGGCCCCTCGTCCCGAGTGGGATGCGCTGAGCAGCACACGGCGCGCGGACGGTGGGGCCGTGGAAACGCATCCCGGACCGCGGAATCAGGGAGTGCACACACACATCAGAGGCAGCGATGCAATGGGTTTGGGAGGATGGGAGATGGGGAGGAGGGGGAGCCCGGATGGGTGGCCTCTGTCCTGGCCAGTTCCCCTCGGAGGGGAGGGGGAGCTCTTGGCCCAGTGCATTCACTGTTTTAGGAAGTTAGGTGCCAAGCTGTTTGCTCTCCTTTGGAATTGCAGCCAGCATTTGCTTCCACATGGGTGACACTGTGCGGGTGCCAGAGCCCTGGCACAGGCTGCCCAGAGAGGCTGTGCAGGCTCCTTCTCTGGAGATCTCCCAAACCCACCTGGCTGCCGCCCTGTGCCCTGTGCTCTGGGTGTCCCTGCTGGAGCAGGGGGGCTGGACTGGATGATCTCTAGGGGTCACTTCAACCTCAGCCATCCTGTGGTTCTGTGTGGCACAAGAGGGGTCTGCAGCACCAGTGTGCGCAGGGCTCTGTGGTGAGCAGAGCTGGGAAGTGAAGCCCAGCGTTGACACTGTCCATAAGATACAAACTAATTTTTCTTACTGTGAAGCTGGATAGGGTGGTGCCCACACACAAGGGGCTGCACACTTCCAGGGTAGGCATAAAAATAATCTTGAAAAGCAACAGAAATTACCACTGCTTCACACCTCTTAAAAAAGTATCCATCAGTCCATTTCCGCACCCACTCGCCAGGGCTGTGTGACACGGGGAGGATGTTGCCCGTCCAGGACAAAGTCCCTGTGTTTGGTTTATTGGCCAGAGACACCCATGTTTATGTGCGGGCGTCTCCCCACTGAGGCGCAGGCGCCACTGCTCTCGGAGCCTCCCAAAGTGCGCGGTGCCACCCTGGATGGGGATTAAATAGTGGGCAGTGGTGCCATAGGAGCTCTCTCGGTCCTCCAAATCAGAACCAGAGCAGTGGAAATAAGTGACAGGAGAAAACGCCACGGACAATGCAATGGTTTTGCAAAACCTAGAATTTCAGAGCTGCACCAAGAGGACAGGTTCTGCAAAAGTTAAGCATCTTTTCCAGCCTTTAAAACACACAAGCGTGCCCCAACACGTGGAGTGAGCTGGAGCTGTGCTGACCTACATAGCTATTACCCTTGTTATCCCAGCGGATCCTGCTCCCGGCCGCCGCAGTGCCGTCTGTCCCCGCGGCCCGAGCTATATGGAGACACAGCCGTGTCCTCTGAGAGTGGGGTCTGACGCTATCTGGGCCACAAGGCACTTCACAACCTCCCTGCGCCTCCGCATCTTCATCCACAGCAAGGCAGAGGCTGGCCCGGAATTGATAAGTTGCTTCTTCGCAGTCCCAAATGCCGAAGCTACCTGACACCAGACACTTGCAGCTCCTTTCCCCTGCTCAGAAAACCCTTCTGCAGCCAGATTTCTTAAGCGAGAGCTGCTTTTCTAAGTAAAGGCAGGTTTCTGCATGGAGGAAAGACAGGTCAAGAAATGACCGTGAGGAAGACTCTCCCACTGGAGGAGCCTTTGGAGGAGGTCGCTGCAGCCCCTTGAGTATCAGCGGAGCGACTGGGGCCTTTTTTCCCTCAGTACAACGGTCAGTGCTGCCCTGTCACTGCTCTTGGAAAAAACGCCATCAAATCTGTGCAGCTGCTGACTTGGAGGGCGCTGTGTGCAGGAAAGCTACCCATACCCATGAGCAGAAATCCTCCTCCAGGGGCCCAACGTGACTGCTAAATTTATTTTTCCACGGTGCTGTCCAACAAGCCATGCCATAGGGTCTATAAAAGCCCCACAGTGTGAGCAATCTTGATGTGTGCATCACAAGATGCTTGGAAAGTTGTGATAAATATTTGGATAATTGGACAGTGGGCATGCTAGACAGGCAGTTGCATTAGATTGCTCACTGTGCCAAGGTAAAGCCCCTTTCACAGCAGACCAGACTGAATATAGGCTATTTTCCAAGCCCAGATCTTACAGTTAAGTCTTTTGACCATAAATGAACCTGTGAATGACATGGGTCTTTCCTCATCAGGCCTAGTGATCTTGAATGAGAGAGCTGCAAACAGATTTTGAGGGATTTTGCAAAGCTAAGGATATGTTTGCACAGCCCATGTTTTCCCTGCCTTGCTTTTTCCTGTGAGTGGCTTTGTCCTAATTTCTGGTATACCACATCGTCCACATTTCTGTTCCTATGCTGCCTATAACTTAGATGGCTTCTGGAAACTATTTCTTCAGACTTTATCTGCAATTGATGCTGCCTCTTTCCCACCTGAGGTCAGCCTTAGTCCCCCCATTGCAAAAAGCAGCACAGACTCATTCACACAGAGTATCCGGAACAGGCAGCAGGAAGTAACAAATTTAAGTGAGATTTGCAAGAAAGACGGTAGGTAAGTTACCCCTGAAGATCTCCTGGAACGCTCTCCAGGTAGCACTAGCAGCATTTTGATGTTCGGGCAGGCGTCAGCGTCCTCTCAAGAACAGCAGCAGCTTTGGCAGCTCTGCAGCAAGTGGTGGCACCCAGGGCCTCAGTCACTTCGCAGTGCAGCAGCACCTATTGCAAGGTTGCTTCAGTGAGGGGCCCAAGCACACATGTATGGCAAATCCTTTGAAGAAGTAAAACTCATTTATTTTGTATTAATAATGATACAAAAAGGTTATTTTTTCCCATTTTTTTCTTCCTTAAACTAACTGCTCTGTCCCTTGCTGGTGTGCGGTACTGCGAAACCCAGAAAGACAAGCTCGCTTTACATGCAGCAGGGGAACAAGAGAGTGCTCTATCACGTCAGGCAATTACCACAAGATATGAAAAAGCAGATCTTCTGAGAAAAGGAAAAAGGGTCACAGCACTCAGTGAGGCTCAAAGAGCCTCAGTTCTTTTAATGAAATAATTAATTTGTACAAGGGCTGTGGGAACTGATCCAGGAGAGGACACAGTTTGTCTCATTAAGAGTCACTTTCCTTCTCAGCTGGCTTCTACTTTGCTGATTTATGCTGGGGAGAGCACTTAGGCCTGCCTGGGTGAAGAGTAGGAGAGAACCTCTCACTTTTACATCCCTCCTTCAAATCCAGCTTCAAATCCATCAGCGCAAGTGTTGATGTGCCAGCACGCAGGGCCAAGCTCTGCCTGCCCCGGGCCGCTGCTCCCGTAGCTGCAGCCCTGACAGCAGAAATACCCACAGAGGAATGGTATTTCTGCATGCAGCTCCATGTTTTCATTTGGGATTTGCACTTCAGGCCATGCCATTTTTCTTCTCTGGCTGTCTGCAAAGTGAATGTTGAGTTCGGTTGTTCGTGGCTCTTTGATCAGCAAGTGGGTTGGATTTAGTGTTCATGGGTTATGGGAAGCAGTGGAAACACCCGAGCCTGCCTGGAGGAGAAAGTGCACAGAAAGGTGTGTGCTGGGGGACTGTGTTTCTATAAGAAGTCGGGCGCATCGTGTGGCTGCCCCAAGTTGCAGCAAACGGATGAGTTAAAAAAGCAGCAAAAGGCAGCAGGCCCTTGTAGGGGTTTCTTGGAGCGAGCAAAGGAAAGTTTGGCAGGCTCTGTGTTTCCAAACTCTGTGTTTCTGGGCTCTTTGGCCAGATAAGCTTGCCTGGATAGGGAATATCTTTGGAGCAGTGCCATGGTCATTCCTGAAGAGAAGAATGCTTTTGGGACAGCTGATTGAGCCTTCCAGGCTGGTGAGAATGTGGCAGAGAGGAAGGCTTGTGAAGGCAGGTGACTCCTTATGATTCAAAGAGGGTGGCCAGCTAAATGGTGTGAGCTTGTTGAAGCTGACCAAAAACTGAGTCTGGCTTTGAACCTCCTTCAGAAAGGGGAGAAGGGCTGGGCTGGTGCAGGACTGACTAAGATGGGTGATGCACTGTGCTGGCTCATGGCCTCAGGGATGATCCAGCTCCCTGCAGGAGCCTTTCTGTGCTCCCTGGTATGCATTTTCCGCAAGATACGCCACCAGAATTATTTTAGTTGCCTCAAGTTAAATACATTGCACCTGAGAGTTAATGATACCTCGAATCTGGTTTCTTATCCTGCCTCAATCCCACTGCATGAGACCCCATGCTAGTTTGCAATTCCCCTCTTCCACAAAAGGTGACCAGTGAGCACTGAGCTTTCTTCAAAACTACACTGAGATATGTGCAACCCCCATTCCCACTAACACCTCTGACATCCCTCACAGGATTTTACCTACCCAAGTAGTGTATCAAGATTTGAAAGTCTCTTGGGGATAATGCAAGTGTTCGGCATCCCCCTGTGCTCTTCTGCTGCCCTTGCACTCCTTCATGTGTCCCTTGAGTGTAGGTGATACCATCTAGCTAGGAGCACACAGATGGGGTTTCTTGGGCTCCATGAAAGGAAGAAAGACACACACTGATCTAGACAAAAATAATATAACTTTGTATGGTTTCTTTGTGGATGTTTGTTTGTTTGTTTTTAAGGGGGTCTAACTTTGCTTCCCTTTGCTTCTCTGTAGCTCTGTAGGATAACCTTAGATGTCAAACTTTGGACAACCTCATTCCTCACTGAGAACTTGGCTGTCAGTCTTTAAAAGGCCTAAGTACTGAAAAAGCAAATAAGTGAAGAAAAACCCAGTGTAACATTGATTATCCCATTCATGACAAAGACTTTCCTCTAACTACTGTGTTACAAACTAATTTTAAACACATGGCCCTGCATTGAGCAAGGCTAGGATGCTTGCTGTGTCCCCAACAAGTGTCTCTCTCTTGGTTGCCTCTTTCTGAGTAGCTGGATTTTAACAACCTGCTATTTCTAGCTCAATAACTATGTTCTTGGAGCTTTCAGTTCCTAGAGAAGGCAAAAAAGGCAGCAGAAAACAACATACTCTAAAAGCTAAAATGGATTTACTGTTTGATACAGTGATGTATCTGCCCTATTACTATTTTCTACATTCATTTGCTAGAATTTAACAGAAAACCCCAGCTGGCAGCTACGATGCTTTGCTGCTGGCAACACCATCTCCAGCTGTTCTGTGTGTCCTCACCTCTACCTAAGTACCTTGCTTACCAAGCCCTTCTAGCGTAGTCATCCAGCCTGCGTCCCCCATCCATCCTGCAAGATGCATTGAGGAGAAGTATTTTAACTGCCGCAGGTTAATCACATCATCAGAAATACAAAGGCTCTGCTGTGCGTCCCTTAAGGCTGACCCATGTCTCTGAAGATCACACCAAAGAAAATTACAGCCTGTAAGTCTCCCTCCCCCAAGCTGAGACAGTAACAAGTTCCAACAAATGTGTAATACAAGAGAAAAAGCTACACATTTTCTGCTGCATTTGGCACTCAGAAATAAGCACTACCTAGCAGAAATATACGGCGAAGGGAGAATAAAATGAGTAACTTGAACTATTATGCTATCTTTCATCAACAAGTCTGGTTAAGTTCCGGATCACTTCTTCTTGCCTCCTGCTGGAGCCAGTAAACTGTTGGCTCCCCGCTGTCAAAAATCATCCTTTTTCTTAGGTATCTTCCACCTCTGCTACTTCCTTGTAAATAAGTTTAAAGAGCTGTAAGTATAGAACCACCTTTATTCTGGCTATGGGGAAGAAAAGTCCCTTCTGAACTGGAAGGGAATACGCAGTTTTCAAAATAGGCTGTTCAAGAACACTATGCATGAGACAAAACTGTACGTGCACTAGCAGGCCCAAGTCTTGACTCACACTACAGCCTTGTGTTGGCTCTGCTTGGGTGAGAGGTTACACAAAATAAAATTATGGAGTCAGACAGCATGATCAGCCTCAAGCCTTAACTCAGGTCTTGCTACTTAAAGCATTTGGCTGTGCAAATGTCTGCACGGCTGTTCAAGCGTCAGGAGACACCAGGCATGTTTGCCAAGCAGAGGAGAGCTCTGCACCCTGCAGTGAAAAGCAAACAACAGTGCTTCATAAGATAGGAAGAGGGATGATGTACACTCCAGACAGAGTTTGAAAATTGTCATGTGTTTAATCCACCTATAAAACCTGTTTTCTTGTGCCTGTTTGTAGCAAAGCAAACTTCAAGACATCTGTGCAACACTGTTCTCTCCCACCAGACTCCCACTTGCGGCCACACTCTTCCCACAGTGGTAAAATTAGCCCAGTCTTTTTCTCAAGCTGCGCCTCACAAAATGTGACTGCAGAGAAGTTTGAATGAGGGCATCCGAGGAGGAGACTTGTTACAGCTCTGCTGGGAGCTGAGCACGCACTGCTGAGCTTGCGCCGCCCCGCTGGAGGCGCACGGCCCGTCTTGGCCTCGTCTCAGAGGGCTTGAATGGGAAGGAGAGCACTGACCTCAGTAGTGCTCAGGTCCTGCCTGTGTTGACAGTGCTGCTGCCTTATCCCTTCTTCCTTGCCTTTCTGCTCTGATAGCCCCATGACTTCATGTGCTGCTCATTATGGCCTTACTCTCCCCTGCTTTGGCCCTGTTTTAGCTGAAGTTACTTAAGGCTACAGTAACTGGAGCCTCACACTGGAGATTGCAGTGACCTACTGTCAAGGTCTACAGAAGTTTGTATCACAAGCAGCTTTGTCTTTGCAGCACCCTGTTGTGTGTGAGTGCCCATGACCATAAAAGAGTAGCGCAAGGCATAAACTCTATGTTTTTGATCGTTTACACAGCACAGAAAAAGCAGGAGGAGGAATAGTGAATGAGCATATAAACGGAAAGAGCACAGGACAACTGGATGGTTGAGGTTGGAAGGGACCTCTAGAGATCATCATGTCCAACCCTCCTGCTCCAGCAGGGACACCAAGAGCACATGGCACAGAGTAGTATATCTGTAAGTACAATTACTGGTAAGCTTCCATAGAAGAGATGTCCCATGCTTGCCACATGTATAAGGTATATTTTTTTCATGATAGCAATGAAGCACATGATAAAAATACTTGTAGGATCTCCATAAAAAAAAATTAGAGGATCTATAAATCCTGTTAGCAGTCTTATAGAATTAAGAAAATCACTGCCATGTGCAAGCCTGAGTGTTATAATGTTGTCTCCAAAGAAAGCAGTCTGAAAAGGGATGGGGTTTTTTTTTGAAGTAAAACCTGGAGCCTGTTTTCTGTTGACAGCACTGGGAATAGCAGAGGAAGAAGAGAAAGACAAAGTCAGAGTGGACTACAGGTTGTATTTAACCATTTAAAGCTAACTCAAAGCTACACCAGGTCATTCTGACCTCTTCTCAGTTTTTCCGCTATTCCTTTCCATTTAAAGGCAGGTCCAAAACAGGAGAGCTTAGTGTCAAAAGCTAATAATGGGTTTGGTAACGCTTCTGAAGTCTCTTCTCCCATATAAATCTTCCTTAACTGCTAAAGCCGGTGAAACTTTCTGACATTGCCAGAAGTGGTGTAAATGTGGGCCACATTCCTGATTTAGGAGCGTGCATAGCCTGCATAGCCAGTGCCTTCGCTCCAGGGCAGACCATGCCTGCAGCAGAAATGGATTAGCAGTCTTCAGACTATATCTACAGTGTCATGCTTTTTAAATAATATAGCTAAATCTCTCTAAAGAAAGAACAAGGGCTTTAAGATGCTTCAAAAATGCCTTCACAACGTAGCTTTTCTGGTATTACAATACTGCTTCAAGGTTCCAGCTGAGACTAAGGGACCTATTAAACTTGTAGGATTTGCACAGTTGGAGACAGTCTCTGTAAGCTCTCCGGAGAAAGCAGAATCAACAAAGCAAGGGAAAAAATATTACTTCTAGGTGGAAAACCAAAAATACGAAAGCGTATCTGAAAGAAACCAAGTGCCTTCAAGATTGTGGTAGAATTTCCTCTGAAGGAGGTAACAGAACAAACAGGAGGATTTCCACAGTTAGAGTATGTAATCTCTGCTCATCAGTCCTTAAAACATATCACATTCTATATTGTCACAGAACGTGACGCCCACATTGAAAAAGAGCTGTCTAAATTGCAACTCTTGCAGTATTAGGTAAATAAACCTTATATTATTACAGGTTTTTCTCTAGGAGAGAAATGTCCAAGCCCAAGCATTAAACTGGCATTAATCTAGTTCTTTTTTCCCATGATCCAACTTACAGCACTGTAGTAAATATAGACAAGACAGGGGACATTGTAGATGGCATCTGATGTAATTAAAAGACTAATTTAATGGAAAACCACATTATTTCTCTGTCACTTTTCACAGAAATAACTCTTGGGGCATTTTTCTAATGGAAGAAGATTCCTCAGAGAAGAGATATGAAAAGTAGGAATTAGATGAGAGAATTTCTATTTCAAGGTGGTTGCTGATATTAAAATAGCTTTCCTTTTTCATAAGCTTATCTGCTTATATGTGGTAGAACAGGAGTATAAAAAATATATTTCTTGCACTCTTTCTAAGCAGAGTTTCCTCATGTTTTCTTTCCAACACCATCTTACAGGAATGTGTTTATCCTCAAAGCAAGTGAACCAAAACAAGATGGTTTTCCTTTGCCCTATTCCCGCTCTATAGAAAGAAATCCAGTGTGTTACCGTCATCTTGGTCAAAACCATCCATGGCAGTCATGTCCCCTCTGATATCCCTCTGCTGAGAGGGAAAGCGCTCAGTTTTTAGTCAACTCCTATACCTCTCACTGGCACCACTCCTACACAGATGGCCGTATTGGTGGCATGTCATGAGTCAAGCCCTATGGTATAAAAGGCTTAGCAGTCATACATCGCTTTTACCCAAATAATGGAGAATATGTACATAAAGACAGGGAAAAGTCCTTCATAGTAGTTGTATTTACTTTGCACTCTAGGTCAACTGTCAGGACTAGTTTGTCACTGGCTGGAGCAAGCTTATCTAATATTGAATCTTTTAGCAAATATAAAACTACTGCAAACAGACTGAACTTCTCCAGTGTATGTAGATGGACAGTAGATGGACATAAAAAAGGCTTGATGCAAGTTAATTGAGTAGGCTGCTCAAACATAAGCTCTTCGATACATTTAAGTTATATATGTGATACATTAAGTTATGCCTGTCTACTTGACTATACATGAATGCACATACATAAATACATTTCAAGGTTCCCTGGGAATTTTTTTGATATCTTCCAATGGAGAAGGTGGGTAGGAGAAGGAGAGAAGAGAAAAAAGGTCCTGAGGTTTCTTCCAAAGCATTAGCTCAAGTCATTCTGTGTTGCATGTTTAACATGCCAGTCTACCAATTGACTAAGGTTAAAGAAAAATAATAGCTTTGATTTATTTCTAATAAAATTATGGAGAGAAAGTAGATTTTTAAATTATTGCAAAAACTGCATTTCACAGAAATCTAAAAAGCTGACGTAAGTCTTATGCTATGTCGTGAGTGTTATGTTATATGCTTTATTGCAAAGAATGACCATGGGACATCGGAAGACAGAACTCATAAATAGGGTATGTGGCTTCCTGGCTCCTCCTTTCTAGCAGAGTAATGAAAAGGCTGTGGGTCAGAACCCAAGCACCACTGAGTTGGCAGATGAACATGTCAACTTTCTGGACTAAGATCAGGCACAACAGGTGAAGGAACAGTGCTAATCTCATATGTCTTTTCTTATTGTGACTCAGCAGCTCTTAAACTGCGTATTGACTTTCAACATAAGATCGAAATGGGGATATTAGGTATGTCCTTCCCGCATGGCAATTCAGTCATGGCATCTAGCATATACAGCATATACAGTCCTCATAAAACAGAGATGGTTTTGATATAAATATTTTGCGCAGCCCTGAACAGTGGTAGGAATCGGTAGGTTCTGACAGTAAAGGTGACAGATCCTTTGTTTCTGTATACTTAATTCTATTGAGTGAGATTTTTCAGGTAAATCTAATCTGCTGTTTTCCCTGCTTTTAGCCAAATATGACAGAACTCTTAAGAATCAGCAGAAACTACTGATTTCATGAAATAGAAAGTAGGGAGAGGGAGGAGAAATGAGTTTACTCCAAAACAGCCGAAAACTACAGAGCAAACTCAGCAGGCAGCAAAAATTGCATCTTCTTTCATGATCACGTGTTGAAAAATAAGGTATACCGCAGTATGTAAACATGCAGCACTGTAAACATTTTACCATATGCTTTCTGCATTTGAACATACCAATGTTAGAGATGTAAAATCTAAGGCCTCAAATCAAGTGTAAATAGAGGTTTTAGCCAGATGTTTTTAGGTCAGATTTTACCTTTGCATGCACCATAAGAAGTTTTTCCCCTTTGCATGTTCAGATTATATCTATCTTAATGTGAAGCAGGAAGAAAAACTGCATCACCATGTGAACGGGTTTAGTCACTAAGTCATTTATGATAGGTTTCATGGTGCTACAGACAAAAAAAAGGCATGCAGTATGGGGACGTTAAACTTCTAGAAAAGCTTAGTTTATATTTTAAAGTTTTGACAACACACTGAAAGCTTGCTAAAGCAATATACATATATATTACTTTTTAAATGCAAGACACACCAAAAATTTAGAAGCATTACTGTACATGTTTACTAGCAAGACTGCAGAATGTGGCATGGGTGTTGGTCATGTATATTGTCCTTTTTTTTTTGCCTAAGAGGCTCCCTGGCCCATCGCTGTCTGAGCCTTTCCAAGAAAATATGCATTTCCATCACTCCACTAAAGAATAAACCAGCAGCAGCACCAGGAGCTGGATCTTGCCAAGGAACAGCTTGAGGTGGGGAAGAAATGTGCTGCTACAGCTATGAGATCAGCACCATCCTGTGCGGGAGGAACCTGTTGGTTTGCATGGGATAATACCAACATCTTACCAGGAGGAAAGCAGTCAAGGGAGCTATTCTGTTACCCAGAATAGCATGTGTCTGTCCAAGCAAAATCCTTCCCTTTTTGTGCTCTGTCTGTACAGCTCACTCTCGCCATAGCATCTGAGCATCTCTAGAACTCCAAAGCCTTGTCCTAAATCACTGAGGAAAATAGACCTCCCAATCCTGCAGTTTGCTGACTTCAGGCAAAAGAGTTATAAAGATCCAAAAAACACTGTTGTGCTGTTGAGAATTATATAATCACTAGCCCCAGGGGTCTTTGCTTTAGAAGTTCCCCGTCGGCAGTAAATCTCAAAATACTAAACAGCAACAGGACTCTGCTGACACAGGAATTGAAAAAATTTGGTGATGCCTCCCGGAGCCCTCTGACTTACTGACCTCAACATACTTCTGGCTTACACATAACAAACCTGCGAGGCATCACTGCAGTCTTCCTGGGCTGTCAAGCCGGTCACAAATTTCCAATTAACGTGTTGACCTAGCACTTGCAGATAGGATTGAATTGCTGATCAGATAAGTGCTTGCTGTCCCGGACAGAGCCTCGATCTTGTGGAAGTGCAGAGAAGTGCCAGTGCTAACGCCTGCACAGATAAATCAAGCTCTGGGCAGTCCTGCCAGTGGGGAAGGCTGGCTTCCTGGCTGCTGTATCTTAAAGTGCATGCTTGGAATAATTTTTTTGGTCCTACTAAGCAGAGAGATCTTGTTTTCTGACCAATGTGAAGGAAGCACTAATCTGCTAAAGATTCAGAAACCAAAATTGAATGGACCTTGTACTGAGTTAACCAGGCAGTGGTTTTCTCAGTAGGCTTAAAATCCTCCCTGTCACCTGACCTATCTGTAGCCCACATTTCAAGTAATTCAATGATTACACCTTTCCAGGTGATGCTGAAATAGGACTTTTACCCCTGTGCCCAGTAGCTGCACAGGGATTGGTACCTTCAAAATCAGTGTGAAACAGCAACTAAAAAAGGGGAATTGGACTAATATTTAATTCCTTAACTTGTGTTTATCAAAAGTGGCACTGGGCACACATGACGCAGTGTGCCCTGCTAAAGAAGAGGCCTCAGGGAAGGCATCTCCCAAGGCAAGAGCTCCTAAGCACTTGCACGGCAGCCCAACTTCTCACATACACAAGCTGTAGGAATCTGGGTTTGCAGAGGACTCGGCAGTTTTCTCCTGCCTGGTGTCAGGATTTGCCTCACAAGATTGAAAGGCACGCCAGCATTACAGATAGAAATTTGGATGATTTGAAAAGGAGTTGCTTATTTGTTGCTTATTTTCTAATGAAACATGCCATGATGCCATTTGTTTCAGTGGTATTATCCATTCTGTACTTTCCGCTTGGTGCGTATTTACATGTTGGTGACAGGGATTTTAAAGCAGAGGAGCTAAAGCTGGCGCTGAAAAACACCCCACTTCTGAGTGCAGCACAAATGGAGGCAACAGAACAGCCAGCAGGATGTCCAGGGACGGGGACAGGAGCACGAGCTGGGCGCCCTGCCCGCGAGCTGCCTGAACGCGCGCGTTGTTGCCGTCTCC
>VZSV01000485.1:48640-60917 GCA_013398735.1 Nothocercus julius
CTGCCCCGGCCGTGAGGCCTGGGAAACTCCTTGTGAAGCCACAGGTCGCCCAGGCCAAGGAAACAGCCCAGGTTAAAAATAACCACCACCAAAAACATACAAAAAAAGAACAGAACAGCAGCGAACAGTGCTCTAGGGATGGATATCCACGGACCTACGGCTTCCACAGCAGGGATGGCTAAACTGAAAGCACATCCCTCACCCACCTACCATTGCTCCCAGCATTGCATGTAAACTGCAGATTCCAGCTTAGGCTATGAGCTATAGAAAACCAGGAGCAGGTCACGCTCCGGACGGCTGCTCCTGCAGTGCTGGGGGCAGCAGCCTGTGGCAAAGGCGAGGGGGAGGAAGAGAAATTTCCCACTGGAAATAAAGCTCCTTGTGATGGCAAGCCAGTGCTCTGGGCTTTACCGAAGAACCATAGCAGGCTGTAGTTCTTTGCTTCTGCAAGTGTTTAATTTCCTAACATTTTTAGTAATTCTGGCTTGGTGCTGGGTAGCATTTACTGGGGTTTCTCATCCGCTTAAAACATGACACCCAGTTAATGTTAAGCCACATTGGTGGTGGTTCTCTGTTCAAGTTCCTTTATGCCAGAATAATAATGAAATAACTCCCCTTTCTCAAGTCTAATAACTACCCAGGAACCTCCGTTTCTCTCACGGTTAGTTGTACATTGCAGACTTTTGCCAGTTAAACATTGCCCAGGCATATGAAGCTACTACTGCTGCCCAGCAGAAGCTGCTTGTGTAGACATTTACATTGGTCTGGCTTCTTTCTGCAGATGAGGAATGAGTGAGGAGAAAAGCTATTTTATATTACCATTACCAAGTATAGTTCTGCCAGTGCAGCTACATCCTTGCCTGGCACTCCTCCACTTATGAAGACTGAGAGCATAAGTACCAGAGGAGTTTTTAGTACTGCCCAAAGCATTTGCTATATTAGTGTACCTCCTTTTTTTTTCTACTGTGAAATTCTGTCAACTAGTTCTGAAAAAATTGTAAAGAAAAATCCCAAATAATACCTATTGCTTAATAGCTAGCCAGAACTCAAGTAGGACCCACCAAAACCAACTTAGTTCTTTATAGGAAAAAAAAAACAACTAATATTTAATGCCCCAGGTCTTACTCTTGGGCGTGCAACTTATGCAACCATCTTTTAATGTGTGTTGACATTAGCAACAGTTAATCACTGTCTGCTGTCAAATAACTTTTCATATTTCAATTTAGATAATCAAAAATTAAAGACCTGCATTAACTGATTCTAATACATTTGAAAAGCTGATTTATTTCAATAAAACTAAGCCTGTTTTGGATATAGTGCCTTTGACAATGTCTCCAGATTTCCCTCTACTGGGATAATGGCAACATTACTCACCAGAAATAAATCATCACAACCTGGCCAGAATAATTTTGCACTGAACAATGTTTTTTAAGCTTAGGAAGCTGCATTGTCTACCTGCACTTACAATGAGTTTGTGGAGGACTGCAAGTAATCAGACCAATCTGCTATTAAGTTCCTGTCTGTTGATGGACTGGATGGTCATGGGCACTTTAGTCTTCAAAGGTAAACCAGGCTGAGCAGAGGCAGCAGAGGAGGTGCTCAGATGTCTCCATGCTGCCACCAGTATGGGAACTTTAGTTTTGTTTTTAAACAAGGATGTAATGTTAGTTGCTTCATGGCATGATGCTAAAGCCTCACTGTCATAACCACAGCATCCAGTCTTCTCCTGATCCCACTCTTTCAGGCATTACTTGCTCTGAAGTCTCTTATGTTCCTGCCACAGAACTGGCATTAGCAACTCTGCCTTTTGTGCCGTTAACATTCTTGTACTCTACAGGTACAAGACGGTAACATTACACATCAAAAGCTCAAGAAAATCAACAGATACGTCCTGCAATGAGAAAGCAGGGCAAAGGGATGCCATACACACCTTCTGAAACAGGCAGTTGTGCTGGGGCACAGAGTAGTTATCGGTGAATTCAGCTCAAGCGGTTTTCCAAACTTTTTTGGCTGAATATGGTTTTGGCTCAATATGATTTTGAAGGCTGATTTGTTACCCTGCAGGATGTAACCCTGCTGGGGAGGGAGTAGCTAATAAAGTCATTTTGAAAGCTCACATTGACCAAAAAAAAAAAAATGTACAAGCCCCCTATGTCTCCAAAACAGAACGAGACACTGCACACAAGTGGAGAAATTGCAATACTAATTTTTAAATTAGATACAGGAGTCTTTTTCACATATAAATATTTTTCTTTCTTATATTTTTAGTTGTCTTCCAGTTGATCTTTTTTGCTTCCTCTTGCCTTTGCTGTAGAAGGCAAAAGACAAGTTGTATTCCTATTCTAAGGAAGTCAGTATTTTTGGCTGCCTTATACTACAGCCATCCAGGATGTTCCTGTATTGATACAGATCCCAGGGAAGCCTTTACTCCTGCTCTGCTGAATGCGGACTGCCTCTGTGACACTTGGTGACTATTCCTGTATTCATGCATGGGAATAGGGTGAGATTTGTACTACCTGGCAGCAGTTTGACTCAGGTATGGTATTAGATACTTTCTTCCCGTTACCCTGGCTTTTCTGCACTCTTGCAGTTTCTTTCCAGCAAGTTACAGAACTTGCCCTAGCAACAGAACTAGCAAGAGATATCTTTCGCTCCAGGATAAGGATGTATTCACTCTTCCCTATGCAGTAGCCTCTTGCAGAGATATAAGACTCTGAAAAATGCAGAGCGAATGCTCTATTTTTTTTTTTCCTTTTTTTCCAGCCTCCAACGCCTGACTTGCTGCTGTTCTTTCCTGTGGTGGCCTTATGTTAACTTTCACGGCTTGTTCCATCACTCTGCTCAGACCATTTCTGGGATAAAGCATCGTGATAGTGGCCTTTATAGCTAGGACAGCCTGCTCAGTTCATCTGGTTACAGGGCGACAGCCAATGTCAACAACTATCCACCAGAGAGGGATTCATAGCAGCTTCTGATAAGGTGTCGAATTTCAGAGCCACCCACACTCATCTCCTCTGAATTGGCACTACCTTGTTTGCTCTGCGTATAACCTGTTCACCTCATCTAGGGCTCCTTCTTAAGTTAAAATGCAACCAAATATTCACAGGTATTTCTGCTTGTATCTGCCTTACAGATGGATTTAATAGTCTGTTGGCAGCAGAGGCAGTAAATATAACAGTAGTGCCACAGGATGCTTCTGTAATATGTTAAAAGAACCAAGCATAGTAATTTTGCTGTCAAAGGAACTGACTAAGGAAAAGAGAATTGAAAGCATGACCAAATGCTGTGGCATGTACTTAGAGATTACTTGATCTTATTCTAAAATTAAAGACTGGGGAACATTCGCATGTCTCTGGTTAGATTTTCTGCAGCAATGTTCAACTGTGCTTGCCTTTAATTGACACCGTGAATGAAACTCCAGCAAAGTTTTTCTGCTCTGCATGTACCTTTGAGAGCCCACATTCTGTCATTTTTAAGAAGCTGGATATCAAGCAATTAGGTCCCTGGATGTTTCCACTCTCATGGTGTCATTAACGAGGTAGTTTTGTGCCTGGGAATGCTGTGGTGCACCATCGTCTGTCAGGGAGAAGTGTGTCAACCTACAAGTGTGTGGTTTGATCTCACATCCCAACGTCTGCTCCCATATGCATTAGAAAACCAGATCTTATTTGGATTCCCATATAAAGCTACTAAACAGGGCATTATTTTATTGTTGCCTCATGTTCAGCGCTCCCATGAACAGAACTTGGTAACTTTTCAGCAAAATGTGGCACTTTTTCCCAAAGTAACACTGCCTACCAAACATCTCTTCTGCAGGCAGTTTTATTCTACTTTAGGAGTGGCCCACCCCTAAACTTGTGGGCTGTTAACTCTCATTAAAATCAAGTCTAAATAGTTTGGTGCTCACAGGCCCACTAATCCTCACTGTGCTACTACACAGTTGAGCTATGGCCACTGCTGAAGCTAAACCCAGGTTGCTTATAAGGAGTGGCAGGTTACCTAAAGGCACCCACCTTTTGGGGGAGTGGGGAGGGCGAGCGGTAGGTGTAGCCTCAGCCAAATAATCTGAATCCAAAGCGTTCCAAGGGTGCACTGCAAAGCCCATCTGCTCAAGGCAGTGAGACAGAGGGGCTCTAGTTAGCACTAACATCTGAACTGAATGTTACAGTGGTAGAAGGAATGGAAGAAAAAGTTTTCTATATTTTATTCACATTTAAGAGTAAAGCTACTTGGAGTGAAAAAGCTGCTTTTCTGTACGTGCCCATCTGGTTACTGTAACTTGTTCAGGGACTAGCTATGGGTACACACAGGTACTAGAGCTTCACTTCTCTGGTATTTTCTCCAAATAATTTTCCAATGTGTCCTTTAGATTAGGACCAGCCTCTTCATGCTGAGCGCATCAGTGGCTGGTGCTGCTAGGTCCTGCTGGAGTTGTACAACAGGTGCAGCAGAACTTCTACTAAGATCTAATCAAGACCTCCACTATTTTCTATTTATATATAATTTTAACTATCATTACTAAGCCTAATGCTTCAAATAATTTTTCAGACCTGAATGAGATGAGCCTAACTTCAGAAGTAAGTAAACCACTGTTTAAAAGCCACTTGCCAAATATGATCTAAGACTGCCCGAATTGCTCTGTATGTTTTTGAGCATGTCTGCAGTTTTCATACAATTACTGATGTATCAAGCATTGCCCCAGTAATGAACCATACGACTAGTAAGGAGTTCATATACTTCCCCAAATCACATAGCCTGGAGATAGCCTACACAAGATCAGACTAATATTTTTGGTTGCAGACTTAAATCTCTTTTCAGACTAAATTTACTCTACCAGATGTTCTTTGGTAGCTTATTTTGCAACACTATCAAGCGCAAGAAAAGATGATGTTCAAAATTCTTCTTATGTAGGAAGAGGTAGGAGGATGAATGTCTTCCATTTTTTGTAGTTACTCTGGTAAATTATTCAGGAAATGGAACAGGCTTTAGCACACTGAAAGCGTCATTTTGTTCATTCCTAAAAATAGATGTGCTTTAACTAGAATGCCAGATCTCCTCAGAAATAAAAAAATAAAAAAGAACAGATTCATGAAAAAAAAAAAAAAAAAAACAGGACACGATTATAATTACGACAGTAGCTACAGCTCGGACTTTGGTCTCCCCCAGATGTTATGTGTATTTAAGTTCAATATTAAACAAGAAAACTTCATGAAAAATAACTTATACAACTTGAAAGTTTCTGGAATTATACAATAAATCTTTTAAGAGAAACACAAAGCCAATCAATATGGCAAACTATTAGCATCTTATACTTCCTGCATTATTTAAGAAAGCACTTTTGCTATGCAGTTTGCATCCTCCTGAAACTATTTCTAAGTACTTTTAATGGAAAGAACAAAGAAAAGGTAAAGATGAATGCATTATACATGAAGTAATGTTACAGATATTGTTTAGATATCAGAATCTGTTGGGCTCTAATTTAGCAAGACACTTCAGTAATGATCCCATTTTATTGCCTTGAGCAGATATTTTAACTTAGTGTGGCACTCATGGTGTAACAGATGCTTTAGACTCATTCTGTGCTTTTCAGACAGTGGGAAAGAAGCCTTGTTTTCCGTAGAGATTTTTAGCCTCATCTATGAATGAAAAATGAGATATTTTTAAATTAGCTGTTTTCTTAACCAGTCTGCCAACACTGTGCAAGTTTCTTTTGCTTCTGCAGATTGCAGTCAAATATACAGCTTCAAATCTTCAGTTTGTAAGGATAATCAAGCATGAAGCCATTAGTGGAGCACAAGATTTGAGCAGTTTCTTGAAAGTTAAAACACTAAAAAAAATCCCTCTAGTGGTGGTAAGGGAAACAAGGCAAAACTATACAAATCCTCTCACTTCTTCTAAATTACAATGGAGTTAAATGTGTTGCTAGCATACTTACAGTGGTACTTTACCTATCAAGAACCTAGAAAAGGGCGTTGTACGTAAGTGTTAAGTTGTCTAATCTGAATCAAGTAAGTGGGGTGCTAGGCAAAGCTGTGTTTCAGTGTTAAGATAATCTTTAAATTTAAAAAAGTACAAATACAAACACATTTTTTTTTTTAAGGGTCTATAGTGAAGCTTCCATTTAGAAAGAAAAGGTCAAATGCTGGACATCAATCTGATAAATTAGTAAAAGAGAGTCCCCCACCCCAGAGGGCTTAGAAAAGACTTGGCCAAGCACGGAAGTGAGAGCTCTGTAGGGATGCTGCCCTGGGAAATGCAAGCCAGAACTCATTACTGAATGTCAAGACTTGAGCCCACTGGTAAACAGCCAGCTGCAAGTTGCAATATAAGTTCCCTAGTAATAAACTAGAACTTGATTAATTAAGTGTGACTGACTGAAATCCTTAAAGTTCAGGCTTTTCAGAAAAGAATAACTAAAAAAAAAAAATTACCAAACTTTACAACCCAGATAAATATTCATATCATCAACTTTCAGCTCCCTCATGCTTATCTAAATCCTGTGGCAAGTAAAGTTGTTTTCCAGGGAGAATTTCCAAGTGACATTATAATTTGGGGCTTTCATCTGCATTGCTTAAAAAAATATTACATTGACTTTTATTAAATTGGGCAGCTATGGCAAGCTCCCTAAATTAATACAAAACATGTGCTTGGAAAAGCTGCTCCTAAATAGAGGGAGGGAAAGAAAAAAGATAAAGATCACTCTTTAAAACAGAATAAAACTACCTTTAAGTGTTTGACTATTTGATTCTTCCCATTTGGCTGACAGCAGCTACTTTTTTTATAGAGACAATGAGCAACATGAGTCTTGATGAGGCTTGTTCATATTACTAAACATGAAAAACTGAAATTCCAGTGCATTTGATATGTAGCTATTAAATGGTTTTGGAAATCTGGCTATGAATAGAAATGGCTAATTGCCTGTTGATGTAGCCAGCTAGAAACTACATGCAGTTTTGAACAGGCATCATCCTGAGAAAGGCCCACAGTCTCACTGTGGCCAGCAATAGGTTTTAATACTTCCTGCTGTAGATTAAGAAGTGGCATACAAAGTGACATACAACTTGGTGGCCCATCCGAACCAAGTAGACAGCTGTGGCTTAGTCAAATATTCAAAAAACATCCCAACCTTGTTGTGCTTTGTGTATTCTTAACCTTGAAGCATTCAGGCTCTCTGTTCCTGTAGAAAGGATCAAATAGAATCTCTTCAAAACCAACCGGCTAGAGAAAGCCTAACTGTTAGCCAGTGAAGAATTTTGAAGAACCAAATCTTGGCTGATGACTGCAAATGGCAAAAAAGGAAAAAAGCCTTTTAGGGACTTTATGCATATCAGCTGTTCTTATTATCTGGAGTTACTTTCCATAAATATTTTACCTTCTTTCATCCAGATGGTAACTTTTACAGCTCTTCCATTGTAGTACATGGAAGCAGAATACCAGAGAGTAGTAATTCAGGCAACAACAGACATCACAAATTATCAGTAAGTCGATAAAACTGTCACTGCAAATGAGCAAAGGCGAGAACGGTAGGGATGCTGGAAAACAAGGAAGCTGCATATTGTTACAGGGTGTGTGGCACTGGGAGAGGAAAGCTCTTATGACCATTTAGGCTGGGACTCGAAGATGTGATTAAACCACATTTCACACACATGCGTGAACACATTATTATAGGGTTTGATTTAAAATTTCTTCATGAGGAAAGGAAGGAGAAACAACTTAACTAACAGACTTCCAGGATTCAGCTACAAGTATCAGTACTGCAGAGCAAGATTCAAGTAAGCTTCACATTTGTTGCAGTCAGTAAGACTAGGAGGCAACTCTAGTAAAACCTCCCTTGCTCAAAAGGGAAGCAAAAACTCCAGACAGCTAATTTCTCACAGGTGTTTCATGTTATTTGACCTTCTGCCTTTTGCTTCAGAAGTGAATTGCAATATTTCTTAAAATAACCACCATGAAGTGCACTTAGCTTTTCTTATTGCTTAGCTAATGACTGAGGCAAAACCTATCTCTAAAACTGGCTATCCAAATTCTCAGATGGTCCTGCTAGACAACAGCATATTTTCAAATAACTGTAATGTAAGACTTGAGAAATCTTCTTTCTGAGAAAGTGCTATGTTTAAAAAGTAGCTTTGCTTCTACAATGACAAGTGTTTACTCTCCTTTATGATGGAATTCATTTAGCACAGTCTTAGCTTATTGTGTAGCACAACTCGGAGCCAAACAGATGTATTATTCTAGAGACCAAATCAACAAGATGAGGAATGCACGTTTGAGATTTGTAATTATGAGGAAACTGAAAGTTATGTTTGTCTTGACTAATGGGTAGAGCAGTTCCCTGTATTTTTTGCCCTATGGCAGTCCAGGAGGAGGCTAACACAGATTGCTCTTCATCTGCCCAAGTCTTGAGCTGGTCACATATTGCTTTTTTCATCCTTGATCCCTGCAAGCAGTCTATGGGATCAGCAAGGTTATAGTGTCGGGCCTCTGTGAAGGATGTATGCCAAGAAGATTCTCCTGCTTTGCCTCTCCCTGCTTCTCCCAGGAGATTAAATCCATCAGTCCTTGGTGATTTTTTGAAACAATTAAAGAAGGTAACTCTAGGTTAAGAATGCAATGCTAACACTGTTCAGATACTTCACATCATTTTGATGTTTACAAAAATCCAATGCTTATTTTTAAATTTCATCCTATTCAGTTGTCAGTACTTCTATTGATTCACAAGTTAGACTTATACCCTGCTCAGGAATGGAGGAGAGATGTCAAAGATACCTGATCAGATTAACCCCACCATAGCTGCAGCTGATGTTTGAGCAGGCTGAGCAAAGGTGTGTACCATTGCCTAAGTTATATTAGCATGTATTGCATTTAAATAGGGGTGGATGAACTATAGAGAAAGTGCATTTGCCTAGATTGGAAGCCCCTTCTCCAGTATGATCTTTCCTAGGAAGTGACCTCAAATTAAAACTGCATTCTTTGTGAATATTTTCAAGTTACTAGTAATCTTTCTCCTGCTTCATGTGTGATACTTTAGATTTTATCTTGTATATGCCTTCCCAGTGCTTCTCCCCTTTTCTTTATTGCTTCTTTTTGTAGAGACAGTTCATAGCCCACTTGCTGGGTCTGATTTCTGTCAGTGCTTCTGTTACAGCAAGCACTTGAAGGAGTCCAGTGTTTGATGGCTGGGGATTTCTTTACTGATTCACAGAAAGCCTAGACAGGCTTAAAGATATTTTATATTGACGATCTCCCTGAAAGTCTCTCTCGGCAGACAAAGGCTTATTATAGTTTAATAGACTTTCTCTCAAATTGTGTTAGTGTTTATTGAAAGTAATCCATATAACACTCATATGAGATTAATTTCTGGTTGTAAGACCTAAGCTCATTTAAAGAGAATTTGAAGCTCTGCGTTTCATCACACAAAGTGGACATGCTTTGCCAAGAAAGGAAACATTCTCCATTTTCGTCATTATATACTATATACAGTGCAAGAAACAAATCCCTATCCTGATTCCCACCCATGTTGCTTAAACATCAGTATAGGCACTAGTATAGGCACAATTTTGTATTTTAGGAAAAGGCAAAATTTTTTCCATTTAAAAAATGAGCATATGAAACAATCAATCCCGAAGGCTTCAATTTTCATTTATTTCTCAGCTGTTACATTATGAGAGCTACAAAATCGTTCCTTGCAAAGACTCTTTCTTCCTGTTTGTCTGAGGATGCTGGAAACAGAGTTATTTTTTCCCCCAGAACTGCTAATATATTTTCATTTGCAGTAGAGCACAAATTCATGTGGTCCTGAGGATTGCCACTAAAATAGGGAAGTCTAGGTTGAACTGTAGACACCTAGCATTATGCTCTAGTATCTCCCTTGTGTTCTGTTTCTCATACAATGAATCAGACAAGAAGCCATTCCAAGCCAAGCCAGTCCAGTGTCAAGAAGCAACTTCAGTCTATTTATTAAAATGTGAGACACATCAATGTAAACTGCCAGTTCTGATTTGCAAGTCAAGGGGTTTTACAAATTGTATATAGTAACACCTCAGTATTGTTGGTATTTGTGGGGAACTGCATTAAATGAGAAGGAGGCGGGGGCTTTTATTGCACACAAAAAATTAGCTGATATTGTGTGGCCCCATTTTGAGGTTTTTAAGATGATATTTCTTCAGAGCTACAAAGCTGTCTTTCCAGCAGCAATTAGAATGGCAGGGAGCAGATGCAGAAGAAAGGCTTGAATTCCCAGCGGGGATTTTATTGCCACAGGCAGATTCAGAAAGGAGACATTTTTTGCCTACTGGTTAGTTGCACAATATAGGAACTTTAGAATTGTTTTGATTCAGTCAAGACTTCTTGTACCCTCTTTCCTTTCTTCTACTCTTTAACCTTCCTTGCGTGCTAAGCTGACTGTGAAACTGCCATTGAAATTGTTTATCTTTTCCATCCAAAATATTAAAATCTTTTCCAAAGTCCACAATTTCAGTTGATGCAGCATTAGCATCAAATAAAGGAAAGATGAAGGAGACAAGTTCAAGACTGCAGCTGGCCTCCACAGGTGCTAATTCCTTAGTTCTTGTTGAGCATGGACACTTGCAGGTTTTAGCAGACACTTATTCTTGATTTGTGTGACTTGTGGCAAATCAGTAAGTAGACATGATAAGAAAGTAGCAATAGAAATTGCCTTTTCTTGCATTTCATGCAAGTTTCACTGCATTTCTATGTTTCATGTTGCAGTAGTTAGCTAGAGAAGAGAGTAAATGACTGCAATGATCCATTCCTAGAAAACCCAGAGAGACTTGTAGAAAAAGCAAAGTGAAGAGAAAAGGAAAATCTGACTAATAACAGCACAGCTGAGCTCATGAATGCAAAATGCTGCAAAATATTGAAGACTTAAGTGCTCAGGGTGAAAGCCTGCAGGACTCCCAGGTTCAGATCTGGAGAGGGACTTCTGAGGGGAATGATGTGGAATAGTGTGGATGCTCCAAATAGAGCAAATCCCGTGTCAAATGCAGAATCAAGACAAAAGCACCCCATGCTCTAGGTGACCATGCGTGTGCAGGGGGGGTTGGACTAGATGATCTCTAGAGGTCCCTTCCAACCTTAAGCATTCTATGATTCTATGATCTCTCAGATCTTTGTGTATGTTGTGTGGTTTTTTTTTTGTTTTTTTTTTTGCCAGTCCCACCCTTTGGAAAACCTGGAAGCTAACATTAGTAGGAAATAGAGAATTTATGTACTACTTGAAAAATGGGTGACCATATTTGACAGTAAATACCTTAAACATTTAAGTAGAAAACTGTGGCAGAATTCCCATTTCACTGGCATACATACAAAGTAAAATTAACTCAAGTTTCTGGAGGAAGAGACTGCTCTAAAGTAACAGGAGATCTGTATCAGAATTATAGAATCCTGACATATGAGGTACTATCTTAACTGCTGTTGAAGGGCGATGTTTTCTTTTGGTGGTGAGCTAATTATGCAATCATAGCAAAGATTAGTCATCACAAAAATTGGAAATTTTTTCTAATTAAAGGATTTTTTTTGTTTGCTTTTGAAAGTCTTTCTGGTAGTCCTTGTAATCTTAAAGAAATGCCAATCTGCCTTCAAAAATATTTGAAACTTGACCACTCTCAACTGCAATTTACATGTTAAGGAAAATATTTAATATGCAAAAAATTAATATGCTAGTCAAAAGCTTGTGTTTTTCTTTTTTCCCTCAGCTAGCAATGCTCAATTGAATAAAAGATGTTACTTCACTCTATAAACCTTATCTGTAGATAGTATTAGGCTAGAAGCAGTGGTTTCTGGGGAGATTGACAGATTTTATGTCAGAAGTTTGCATAAGTTATTTCACTGATTTTGCATTGATTTTGCAAAAATACTGAGAGATGGAACTGATTTTAGATGTGGGAATGGACTTTTACTTAGAATTAGACATGCAGATAACTACTTCGAACCAAAGCGTTAAGGTACCAAAAGAAAACAAGTTCATAGCAGTATAGTGAGTTCACATCCAATCTAGAAGATATTACAAGTACTTTAGAGATTATTTTTTTACTCCAGTTACTTGATGCACATAGCACATGAAAGGTCTTTACCTTAGGCAACAGTATTTATGTCACCCTTGAAAGAGTGGAGCAGGAATAAAAAAAGATGTGTTGCAGAGTTGAAACTAATATTAAAGGGGGATCATAGAATCATAGAATGCTTAAGGTTGGAAGGGACCTCTAGAGAGCATCCAGTCCAACCCCCCTGCACACGCAGGGTCACCTACAGCAGGTGG
>VZSV01000486.1:12656-22701 GCA_013398735.1 Nothocercus julius
ACACACACACACACACACACTATTTACATGAGTTCTCCATCACTTTATTCTACAACTTTTAGTAATGGGATGCTAATACATCTTTCCCCTCTATAGCTCAGTTTCCTCCTGACATATAGGAAGTCTCAGGCTTTTACAGCAGTCACCACTTACCTTACACAAGATGATATGTGACACAAATGCAAAATACACAAGATGAGTATGTGACTAAGATATCAGAAAATGGGAATGCGTAGGGCTATGTAAATACAAGAGAACAAATATAATCCTTTAAAAAGCCTCAAGAGCTAAAAGAAATACTGCAAAGTTTTCTCAGTTTCACTAAAGAATCCATGCCAGTAAACCCCCCCCAAAATAATATTGCTAGACACAAATATGGTTAGTAAAGCTGTTTTCTTATTTATTGACTTTCTTTTAAAAATCCTATCATAACCCTCAAGAGACAACAGAAGTTATATGCTTCACAGTAGATTTCAAACCTCATATAATTCAGTGAATATAACAGACTGAATTTTGTTCTTAGATGCACTACTAAGTCTGAAGCAATTCAGACTTCAGAAATGTTCACATTTCCTTTAAAAAAAAAAATCGGTATATAACATTCAGAAAACATAATCATTAAAAATACAGCCTATAGGAAAGCTCATCTTTATTGTGGAGCTGTACCTTCCTTACTGCACTTCTAATTTTAAGTATTAATACTAACATAGGAAATTACATGAAAGTTTTGTTATCCCTATGGAAACCTTTCTTAGCAATCCATTACCCAAGAAGAAAAATTCCATCATTCCTCGGCTACAGGCAATATTTAAGCATTCCTAAAATGGGATATAGAGAAACATTAACCCTATGTCAGAATATACATAGAATATACATCTTTTCTGTGTTATTGAGAATTTTTGATGCATCCTTTAATCCTTCCCCCAGGTCTTAGTAGAACAGGTGGAACTAGAATGATATGACTCCCAGGAGGACAGAAGATGAACATACACGTGGACAACCCATCTCAGGGAAAAACAGTTACTGATAAGTAACCTATTTCTGTTTCATGCTATAGTCTGCATGCACAGCCAGTAGCCCCCTGCATCCACAGTTTACTTGGAAGTGGGTTTCTGAGCTCTTCATTGCACAATAATTATAGAATTGAATCCAAAGACAGCATCATTTCCAGATAGATGCAATGTTCATTGTTTGGTAAGACTGTGAATGGGGCTCCATGCGACCATTCTACAGATGTCCAGAATGGAAACATTAATTAAAAAAAGCTATCAACACACTTTAATTTCTGATGGAGAGCATGATCAAATCCTAAGGTGATTCTTCCTTTGCAGTATTGAAACAGATAAATATACTGAATGTTCCATTCACTGGTCTTTGAGATTATCTTTTGATCTTTCAGCTAGGGACAAATATCTAGGGGGACCATCTGAAAGACTGGGTCCTGTGCAAACATGACAAGGCCTACTTTAAATCCAGCATATGAAGAGAGATAAAGCTTTAGAAGAATACAGAAAAAATATTTTTCTGAACCAAATTGAAAAAAAAAAAATCAGATTCAAATTTAGATTGAATCCCTTATTCATCAAGATCCCTTGAAAAAACCTCACCAGACCAAATGAAAAAATTGTGAGATATCACCACTAGAAGATGAACTGAAATGGCAAGAACTCTGACCAACTTAATAGGTAGATTATACTTCAGATCCATCAGATAATCAAAAGTATCAATATACAAGTCTGTTAGACAAGGGACATGTTTGAACAGCAAACAGGAAACCTGATCTGTTTGGCTACTTATATCTGCCCTGTTGAAGTCTTCCTGTTACTTATAAGGATGCTTCCCACAAAGGATGACCAGATTCATTTTAGCAAGGAGAGACATCCAGAACCTGAAAAAAAGAAATCTGAGAGTGTAGGGGCTTGGAATAGTGTAGTAGACCTATATAGATCCATGAACATAAATAAGCTTTTAGGAATCCTCGCTAACAGAAATGGAAAATCTGGCTACACAAACTGTCTTAACCAGGCTAAGCTAGGCTTCTAAGGGTCCTTTAAAGCATCAGACACACTCATATTTTCTTGACTGACTACTGGATTTGGAATATATCTGACAGAGCAACAATATCTTCTTGGAATCAAAAAATAGAAGAGGTAGACCTTGTAGTACTTCTGGTATTGAAAGATCTTGGACAGCATCACTCCACAAATCCTATTAACGATGATGCAAACAGATGATACGTTTTGCTAAGGTATTTAGAGCCTTATGAAGTTTTACCACAGAATGGTGTACCTTATCTTCTGCATGGTATGATATTATCCAAGGGTATAATTTGAATATACCATTGAAAATATACTATTCCTTATAGTAATATCACCATCAGAATGTGATGGCATTGAGAAAAAACAAACAAACAAACAAAAAAACAATTATAGAGACTTGAACCACACTGAGTTCTCAGTGTATTGATAGGCAGATTGGTTTTTCTCAGGCTGCAGGCACCACTAACCTTCACACCTTCACATCACCAGTGCGAGAGCCTCCTTAAATAGATGGGAGTCCTTCATTATAAATGCCTTCAACAGAGAAGGCGGGAGGGGGGAACGGACGGACACACAAACAAACAAAAACAACATTTGTTTGTAGGTACAACTAACCTTCCCTTGAGGTGAAGGGAAACTTTCTCTACTGCCTTTAAAACATACAGAACAAAGTAACTTCCTATTGAAACAGCATCTTATGCAAGAGGCTCCTGGTAAGGGACAGGATAAAGGAATTGGATGGTAGAAGTGTATGAAACTTTACAGTGCACTGTGAGTTAAAAAGTCTTTACTACCCACTGTTCCACTGTGATACCAACACAGGCTAAGCTGAAATGAAAACATCTGTTCCTGAGAAGGAGGAGAAAGGGAAGAAGACAACACTGGCAGAAATAGGAATGCACCTGTAAACATGCTGCCTCAAGGCAAAAGGCTGCCTTCAGGAGCTGAATGCACAAGATAGACTAAGGCACAAGCACTTGTACCACTACTGAAAGCCAAGTCATAGCTCTGAGAGCACCAACAGGCCAACCAGCTCTACCTGGTGCCTCCATCCATACCCTCCAGCCATGGGCCCAGGGGCTCTATTTAAGCTCAGGCCTGGGTCTTCAGCCTATTCCTAAGCCATGTTGTAGATATAGCTATATCCAGGCCTATCTCCTGATCTATGTTGCTGCCTTATTTCCAGACTTGTCTCTGGCCCTATCTCCTATTGCTCCTGACTGTATTCCCTGAATGGGCCCTGGATCTGGTTCATTGCCTTGCCTTGCCTGGGACTATTGACAGACCCTGTTATCAGCACCCCTGTTCTGCCCACTCCACTCAGATGCTGTAGGACTGCACTCTGGTTGGTGACGACACTGCTTGTGCTGTGGTCATCCTTAGATCCTGGTTCATCTTCCCTTGTGGAGCAGTCCCGCTATTGCTGCTCCCTGATAATACCCAAAGGTTTATAGAACCTTAACAATAATAAAACTGATACTCTGGTGTCTATCCCAGTGTTGAGGACAACACTCTTAAAAGGCACAGCATGGCCTTCAAAAGCTGTCTACTCTGGAACTAAGAAATTCTGTTACTTCAAATAACAATAAGTTTTCTATAAGCTGAAACATCTTTCTGCAAACATCTTCTGTGGGTCTCATAGCTACTGTAGTAAAAATGAAATGATATGCTATATCTACTGCCTCTAGGGCTATTGCAATGAAACTCAGGCATCTTTCTGTTTCTTACAAAGAGAGCATGTAGCAGTCAGTTCACACTGGTTGCAGTCAGGAGAAGAGTTATGTTTAGCCATGAGGGATTAGTAATTAGCAAATTTCAATTGGAGTATAACTGAGCACGTACCCAGAAAGTCTAATTTCTTTATCACATTCTTGGCTAGAGTAGCTTTGCTATTTTTCCTCCCTTCGCATTTACTGTAACCAACACTAATTAAATAGGAAAAAGAAAGAAGGAATAAATCAAAAATACAGTGTTTCAGAGTAGGCCTAATCTCTCTCATCAACCTGCTTAGTCAAAAGATTAGAACAAAGTGAATTTTGGCAAACCTAACCGCAAGAAAATGCCTTTGCTTCACATAGTATTTATGTAAAATGGATCTAGCAGACCAACCTCCTCACTTAAAGAAAGGGCAAGTACTCCAGTTCTGCTTCATCCCTTAAGAACAGCTATTCCTGGGAGATTGTGGAAGAATTTAAAAGTTACCAGGGTGAGAAAGAAGAGAGTGATAGGATGACTTCCTCCCTTGAGGACAATGTTGAACATCCCTGGATAGAAAACAAAAGCCAGAGGGGATCCAATATCTGTCAATGATATTGTGACTGCTCTCAAGGATGCAGCCTGAAATATGGAGACAGACCTGTGGGTGGGCATCAAGAGAAATGGAATCCAAATTGGCTAACCAGGATCTGTGAGGACCTGGCAGTTGCCAATTTGTGTCAGAGGCAGACCCCATATTCTTCTCCATAATACAAGAAAGAAATTTTGATGGCTTTATAGGCACCAGGCTTACATTCTCCATCTGCAGGCTGCTCATCAGAGCCATGCAGTTTCCCAGAGCAGAATAAACAACTGCTTCCATCTTTGGCAGGAATGCTCCTGTTGTGGGCAAGGAGCTTAAAGCTCTCCAGCGTGGATGAAATCATCTTCTATAGGAGATAGAAGGAAGAAGAAATGAGTTATTTCATTGAAGAACATAATAAGAAAAGACAAGTAAGAAAGACTGCCAAGGTGGACTGGTCTCATGCAGCCTAGCCCAAACCTAAGCATCCAGGAACAGCAATCATGCACAGAAGAAACAAGAACTAATAGTAGAATATGAACCTCAAAGAACAAGCACAAAGAGATGACAAATAGCATAACATCTGGAAGTGAGGAGAACTGAAGGACACAGTGCACATTACCCTATTTATCCATGTATTCTTCCTCCCTGCTGATGCTTGATACACGTACTCTACAGATACCAAGAAGGCAAAAAGACTAATGTCTGATGCCAGTGCGTGCATGCACAGAGTATATGCACAACCAACCACTATGTAAATGTGCATGTTAACTATCACTCAAAGAATAAAGTGGGACCTTGAAAGATTCATACCATGTGTCCCAAATGATGCCGTCTTGTTTTTTCTTATGTAAGCCATTAACCTTTACCTAAGTTTCTATTAGCTGATAAATACATAGATCTAGTTTGCTAGAAAATTTTTAAATAACTTTTCTCCACAAAAGCTCAAACTTTTAACATTTCGGACTAATCATGACTGTGATGTAAAAACCAGATAAGACATGAAAACACAATGACTCAAGATGGCAACTGGCTAAGAACACAAAGCTGTGACAGATCATGTTATAGGAAGATGATTGTCTGCATCTACTGGAAACACATAGCTAGATCTTAAGGTACCCATGAAGTAAAATTGACATTTTGTAAGTACGGGTACACCTATGCAAGTCAGAACAGCTTGACTATACTTTCTACTTCACCAGTGGCTTCCCCCTCAAATCTCTAACTCACTTAAAATGACAGTATCTACAAAAGAAGAACATAGTGTTTGTAATTATTAGTTGAATTATTTCTCACAAATTTGTACCCATTGTTCAATTAAATAATTCTGCAATGTTATAAAATTTACCTTAAAAAGCTTTTTTAAAAGCATAACATAACACACATCTAACATTTTAGAGACAATATTTTCACTGTAACCATACTATGTGTCTAAAGTCCTGAAAGACCTGTGAATTTAAGCATTTACATTTTTTTTTAAGTAAACTTTTGCTTTCAACACTGTAGCTATCTTTTTCTTTTGTGTGGACAAAGATAGCTGCAGATATAAAATTTGATAGTTGCAAATATAAAACTGCATCTGAAAAGCTATATGATCCTCCAAGGTAAGTACATAAGTAAAAGTTATATCTAGTAGTACCAGCTAGAAGATTTTCGGTTTCAACATTCTTGTTTTTTCCCCTGGCAAAACTAAATTTAAACTGTAATTATTAAAAAACAACAAAACTTGAAATAAATATTTTAAAAGTATTTTGAAAATGTGAATTGAATTTATCCTTAACAAGACTAGTTGTCTAGTAATAAGAAATCCCTGCAAATGCCACTGAGCTTACAGTACAAAGGGTCTACTCAAGAACATCTATTGTAGTTTTTGAACTTTGTTTTTACTATAAATAAATAAAAATCCCTTTGCACCCTCACTCCAACTCAGAACTGATTTCATGCTCCCAGTTACCCGATTCTCTCCAATAAACTTCTACCTGAAATGAAGAACTGCAATCTCATGCATAAATATTACTTTTGAAACAAAATTTAAACAATTCAAGGACCAGAATTTGCTCTCATGAAACTTTTGTTTAGACTTCAATGAGAGAAGCTGAATATGAGCAGAGTAGTTTTTAAAGAAAACATAGAAAAAAAACTACAGAAAAATCCAATCCTTTCCTTAGAGATAGGGATTTTGAGCTTCATAAAGTCAAAGTTAATACATCACAGGAACTTGTGAATAAAAGTCTCATTACTCCCAGCATATTCATTACATTTGACTGAAAGACATTATGGCTTTTTAATATTTCTTTCCTTGGTTGCAATATTCAACTCAATCTCTTTTATTACAAGTTTATTCAACAAAATTCTTGGTTTAAACACATCAAATAATAACATATGATGTCCTCAAAATAATAACAGAAACACTTACTCATCATACTTGATATGATAAACAGCTTCTTCATCAGTGTCCATACAGTCTGAGTAAGATGTGGATGGTGTACTGTCCAAATTATTTGCATTCTCTCCAGAATGATCTTGACTTAACTTTCCATTAGTTCTTTTGTAAGAATTGCCACTCTTTACTTGAGCTTTACCATTCTTATGTCCTCTTGTTGCTTGAGTAACATTTTCTATATGAGCTTCAAACCAGGCTCCAATGCTGACATCACGGGCATCCACTAATTCGTTTATCTAAAAGGAAAATTTGATAATGAATATTTATTTTCTATAATCCTGGTTAAGAAAAAAACTGGAAAATTGAATGAACTATTTCATTATCAGTGAAACAAATTCAACACCATTGACTTCAACTGGTTGGACTTGTGTAATTTAGAGCAACATTCATGCAAGTGTTGTGCTTTAAGTATTTTATTTCTCTACTCTTAAATTCTATTATGAATACAATTTGTAAGTAATTTATTTTTAAAAAGATGATTTTTTTTAGCCTACAAATTAGCTTAATCTGTCTTTCCACTGATCTTTTTCATGTTTCATAGAATTGTTCCTTATGACTAAAATAAGCACATATACTTCTAGAGGTTTAAAATATTAGCCCACAATCAGGTTTTAAGATTTCACTGGGCCTCCAAATTGAAATTATTACTTAACCCCAACTCTTTTTGACCTGCACTGCTTCTGAATCCTTCAAAGTTCGAGAAAGACAGGGAGGGAGAGAAATGCGCTCTCCAAGTCTAAGGCGGCTGTTGTCATAACCAATCAAGACTGATGTTTTCATAAAACTTTCAACTGTAAGAAACATAACTCATGATCCTTCTCATTTCTGTACTCATAATAATACTGCTATTAAGTAATGAAGCTACTCTACTATTCTAAAGCATGTTTCATGCTACATGTTTCATGCTTCATGCAAAGCATGTTTCACTAAAGATAACACATTAACATAGTAGCCAAGTTCAGGGCATAAACAAACTTGATTTACTGCACTGTAATACACATGAGAAAATTGTGCATTTGAAAAAATGTTTAACAAACAGGCTCTTTACTGACACAGATAGAACAAATGTAAAACTAATTTTCTGGGATAAATTTATAGGGCTGAATTGCTTCAGGGGCTGTGTTTACAGTTTTGCTTTGTTTTTAATGTAAGTTTACTTTGCCACATACATGCATATGGTTTAATCTATAGCCTTAATCAAGCAGCAAAACTGTGGCAGTTGTTTTTTAATTTTCTTACCACACCCAAAGACCAGCAACTATAAACAAAACATGAATGATATTATCAGTATTTAAACTGAAACAATCATTAAGTAATTTGAAAGCACAAATGAGGGCAGTTCCTAAGCTAACAAACTGACCAAGAGATAGAGAGCGAAAGGTAAATATGTAATATGTAAAGTTTATATGCTATTGAGTCTATTTTTTTCTTATTTTTCACACACTTCTGTGAAAAAATATATCCAAAAATTCAACCTTTTCCTTGTTTTTCCCCATATACAATCCCAGCATGCAATTTAAATTTTTATTCTTAACTCCCACAATATTCAAAGTATACTTTGTTAAAAAGATTAACGATTAATATAATAAACAAACAAAACGACCGCCTTGCTTTAAGACAGTCTATTGACCTATTTTAAACTTAAGGAGTAGACTCTAGAGGGTATTTCTGTAAGTAAACCTTGGGAAAACATCCCTACATAAACCTTAGGCGTGTGAATTAGTTCTAGCTTACAAAACTTCTCAAATTCCACCTCTTAGTAATGCAGTTGAGACACAGACATTACTGAGGTTTCCCCATCTGCAGCTACTTCTTGAGAGAAGCTACAAAGATGCCAGAGAAGTCATGTTATTTGAGCCAAAAATCAGGCAGTTAAATTTTCCTGTATTCATTGCTCCCAAATATATCTTTTTAGATTGTGATGCTCACACTTCACCAATAGACTTCCCAGCCTTGTAGAGTAAAAGCAAATAATTATGAGTATAAATCATTAAGGACTATATCACACTAATTTTTACGTACAACCCTATTTATAGTTAATGAACTAAATATGTAGACTCCAGAAGAGGGGTTCAAAGAAAAAAATAAGGCATTCAAAAGAATGTTAATCACTAGCATAACAACAAAGACTTCTTAAACTGTATAACTGAAATTATGAAATTATGAAATCCTGCTTTCCATGAAAACTACATCAGCTTGAGTGTAAAAAGACCCCATGTTTCTCCTTGATAATTTAAAACATTATGAGCTATTTTACCATCACATTACCTCTGCTTTCATTTGAAACATTTAGAGAAGCTATACCCTTAGTTTCAGCATAACAGAAGCTTATTATCAGTCCTCATAAGAAACAAACAATACCTTAATTTAAGCGGTAGCAATATGCAGTTCAAGACAATACTCAGTTACCATGGAAGTTTGCTTAAGTGGGATATGCAAAAATGCTTCCAAATTTTCAGCCCGAATCACTACTGCAAGCTCATTAATAAAAATACAGAACAAATCATCACTAAACACATTCACTACCATATATCCATATCACACATTCATAAGTGAAAGAAAAATATTATGTGGAAGTACGCAACATACATATGTACAGGAAAGATATCCAACAGACTTCATCTTATTCCGTCAGAAAGAAAACCTTGAAATTAGAAGGGTCTGGGGGGTAAGAAAGATGAAAAATACACTTAAGTAGCTCATATTGCTAATATGCAGAGAGCCGTGCAAAAAGAACATAAAGACATATCAATACACTCTAGAAGATGTCTAGATAGAAAACAAAACTAAGAAAGTCAAGCAACATATGAGAACATATGTCGTAATGACGATGCAAGAATGCCATCTGAGTAAGACCTCGCACAGAAGAAAAATATAAGGTACAAGCAAGAATAAAAAAATACACAGCCCATCTCCACCACACAATGGAATACAGTATAGATACCCCAAGTTAGTGCTGGAAATAGTTGTGCAATGCAGTTTACAGCACAATTAAGTAGATCTGGCAGTGGTGCTAATAAGCCTGCAAATAACGCTACTGTAAAACAGCTATACTTGGCAGGTGCAAGTAGCCTCATGATCACAGGCCCTGGTCCTTACAGAGGACTTCAACCACCCTGATGTCTGCTGGGATGACCACACAGCTAGGAACAGACAGTCCAGGAGGTTCCTGCAGAACACTGCAGATAGATAACTTCTTGGTGCAGGTGGTTGATGAGCCAACAAGGGGAGGGGTGCTGCTAGACCTGATACTAACAAGCAGAGATGGTCTAGTGGGAAATGTGA
>VZSV01000486.1:28761-40538 GCA_013398735.1 Nothocercus julius
CTCTCTTGTTTCAACTTATGTCTGTTGCCTCTCATTCTCTCACAATGAACTACTGTGAAGAACCTGTCTCTTTTTCCTTGTAGGAGGGGATCTGTCACAGGTTTGATGCTTGCTGGAGGCCCAGATCCAGTATACTAGAGACTGCCAAGGTTCCTCCAGCCCTTTGACCTATTATCCCTTACTGCTCATTCATGTGGACACTGATAAATACATCCTGCAGGTTAACACCTGGCTGCACAGCTAGTGTCCTCAGGATCCGAACTGAGTGAAGAGGGCCGTTGAGAAGGGACAAGAACTACCTGACAGAGTGGGGCATCTTTGCCAACCTGGGGAGGGGGACTGAACTAGGTTTGTCAAGCAATGGTGACCAAAGCCTGAAGAGAAAGAAAGGAATAGGGACAGTGAGGAAGTACCCAGGGGACAGGTAGGCACTCACTTTCCCTATGAAAGCAGCACAACTGGGAGTCCATCTCAAGTACCTGTACACAACTGCATGCAGCATGGGAAAAACAAAAACAAAACCAAATAAACGACAACACACACATACAAAAGCCCCACACAAAAGCCCCAAAACCAACACACACAACCTCCCCAAAAATACATACACACTCAAAAAGTAAAAAAAAAAAACCAAAAACACAAAGAAAACAAACAAAAAAAAAACAAACAACCCCACACACACACACGTCACACACACATCCCACACAATTAAAAAATTGTGCACAGTTGCAGAGCTCTGAGATTAGTGAGCGGAATACACAGGTTTGTGTGTTCACAAATAAGGGGATTCCCCCACAGTCTGGCTGATGAGCAGGACAAAGGCAGGGGAGACTGAGCAGAGCCATGAGTGAGTGGGTCAAAAGAGCATATGCCAAGAGTTGGGTGCCTTTACAAAGCAGGGAATTGCTCCCCATTCTTTGGCAAGGGGGACAAAGGAGTCAGGTGACCTTAGGTGAGAACAGGAGGAGAGAGGCAGGGAGTTCGGTATAGGCGGGCGGGAAGGCTGTAATTTCTGAGTACCTTGGCCAATGGGGAAAAGGAGAGGGCATCCCTCGGTCAGGAAATTAGGATAAAAGGGGGCTGCATCCTCCAGCAATTTGAGAGACCCCACAGGGATATGCCTGGTGGACTCTCCCTTTATTCGAATAAAGTTTTAGGACTCCTCTGTCTCCTTTTTGGACATTCAGTTCTTGACAGCAAGATTTTCCGCACATTAGAGATGTGGGAGATAGCTCACATAAATGAGGTACTGCCATAGATGAAGATCTTCAGAAAGAACAGGCTGGACAAGGGGCAGGGAAGGGTTGTGCTCTTTGCAAAGGAATAACTTAAACATGCAGAGCTTTGACTTAGGGCAGCGGAGGAGCACATCAAGAGCATGTGGGTACAAATCAGAGAACAGACCAACACATCTGATGTCTGGGGAGATGTCTGCTACAGACTACTTGATTAAGAGCAAGTAGAGGAAGTCTTCTTTATACAACTGGAAAAAGTCCACATAATCACAGGCCCTGGTACTCACCAGGTACTTCAACCACACCAATATCTGCTGAAAAGGCAATGTGGAAGCACAAAAGCAATACAGGAATTTTCTGGAGTATTTTGAATATAAGCTCCTGATAGAGATAATAAGCCAACTAGGGGAAGATGTTGGACCTGTCACTCACACAAAGAACAGGTTGGTAACATAGAGGTTGATGGTAGCTATAATGAAGGTGAAGCTGAAGCTCCTGAAAGCAGTGAGCAAGATGCATGGCAAAATTACAACCCTGAACTTCAGGAGAGCAGATTTTGGCTTGTTAAAGGCCCTGCTTGGTAGGATACTATGAGAGACTGCCTTAAAAAGCAAAGAATGCAGGAGACCTGGATGATCTTAAAAAAGACAACCTCCTTAAATCACAAGGATAATTCATTCAGACATGCAGGAAGCCGAGCAAGCATGGCAGAAGGCCAGCATAGATGAACAGGGAACTCCTGATTGAACTCAAACACCAAAAAAAGAAGGACATAGAAGGTGGAAGCAGGGATGGACTATCCAGGAGAAATATGGAGACACTGCCTAAGCATATAAGGATTGTTAGAAAAGACAAAGTTTGGCTGGAGTTGGAACCAGAACAAAATATAGAAGCTGCTTTTGTTGCCCTTTACAAGTACAGTGGCAGCAAAAGAAAAGCTAAAGAAAACATGTGCCCACTGCTCACTGGAGCAGGGAACCTAATAACTAGACATCAAAAAGGCTAAGGAACTCAATATCTTCCCTTGCTTCAGTGTTATTTATTTATTTATTTATTTTACAGGTAAGTTTTATCCTCAGGCCTCCCAGGTCCCTGAGCTTAGTGGCAGACTCTGGGGCAGGAAAAGACTACTCACAGTAGAGGAATACAGAGTTAGGGAGCACTTCAGCCAACTGGACATCCATCCATCCATCCATCCATCCATCCATCCATAGGACCAGACAAAATGCACCTGAGGGTTCCTGATGACTAGAAAAAGACAAACATTGCTCCCATCTTCAAGGGGAACCCAAGGAAATAAAGACTAGTCAAACTCATCTCAGAATCTGAGAAAGGTGGGGAGCAAGTCCTCCTGGAAGGAGGTTATTAGGTTATTATCCTAGAGGTTATTATCCTGTGTGTCCAAGCACACACAGGACACAATGACTGTGAACAGCCAACATGGATTTACCAAAGGCAAATTATGCCTAATCAACCTGACTGCTTTCTATGAAGACATGACTGGCGCTATGGAAATGGCATGGGCAATGACTGTTGTACATATACCTTGACTGAAGAAAAGCCTTTGACAGTCTGCCATATTTTCCTCATCACTAAACTGAAAACATACTGACTGGATAAAAGGACATAAGGTTGATAAAAATTGGCCCATCAGGCTCAAAGAGTTAGGATCAGTGGTACAAAGTCCAACTAGCACCTAATTACCAATGGCATCCCTCAAAGATCAATATAGGAGCTGATACTGCTTAACATCTCTGTCAATACCTTGGACAATGGGACAGAGCACACACTCAACAAGCTCATGGGAGGCTACCAAATTAGGGGGAGCAGTCAGCACACAATAGAACAGGGGTGCTATTCAGAGAGACCTGGACAGACAAGAGAGACAGACAGACAGGAACCTCACAAAATCATACACTGAATTAGATCAGAAGGGACCTCCAGAGTTCAACTAGTCCATCCACTTGCTCCAAGCAGGTCTAATTAGATCAAGTTCCTCATGGTCTTGTCCAATCAAGTTTTAAATAGGACCAAAGATAAGATCATGTAAATTCTTTGGGCCCTGTTCCAACTTATGATAATAAAAAGTTGTGTGTGCTTTTTTTTTTTTTTTAATCTAATCAGAATTTTCCATGTTCCAACGTGTGTCCATTGCCTCTTCTCCTATCACTGAGCCCCTTTGAGAAGAATCTGACTCCGTTTTTCTCTTTATCCTCCAATCAGGTAGTTGTAGTCAGCAATAAGGTCTCCTGGAGCCTTCACTTCTCAAGACTGAACAAACCCAGTTCTCTCAGCTTCTCCTCACACATCACGTGCTCCAGTCCCCTGACCATCTTAGTGGCCATGCCCCCCCTCCTCTGGGCTTACTCTAGTACACCCATATCTTTCTTGTACTAGGGAGACCAAAACCAGGCACAGTACTCCAGATACATTCTCACAAATGCCAAGAGAGGGGAAAGATCACTTCCCTGGAACTGCTAGCTATACTGTTACTAATACAGCCCAGAATGCTGTTAGCTTCCTTTGCTGCAAGGTCACACTGCTAGCTCCTGGTCAACTTGTTGTCCACTAGGACTCCCAGGGCCTTCTCTACAGAGCTGCTTCCTAGGCAGTCAACCCCCAGACTTTATTGTTGCATAGGGTTATTCCAGCCCAGGTATAGGACTTTGGCATTTGCTTTTGTTGAACCTCATGAGGTTCCTATCAGTCCATTTCTCCAGGTCCTTCTGAAAGTCAGCCCTGCCATCCAGCACATGGACTGCTCCCCCCCCCAATTTGGTGTCATGCACAAGCGTGCTGAGAGTGTACTCTATCCCTTCATCCAGGTCATCTTACAGGATGGTACAGAGAAAAATAGAACCAGACTCAGAAATGCACAGTGAAAGGATGAGGGGCAAGGAACACCATTTGCAACAAAGGATATTCCAAGTAGGTTTTAGAGAAAAACATTTTCAATCAAGTTAGAGAAGGTTGTGCAGTTGTGGTTTGAATATTTCCAAGGATGGAGATACCATAATGTCTCTGGGTCCTGTGTTCTAAAGTTCAACTAACTTGATTGAAGAACCTATATCTATGATTAAAACAACAACAACAACACACACACACACACACACATCCTGTTGGCCACCCTCAGATCTACCACAATTTCATTATGTGATTTATCGTTTAGGCACCGATGCCAGCAGTGGAAGAAAGTTAATTTCTTCAAGGAATAAATTGTAGTATCAGTCAGAGTTCAAATACATTTTTTTCCCCTATAGCTGAAAGGATTTTAGCTAAAACAATTTCTACAGAAGCCAAATTAGTCCATACAGGCTTGGCAGATGCCATGGTATGAAGCAGTAATAAGCTGCTTCATCTGTGACAAGGCTGGCTTCTCCATTGTAATATTACAAATACCTGAGAAAAAAATCGGGCAGTGCACGTGAAGCCCACCACCACAATTTCAGTTGGAACTTAATGAAAAGTGAATTGAAAGTCCATTGGTGCTAGTGTCAAGAATAAACTAATGGTTTCCAATTATGGCATAAGATATCCTGGTGCTGGATACACTATCAAAAATAGGTAGATGGACATGGAAGTTGGAATTAACACTGAATATGCTAGAGCTGAAGAGAACAGAAGAGCCCTGGAATGGAATAAGCCATGCACACGTTTTCCCTTCAGATTATGAGATAGGCTTCATTATTTTTTCCTGGAAAAAAATACTCTCATGCTATAGTCCAAACACTTTAGCCTAGGACTTAGATTTGGGGGTTTTATTCCAAGCCAATTAAGAGACTAAAACCCATAATTTTTTAAACATCATCCATAAAGAACTTGATGATGCAGTTCTCCAACCAGATACCACTAGCAAGGTCAGCACCCTACCTACGACAGTGAGACTCAACTGGAGTTGACTAGAATTTCAATCCACTAACAGTTCTTTGGGGGAAGAGCAGACCTAACCCATAAGAACATCAAGCAACAGGTGTAACTATAATATATTATTAGCTAAGGCATTCTGATTTCCAAACCTGGAGTACAAGTGCTTAAACAAACTGTAAGGAGGCAATTTGTTTTAAATTATTGCAAGATAACTGATTATTTCATTATTGATCTAGCTTTCAACATCTCTATCACTTCTTTAAAATAAGTTCAACACAGACTGCCCTTTTAGAGACAACTTGCTTTAAGGACAAAAGTTTCCATCAGCAAGTTGTTTTTAAGATATACATATAATTTTATTTATATACATATGTGTATAAGTAATTGAGGTTCAAGAACAAAGCAGCAAGTATGGGGGGTAGGAGTGTGCTGAATCTAGACCCAGATACACAGAATTTTATAAACATTCTCAAACAAAGATCAATTACTAAGAACATGTGCACACACCCCAAAACACCCTCTCAAAAAACATCCCCCTCCCCCAACAAGCCCAAAATACACATGCACCACCACACACTGCAAGTAACTCCAATTTACTGAACCTAAAGAATTTCTTATTGTTTGAGAAAGACCAAAATGCTAAAATATATATATAATTTTAGGCAACTATCATGGCTTAATTGATACTTTAAGTGGCTTACATTAAACAAATTTGCTACTCTTAACTTACATTCTTGGTTGAAATATGTACTTAAAACTTCCTGACTCTAAGGAGAGATCACTATTTAACAAAAATGTTCCCATTATCATCTACAAACAATAAAGAGCAGAATGCCTCTACCCCTACAGAAAAAAAAAAGTATTTTTTCTACATATTTCCACATATTGAAATACTGTTCAAAATATATAGTTTAATTCTCTCCTCCTCTGATCAAACTATTATTTTCTGTGGTCCTCTTAGTGATCTCCCTCCTCCTCTTATATTTCATATATCAATATGAAATGTAAGAACTGAAGGGTTTTTCTTTCCTTTCATACAGTAGGGATAAGAGACTGGTTAGGAAGCAGACAAGCTGGTGCTTTTTGATTAAATGTGCTGACTTTTGATTCTTTGCTTCCTCAGATATGGAACTATAAGACTAATGATACAGGGGGAAAAAAAAAGCCATAAGACACAACCAACCACACCTACCCATCTGCCAAGAGGTCAATTAACCTAGCAATTTGCAGGGGGAGGGGAAGTTATTTAAATTGAATTTTTGATCCTCTGGTGCAGACTTAAGTGACAACATCAAGAAAACTAGTAAGGTACAAAACTAGCAAAAAATACGATGTACATAATTCTATAATCTATAGATAAATCTATAGTAATCTATAGATAAAAGGATTGATATTTAATCTTAAGGAAGTGCATATTCCCATAATTTATCTTGTAATACAATATTGAAAAACATTAGAAGTACTCTAACTTTCCTCAGACTGTTTAGCAAAGCAAACAGGAAAAACAAACAAACAAACAAAACCACAAATATAAGTTAATTACTCCCCCCCAAGAGTTCTCATATGTACAACTTATGATCCCTGAGATATTACTTAAGGAACCTTCGTTACATTCCCTTATTCTCATGCTGAATTAAGAAATCTATCCTACTGAATACAAAAATAAATTTATAATTGTTCCTCCATTTTATTCTGATGGACAACACAGCATACTTGCAAACAAATAAATAGGGTAAAACTAGAGAACTTTCCTGTAGCTTCAGATTCCAATGGGCTTTATCTTTCTACAGAAAGCCATTTCTGTTTTAGTGGTAAACTTATTAGAAAACACAAAAATGTTGCAAAAGTGTTGCTGCTGGCATTGCATCCGAGTATATGAACCCATCCCGAAATCTGCAACACTGGAGATCCCAGCAAAGACACACTTTTGCAATTCTATAGGAGATAACTTGGATAAAGCCCAGGTAAGAAGTTCTGCTTTGAAGCTACTCCTACAAAAATGAGGTTATCCAACAAGTGATACTATAGCTAGCTTTAAGCAAGCATTTTATTTTTGATAAAGCTGGGCCTTAGACATCATGAACAAATCCTGAATTCTATCACAGCAAATTTACCCACTGTAGCTTGAGGATGAGATTTGTTTAATCTGTGCAGTGCATTTGACAGGAAAGCTTTTAAGAACTGTAGCGATAGAGATATCTACCTTTAAATCTATACTCAGTCTGACTAAGTTTGAAGTTGATCATAAAAGAAAACTGTTTAAGGATATGTGCTTGTATAAGCAATAAAATTAAACTGATAGATACAAGATAAGAATCTTGCCTACCTTGTACAATCCAATGCCAGGATCTATAAGAGATGAGTGAGTTGATGTAGATGGCCGATTCGGTGATCTGCTGCTTGTCGCTCTTTTGACTTTGTTTTTACAGTTGGGAACAGCACAGGGATTGACCTCTCCATCCTGATTTGCCAGAGAAGTAGTGGGAGCTTCAGATTCAGAACGTATCAAAAGCTGAACTATGTCATTTAGTCCAACATCATAGTCAAATAAAGTGTGTCCATCTTCCAGCTGTCAAAACAAACAAAAAAACCACACACACACACACACACTTTATATTGGTAAAGTTCCACTTTGATACAAGTATATGGCCCTCCCTCTTAGAGGGAAAATAATTTCACAGACCAGAAATATGCTTCAAAGTTGAGGTCAGCTACAAGCCACGTATTTCAGGTAAATCTATAAAATCCTGTATCTTGAGTGAACTCAACAGCAACTCCTATCAAGCTAACTGGAGCACAATTTCCAGACAAGAAGATCTCTCATAGACTTAAATATATGCATCTTTATAGACTCTAGATGTTTCAATCATGGACTGATATTTAAGGCACTGCAGGTATTTTTTATTCAGACCACAGGTAGAAACTGTATTGCCTCTTACACCATTATAGAATACTCACGGGTAAACATATATTTTTTAAATTATTAACAATCAATGTTTTGTGTACATTATGTTAAGTAATTTCGTAACTTGCTCTTTCCTGTTCTTCTCTAAAGCAATTCTATTGGATATTTCCTTAGTATTTCACATACTATTTTCTAATTAAAACATCTAGGCATAACCCCCCCCCCAAAAATATTACCATTTACTTTTAGAACAAGATCTTAAAAGTACTGTGCAGGATTACATTTAGAGAAAGGCTACAGCAGAAATGCAGAAATACATACTGGACCTTCAAGTTTTTGCAAAGAATTCTCCTGAATTTAGAGCACTCAAAAAATTGTTGCATAAATCTGGAATAACTTCAAGTATATATATTTTTTTCCAAAAATATATATTTTATATAAATATTTTTTTCAGGAATATATACATTTATCAATATAGAAAGTTTTTAAAAAGCAGTTCAATTGCAGTTCACCAAAAAAGTGTGTACTCAAGTGATTTATCACTGCATCACCTGTTCTTGGTAATGCCTATTTAAACTACGTAAGAACTAGTCACCTCTTAAAATTCAATAAATAGTAAATCCATTAGTAAATTAAATCTTCAGATGTTAGAAGATCAGCAAGTATGTATTTAAAAAAAAATACTAAAGACTACTAAAACTCTAAAGACTTTTTACCTTCTAAGCAGGATACAGCATTCAGCAATATGATACTCCGGGCAAAAATACCTGTTCCTGGTATGAGCAAAAACAAGCTCCTAGAATACCAGCAAAGGTGCAAACTTAGAGCAAATTGATTTCTGTGTAATCTGCAACAGTGCCCACCTTTGTGGACAATAAAGGAAAATTTTAATGAAAGGCAGGTCCTGCCTCACCAACCTGAGCTCCTTCTATGACCAGGTGACCCGCCTAGTGGATGAGGGAAAGGCTGTGGACGTGGTCTACTTAGCCTTCAGGAAGGCCATTGACCCAGTCTCCCACTGCCTTCTCCTGGAGAAGCTGGCAGCTCATGGTGGACTCTTTGCTGGGTGAAGAACTGGCTGGATGGCCAAGCCCAGAGAGTGTTGGGGCTGGGCCTCTTTAATATCTTTATTGATGAGGTGGATGAGGGGATTGAGGGCACCCTCAGCAAATTTGCAAATGACACCAAGCTGGGAGGAAGAGTTGACCTGCTTCAGGGCAGCAAGGCTCTACAGAGGGAGCTGGACAGGCTGGATCAATGGCCTGAGACCAACTGTATGAGGTTCAAGAAGGCCAAGTGCCGGGTCCTGCACTTCGGTCACTACCTGAAAGGAGGTTGTAGTGAGGCGGGGGTCAGTCTCTTCTCCAAAAGAGCTACCGAAAATAGGACAAGAGGAAATGCTTCAAGTTGTGCCAGGGGAGGTTCAGGTTAGACATTAGGAAGAATTTCTACATGGAAAGAGTGGTGAAGCATTGGAACAGGCTGCCCAGGGAAGTGGTGGAGTCACTGTCCCTGGCAGCGTTCAAGAAACGCGTAGATGAGGCGCTTAGGGACATGGTTTAGCAGGCAGGGTGGTGATGGGTTTATGGTTGGACTCAAT
The DNA here is from genome assembly GCA_013398735.1 of Nothocercus julius. Taxonomy (NCBI): domain Eukaryota; kingdom Metazoa; phylum Chordata; class Aves; order Tinamiformes; family Tinamidae; genus Nothocercus; species Nothocercus julius. The sequence continues at coordinate 38,369 of VZSV01000486.1, forward strand.
CTTATAAGTCTTTTACAACCATAATGATTCTATGATTCTATAATTACCAGAAAATAACTGACATGCTCAAACTCTTACACTACATGACTTAACAGTAACTTATTTGTATTTCTAAACACCCAACATTGTTGCTTTACTAAGTTTTAAAAGAACAAGAGTTGAAAAAACAAGCAGTACTTGGGGTACTCTGTTATAGAAAGAGAGAAAAGCTACAAGAAAGTATGATTTCTTGAAGTACATACACTGAAGTTAACATTACAAGGAGCTCATAAGAAGACGTGGTGAGGAATCAGTGACTGGCAGAGTACACGGTAGCAGCTCCAGCGTGTGAAACTATACACTGACCAAATTCCTATCAGGGCCAGGTAGGCATATTCCCTTTTGTCAACAACATCTAGCTGCTTCTTGGACAGCAGCTACTCAAAGTTAACACAGCTGAGATAAGGAAACAGTTCTAGAAAATTTAAAGGGCCCTTAGGAACAAGTAGAGTCCTGACTGAGCATCCGACCTGTGCATCCAACCCACGCCTCTATCAGCCTCCCATCAGTGAGTCCTCCATACAGCTCCCAGGGCTCCCTGTGCACTCTAGTTTATGGCTTTTAATAAACCTATCCTCTTTAACCCCTTATGAACCTTGAGTGTCTCCCTCTGACAGTTTCCAACTCTCTCTTGCCTGCCTTGATGTCACAGGTACCTTCCCTCCACAAGGAAAATAACACCTCCTGGTCTGTTCCAAGTGGCCAGACACAGTAGAACAACTTTCCAAGATGTACTAAAGCAATGTCAGATGTAAAAAGTTTAGGATCTAGCCCCAGGTCTAGATATGAACAAACAAGAAAAAAGAATCTGTGCACATTCAGAGAAAACTAATACAGCTGAGGTTTTAAATCCTTACTGAACAGTTTTTCTTATAAAAAGTTCTTATTCCCAGTGATTAGCTCCTATGTCACCAGAAATCATGAAAGCATTACTGAACTAAGTCACAAATAACCCCTCAGATAAATGAAGCATTCAACATAAAATGATGATTTTCAATCCAATTAAGTCCTATAATTTGTCTCTGAAACAAAACTTTGGGGAACAGGTGTTGAACAGAATATCCCCTTATCAGCTTGAGAGAATATTCTAACAACAGTTTATATAGCAGATTAGGATGAACTTTTCTCAGTGATGACTGCCCCAAAATAAGGGTGTCTAGGCAGTGTATTAAACTAAAAGATACATGTGGCAAATAAATAATATTTTAAGAACTTGTCACCAGTTCACAATTTATACTTTTAGAAGTGTAAACAACAGGCAAATAATTAGATAGCCAAGCTGAATTCCATACAAGTAATTACTCTCTAAAGTGATATTAGAATATGCAACTAAAGCAAGAGTAACTGAATAGATTTCTTTATCTTACTAGCTCTTTTATCTCTAGTAACTCAGAAAATAGTCAAGTAATTAGTAGTAAATTTCACTTACATTTTTCCTCCTGATTAGCATACTTCTAAAATTTAGAGCCTTAACACCTTTTGATTGATGCACTACCAAAAAGCAGTTGCACCTGGGGCATCTATCATTACTTTTTCACTATATGGATTATCTGCAAGAAAAAGATTACATTCTCCAAGCACATCAACACATCAGGATCCAGGAAAGGGATTGCCAAGGCTTGTCCAGCCCTCAGCCTATTACCCCCTCCTGCTCTTCCATGTGTTTTTGGAAGTTGAGAACAGCAAGTGATGGCAAACCTTAATCTACCCAGGTCTTAAATGCTCCCTAAAATAGAGTTCTTGAACAGAAGAGACATGGGTAAATACTTTCAAGCTGAATAAAAAAAGCTTTGGCTCAGTCAGTTTTTTACAGAAGTTATCCACACTAAACCCATAAAGAATGTTATTTTAAATAAATTAACAAAACCTGGAATTTCCCATTCCCACACATAAGTGAAGTTCAGTAATGCTAGAAGGTTGATGGGATTGTCACTTCCATCTAATGTCTTCCAGAAGTTAAGGAGCTCAGGATTTTTGATTTCTTTAGCATATACCAGGACACACACACAAACATCAAAAGGTGGTCAGTATCCAACTATAGCTTATAAACAGAACACTCCAGATGAGGCAGGAGGCTGAACAACCAGCCCTATAGACCTATAGAACTGCAAGTGTTTGACAGGACTAAGAT
>VZSV01000486.1:71832-83729 GCA_013398735.1 Nothocercus julius
GGTCTTTATCCAATCATTGTCTGCCATGCCAGTCTCTCACTTCCTCAAAGTTGTTTACTCCATGTGAGCTTCTTCTTATCAGTCCTGCTGAGCCTGTTGTTTCCCACACTTCTGGCCACTCGCTGCCCTCTGGCGATTTTCCCATTAAACAACCTTATTCCCACACTAAACCTATGCTATGTTCTCTCAAAACAAGCACTCTATTTTTTATCTCTCAACCTGATTTTCAAAGACTTATAAACCCCCTCCAAAGAATGAGCCAGCTAAATAAAATGCACAAATCTCCTGAAACCAAACACACCAATGGTCATGCTAGCAATTAGCGCAACTGAGTACACTGCTTGTCCCAGGAAAATGCTAGAGCATTTCTTCACCCTGAGTGTACAGGGGGCTTTCAACCTTGCAAGGAGTTGACAACTGCTAGCATATTTCTTCACCCTGAATGCACAGAGGACTCTCAACCTCATAAGGAGTTACCTTAGCCCAGCATCCCAGGTAAGGGGAGGGGAGGGATACGCACAGTCCAGCCGGAGGATTTGGTCAGGTGCCGTTCCCGATCCCTGCTCAACTCATCAATGCTAGACTCTGTCTTTTACACCATTAGGGAAGGAGTACGTGACTGTGCTATGGTCATCCTCATAAGGTGATCCTTCCAGTATCTTCACATGAGTTTCAGTCCATTATTGAGTGTTTTACAAGTGTATCAGTTCTTTAGGGAGTTGGGTATTTGTTTGCAAATTTTAGTGAAGCAGGACCACCCTGCCTCCACAAGACTTCCCCCTTCTCTTTGTTGTTGGGAAGAGTACCCAAAAATCTCTCCATCACTTTTCTGCCAAATTGGCAGAGCTTCAGCACTTCAGCATTTTCAATTGTTAACTCTTTATACGCTCATCACCAATTCAGCCAAGACTCAGATTTAGTTTACGATATTTTACAATATTTCCCATACATTTTCTATCCTCTGACAACTTCTGTTTCACAGATTCTAATTATATATTTCTTTCTGCACCAAGAGGACTAACAGGCTTCATCTCTTTCCCTCACGGCACTCCGTGTTCCAGAGATTTCCTTTTCATTTTACCTTTTTCACTGAAATCTGTCTAGTCAATTAATGTAATTAGTAACTTAGCTTCATGATCTTCATTGTGAAACTATCCAAAACTGCAGTCAGATAACCACCAGGGGTCTCAAAAGACCACCAGGGACCACCAAAGGGACAGAGGGCGCATGCGTGTGAGGGTGGAGCATATTGTAATTAGTTCCAGGAAATAGAATGATTATGTATGATCATTCCAGGAAATTTAATGCATATGTAGATAATAGAGAAACATAAGCTTTGGTTAACACAACTTACAGTGTGCATGCTAGGAGAAATCCCCCATGCACCCAGTGCTATGAATAAATAATGCCTACTTCTTAATACTACATTGGTGTTAAGGAGTTCTTCATTCCAACTTTTCAGTAATATGCCCCTTTCAGAAGTAGCATGTTCCTTACTAGGCTTAAACAGATCATCCTAAGTGCTATTGTTCTAAAAATATTTTAGAGCACATTTTCTACTGCTTTATTAGCCCTCATGTGTCTGAAAACTTTTTTTTTTCCCCCAACTATATTATGTGATGCTTTAAAAGTTAACGTCTACTCCTCTAAATCTTGTTCTGTCATTAAAATGATCCCTAGGAAGGGTTCACATGCTCAGAGGTTTGCATTTTTTTTCCAGTTAAATTACCTGGTCTAATGACAGACATGATGTCTATATACAGTATTTTTCTCCCCTTTGTACTTAGATCACCACATGCTGAAACATTAGCATTCAAAGAACAATCATTCTCTTAAATATAGTTTTCTGCAGCTATGTCACTTTAAAAAATAGTGGCTAGATTTCTTCTTCAGCTATGAATTTCTGAAATGAATACTTAAGTAGGGTTGTCAAAGGCATTCAGTGATATTCTACAACTGGTCTTATTGAAGACTTTATTGTAGATCCATTGATTTTAAAGGAAGAAAAATAAGCCCGATGATACTAAAGCTTTATAGATCTGGGACCTTGGTACCTAACTCTAACTGAAATCAAATGCCTAGGTAAGGTAGGTAGTTACTTTCAGGGGTTGTTCCCAAGTAGTTATAACCTTTCTCCCTACTGCCCTATGTGATCTCACTCTCAGTCACTGCTGAGCAACGAATATGTAAGATTTGGCTCTCAACTGGCCATCATTTTTATAAGAAAATACTTTACAAGAACAGAAACATCATCCATCTCTCCTGGTGTGTTTGATTCAGTCCTATGACTTATGAATGGCAGTTCTGTTACTTGGATGCTCCAACAGAATTAGTCTATTGCATCTGTGTTTGTGAGGGAAGAAGGGAAGGGTAGAAAAAGAAGATATGCACATGATTTCCCCACTCCTTTTTTTGACATATACTATAGGCACAATGCAAACTCACCTCACACTTTCTCCTTTTTTCTATAATGTCCACAAAGTAGAGTGTAATCATCTTAAAACCTTACAAAATGATCTGAAAAACAGGATAAAGCACTGAAAATAGTCTTTGCCACAATATGAATCAAATGCAAGTATAACCCAAGAATATCCATTTATGAAAATAAGAAAGACTTGTTATGTAAAGGTCCCAAAACAACTTCTGAAAGTCTAATCTCTGAATCCAGATATTGCTTTTCTACTGGGTCCCACAGAATTTTTTTTCTCTCCTTCTTGGGTTTCTCCATCACTTCCCCCCCAAAAAACACCCATATAACAGTATTTGGTATGTAAGAGTTTATTTTTCTAGGGTGCCCATAACAAATATATGGCATTTAACAGTCTTCATTTTTCCTGAGATTGTAATTTCTTTTTGAGAAACTCCTGGTGGTAAGCAACAGCCCCCTCCCCTGTCAATCTCCCCATGTTAGCTTACGAAGACTTTTCTGCTACACCTAGTTATTATAGAGCAATTGTTGTAAGCTCTTTGTTAGCACTTTGTTTAGTCTTAATGAGTTAGTCAACAGAAGCTGTTTACACATTATGACCTCTAGTTGATCTATTAAAAATAATGGATAATTCAAACACCATAAGTTTTCTATATACACAAAAACTGTGAAAGAAGTATGAGAATGAATAGGAGTGAAACAAAAAGTGTTCCACCTAGTCTTCATTTAGCATGGACTTCTGGAACTCTACTTCCTTCTATTCCCTATTTGTAAAGGACTGAGAAAGATGAACTTAGTATGTGATGATCCAAGGTTGCAAAAAATCAGAAAACCCACACAATAATCTTCCAGTGAAGTAGTCCAGTTATTATAGGGAATGCTATATTATTTACCTCTAGAACTATTTTTTTGTAATTTTATCACCTTTCCTGAAGAAGAGGACCTATACATCTCTATAAATGTCAGAGAACAGCTGACTATAAGGTCATAATGGAAGTTTCTGTGCTCAATAAAGCATAAAGCATTTCTGTCAAATTCCTGTCAACAACTGTGTACATGCAAGTCAACTGTAACAGACAGGCGCAGCCCTTTTAGCACAAAACGGTGCACTTTGACCATCTTGATATAGGGGAAGTGGTCATCAACTGTTTATCTAATCACAAATAACGCTCATTGCACAAAAGAGGAATATGTTGACCACATCCTGATTTGACTAGGGTATAAAATTAACCCACGACTTTCCAAGTTAGAGCTAGGTTCTCCTTGGAAGCAGTGGGCCTGCGGTGGCGAACTCTCCCCCTGGATCGGGACGCTGCTTGAGGAGACTCCTTGAGGTTGAGAGCCCTCTCCCATCTTCTTGGGTGAGTGATTATTGCGCATTTGTACATTAGAAGCTAGCTAAGAACCCTGCGGTGCAGTAGAGAAATTCCTGCACAGACATCCAAAACCTGCTTTGTAAATGTTGCATTTGAATAAATCATACTATTTGTGAACTCGACTACTTGTTTTGAAGGCAGTCGGACCTATAGTTGACAGACTGTTCCTGAATCCGGTACTGCCAGAGTCAGGCCTATAGCTACCGCAGTATTTGGTATCCCTATTAAGAGATGAGTCCAGCCGCCCCCAGTCCCTCCAACTTCTGAGGATCATCTGGAATGCAAGGGGATTCATCTCTTACCAAATTTGTCCTCCCTTCAAATTGCAACAGTATTGAGAAGGAGTTACTCAGAAAGCCACATCCTCATAATACATTTAAGATCAAGTTCAAAAGGGTTTGAAAAATGGGGTTATTGCCTAAAATAAACCTTTTTTTTTTTTTTTCTACAGTTTTAGGAAGAACCATTCCTGCTGGAACACAGCTACATGGTTTCTTTTTTTTTCACCTTTAAAATGGCAACATATTCCTAGAATTTAATGATGATAGAATGTAGTGCAAAAGAAGAGCTACACATCAGAAATTTATGTGCTGGCTTTGTTGTCTGGACTTTAGCAATATTTAATCTCTACCTTCTGCAAAGAATGTCAAATAATCTTTCTATAAGTCAGATGATTTGACATGAAGGAGGGTCTTTTCTCACTACCTGAGAACTGAAATCAAGAAAACTGTATCTCTGTCTCAATTACTGAGGAAGCAAAACAAAACAGCTCCTTCATTCCATTTTATCATCACTAACATATTCAAGCATATTTTCTTAGCACACAGGAGTAGTAAAATGTTTGATAGTTTTACAGTGAAGAACACCACTGTATTAATTTAATCAAACGATATAAAATATTTTATATGGATAAATTTAAATAAACTAATATAACTAACTCCTTAATCCTATGATTTAAATGCCAGTCTTCAGTAAAGAATGATAGCACTGCTATATCAACAGAAAATGATTTTAAGCTTGTGTTGTCCAATACTGTAAGTAATTTACATTACATACAGTGATTTTTTTTTTCACATCAAGTATGAGTGGTTGTATTTTATGTTCATGTTACACAGCTGTAGGGCAACATGGAATCTGGCACCTCTGAAAGCCCTTGCACCTATTGCAGATTTACTGAGATTCTTCATATTTACTATGGAACTATTTTATATGACAACTATAAAGTGTAAACATAAGCCAAATCAAATACATTAAGTCATATTACTGCAAAATAAGAGACAGATCAAGCCCTATTCACACATGTAGCTGAACTTTTTTCACCCCTGTGATTGTAAAGGAGTTGGGTTTCTGAAAACAAGTTGAAAGAAGGCTTATAAACTCTCTGACACACTGTTTATGTAAAAATGCAATCTGTTCTTTTTGATGCTATGCTAAAGAGTGCTTTTGAGTTTTGTTTCTTGTATAAAACACTTCAGAGATTGTACAAGACTGACATTTCTTATGTTAACATACGGCAGATGTAAGAAATTTTAATAAATAAAAGCATCATTGCATAATATAGCCTTGTAGCCAACTTAATAAAGATGCATATCTAGATAATTTTAAAATGACTAACAAGAAATGCAAAATGCGTAGCTATTTATATAGCATCAAAACACTTTTTACTTGAGTCTGCTGAAGTAGTTTGATTTCATTATTAAAAGGGTAGTTAAAACTCACATTTGTGGGAAGACAGAACAAACCACTATCCAGTTTCAGCATCAATATTAAAAATCTTACTTTTAAAATTATTGCCCTATTCCCTCTTCTTCTATATGCAGATATAGGATATTGGCGTAACTATCAAAAGTTCTTTTAAAATCTATATTAACGTGCACCTAAAAGACTTCCTCACCAAGAATATCCCTTAAACATTCTTCAGATTAACTATTTCCTTTTCCCAATCACCATCTCAGAGCTACTTTATCTTCTTAAGAAGACATATTTTGAATGTGAGTCATCAATAACACTACAAAAGCATAACTGGAAAATATGCAAATTGTAATAGCGGCTGCAGATACCAAAACCAAATGCAAATTCCAAGAATCTCTCCTTTTTCTTCAGCCTGTAAAAGATGCTCCAGACTTAACCCATTCATAGTCCATGGCATTTTGCCACCAACTTAATTAAAAACTTAATTAAATTTCATCATCAATACTATGAAGGAACAAAAAAGTTCTTGATTTTAAGCCAACTTCAATCAGGGTATCATCTCCATATTTCTAGCAATACATGTTAACATCTGTATAAAGCAATATGGTATTTTAAGTTGTAAGTACCAGGACTTAGCCTTTGCAGGATCTGAAAGCTTCAGAGGTGACAGCTATTATTCTCAACAGCCCTCTGCTTATATGTGTTTTTAAATTTTCTAGGCTGATGGAATTAACTGAGGCTTGCATGCTTCACCCTAAAAGAAATCAAACAGTTTTGTTTGATCAGGTCAATATAATTTGAAAAGCTAAGAGGTGAGACCTAAGTGAAGGATGGGGAAAACTTAACCAAAAATAAATAAATAAATAAGCAAGTTTCTGAACCACAAGCATCTAGCTTGAGAGAATGTATTTCTTCCACTCTTGAATATTTTATCTGAACAGCATTATCTGATGTCTGAGATTCCCATTTTAAGCTTTGATATTACAAAAGATTTTTTACTCACAACAGAACAGATGGTCCACACATATTTGTCAATCTATTTGACAGCTGTTTAAACTGGAGGTCAAATTTTCATTTTAAAATAGGAGTTTTGGGGGGCATCTTATTAAAACAATTCCAAAAGGCAAATCAAATCAAATAAATGCCTACTCCCCTCTATTCAGCACTTGTAAGCCCACATCTGGAGCATTGTGTCCAGTTTTGGACTCCCAAGAACAAGACAGACATTAGAGAGAGTCCAGTGGAAGCCACCAAGTTGGTCAGGGGGCTGGAACACATGATGCATGACAAGAATCTAAAAAAGATGGGTTTGTTCAATGATAAGGAGAAAAGGCTAAAAGGGCACCTTACTACTGTCTTCAACTATATAATAAAGAAAATGGAGCCAGACTCTGTGGGAATAAGGTTGTTTAATGGGAAAATCGCCAGAGGGCAGTGAGTGGCCAGAAGTGTGGGAAACAACAGGCTCAGCAGGACTGATAAGAAGAAGCTCACACGGAGTAAACAACTTTGACGAAGTGAGAGACTGGCATGGCAGACAATGATTGGATAAAGACCACCTCCGTACCTGAGTGGTCGGAAAACCCTGGATGCATGAACTTGGCAGACTAGGATTGGTAGAGCAAGTACGTGGCGGACGTGTGTAGCGCGCGCAAGTATAAAACCCTGACCTTGCTAAAAATAAACGGGGCTGTCTGACCATCTGACCTCCTTGACGCTAGCCCCCCTGCTCCTCAATTGCCGCCACAAGACTCATCATGGAAAGAGCACAGTGCTAGAATGAGGAGCAATGGACCCAAGCTGCAAAACAGGAAAATATAAGACCAAGGATTTTTTTTTCTTTTTAAACCATGAGGGTGGTTAGACAGTGGAATGGGGCCTACAGACCCTTCAGAATCTCCATCCTTAGAGATATTCATATTCAGGACAGATGATTGAGGAGCTGAGGAGTGAAAGTGCTTTGCTGCATCTGGTACCTACAAACAAGAACTGGTCAGGGATGTCTTGCCCTTGAGAAAGAAAAACAATCTTCAAGTTTGGGAGATACAGAACCCAGACCTTACAGATGTTAGGTGTATAATAATGAACAAGTCTGGGTTGTCTGGTAACATTTCAGTAGGGCATTATCCGTACTGTAGATGGTCAATGCAATTACGAAAAAGAGGACAACAAGACAGTTATTGGAATGTTCCAAAAGGGAATGGATTGTACTGGATATGTGGGGATAAAGCATGGAAAGCCTTGCCACCTAGATGTTTAGGAACATGTGCCTTGGGTGCAGTAATCCCTGACATTACAGTAATTGAGAAATTGAGTAATAAGGACCAAAGGCTATGGTTGAGAAGGCAAAAGAGAAGCAACCCCTTGGTAAAAAAAGACTTACGAGGTTTCACTCCTTTGCTGAAATGCAGTGATGGCACACATAGGTAATGAAAATTCTGATGCTATTATTGCCTTATAAAAACTTTCTGGCATTGCTGAAATAGCAATTCAAAACAGAGTGGCTCTGGATATGTTGTTGGCCTCACAAGGAGGAGGATGTACAGTAATTAACACCAGTTGCTGTGTATATATAGATCAAAGCGGGAAGATTTCTACTGACTTGAATGAATTTTGGAAACAGACTAGGATATTGCATGAAATTCAGAAGGACAATATGTCTATTGGAATTGAAGAAAGATGGAAATGGTTCAGTCCCCGGTTCCCCAATCTAAGTTCATGGTAAAAAAGTGTCTAGTAATCTTAGGATTTATTAATAATCTTAGGCTTTATTAACCTTTGTATGTATCTATGTAGTAATTCAATATATTGTTAATTGTTGCACAAAATTAATAACTGTAGAGATTTAAAAAGGATGAGACTAATATGAAAATATTCATAGAAGTCTCAAATGGGGGAATAATATTGCAGGATTAGGATGATTCACCTTTTTTAAAATCTAAGCAAAACAGATGTCTTGGTGGGATAGGACAGGAGGAAACTTAGCAGACCAGACAGAACAGCTAGCATTCTTTAACCAAGGACAACCTTGAGCTACTCATTAAAATCAGAATGGTTTTTACACATTGCAGACTTGGCAGGAAAACCCAAGGTCCATGCATCCTTAATTGAACTGCCTTCATTATAATACTAAAAATCATGCCCACAGGTCAAAAAGACCCTTGCCCAGGTGAAAACCCCTCCCCGAGCATGCATAATAGCAGGCACAATGAGCAAGCAATATTATAATTATGTGTAAAATTACTAACCAATCAGTGTGAGAGAGATGTACTTGGGATGATTACTGAGTGTGTAAATATGGTTTGGAAAGTCGGGAGTGTGTGCTTGATTTGTGGGAAACCACCAAGCACCTGGCCTTGCGCAACTCCAAAATAAATGAGCAAATCTCTCTCCTGTGTGTGTCATTATTGGTTCATTGCACACCAGGCAGCGAAGCCACTTTTCAGACAACACCTCCACCCACACCCTCTGCTCAGGTGCCTAATTTAAACTTGGCCCTGTCTGAGCTCTTGTTGTAGGTGTCCTTGGATAGGAAAGGAAGAAATCTAGCAAGCAATCTGGATAGGATTGCAAGAGATAGCCATCACCATGGATCCAGCGGCCTCCCATTGGTCCATAGTCTTTGTGCATGTTGGTGGTGGGGGTCTCCAGATTGCTGTCTATTATTCAATTGCCCAGTCTTTTATAGGGTATCCAGGAAGGTTGTTTCCTGGACAACGGCATTCCCACATTCTTGCCTTGGCACGTTGGGGTGGTACACATCCCCCAACGCAGCTTAACCATTTCTTGACCCCATCCGAAAACTGTTTTGAGTCCTTATCTGTTCACATCTGCTGAGCTTGATTCTTGCAGCAAATTCAGCAGAAAAGCAAACAAGCTTTGAGATAGTCATCTTGAGATATGGTCCCTCACACCACTCCGTGGCTCAAAGATTGTTGTTTCTTTATCCACAGTGGTAGAAAAGTAGAGAAGATAGTTAAGTGTGGAAAAGAACATAGTTTATGCAATTTTTACCACTGAGGTTTCAGGCTTAGATCGGTATACCGCGCGGATATATTTGAGTATTACCTCACTGACAAGTTAAAATAACTGTATCAAACCCTCGAACCCTTGTCACCAAGTGTTTTTGGGTAACTGAACATGGATCTGATTCCACTTGCCCTTATACCTTGAACAATTAAAGAGGTCTACACCCTGTGTAACGTTAGGGATATAAATGCAGCAGTCGGAACTGGAGAGGCTTAAGTAGCCACAAAGTCCATTTTGGTGTAACAGCATCAAGTGCAGATTTGATGATTGAGCTACTGTATACTAGTATCAGTGGCATTAGCTAATTTTTCTACTTGATAGGCTATCTTGCTTAACCGTAATTACATTCACATGGCAGCTCTACCAAATCCAAAAAGTCCTTCCAGTCCCCAGGCTATGCAGGTAGCTGCTCCTGGGTCCTGCCACCCCTCTACATGTCCCAACAGTTCTAATTTTGCCCATTATGCTTGAGCCATCCAGTGGGGTCAGACAGGAGTCCTCCTCCACATGGGGCACAATGTTAGAAGGCCCAAGGTACATTGGAGTTCAGGTAATCCAGCCCATAAAGAGGTATACATATTACCATCATTGCAGGCCCAGATCAAACCAGCCAGAGCATCATCAGAGGCAATACAGCAATCATTACGAGGTGCAAAGTTTACACCTACTGATTTGTATTTTATGCTGTGATTATGGCACAGACAGAAACTGGCAAATAATATCTGACCCAATTGTGTTGTTCCCAGTTGGAGCAGTTTATCACATTTTGCCAAGACCACAATGCTGACTCATTTGATACTGAACCAAAAGAAAATCCTGGCCTAAATGGTGTAAAACCCATGTGTGGTGAATGATTACACGGACCCGAATCTGTGTTTAATCAGGATCAGAATCCCTTTATTGCTCAAGTGAACGCCTTATATACTAACACAATGGCTACTAGAGCCAATCAGCTTTGGATTCGTGGCCTTGCGGATGCCAGTAATCAGCTGGCCCCATGCCGTATCCAACTAATCTCTAGAGTTTTGCATGCGAACAGCAAAGGGAGGAACAGGATGCACTGGTCCTTCAAGGTCATGGGACAGCACTGTTCTGTCTCAAGCTGTACTGTCTCCCACACCCGTGAAATCCTGAAAGTCTCCAAACCAAGAGCAATTTAAGTTACAATTATTTTGGGGGAAAATCTTACCCTCTATTCTTCTGATGGATGTAAGGAATAGGCATATTGTTTAAAAGTAGTGGTATTAAAGTGGTGCAGAAGATAAGAACAGAGAGCTAATAAACAGAGCATGCCAATAAGAGGAAATGATATGCCGGAACAGGCCATCATTTTTGAACTACAATTTGAGTTTACACACTAAAATTACTATGAGAAATGCAAACACAATAATAATAAAAGAACAATGGGTGGTGTGCATTCAATATCTACATAATCTTCCCAATTCCCCCACACAGAGGAGTTCCCTATATTCAATGCACACATTGAATGAAGAGAAAACAAAACTTGTCTCTGCGGGGTGAGGCCGAACAGGTTACCCCGTCTAGAACGAAAGGAAGATGTTTATCGGGCACTAATTTTGCACTACTATTATCAATAGCTTCCCAGGTGTATAGGAAGTCTAGCAGAATTGTTTCTTTTGCATTCTCAGCTAGCACTGTGGGATTTCCAGGGCTGCTGCCTTATGATGCCACCCCGTGCTTGTTCTTCGGGAGCAGGCATTACTAAATTCTGGAACTACAGAAGTCTTGTTACTCACTAACTTTTTCTAAAAACATTATGTTTAAAGTCCATATTTTGAAAAAATCCAAGCAAAAGCAGAAAAAAAATATAGAAGCCTGAGAAATAAGAATGGCTAGTGTGTCAGTCACTGAAGGAGGATGCTAAAACTGAGACTCAGAACCAATTTAGCACACCTACTGTAGATACTGAGCTAGAACTGTAAAACTGAGTGCAGGCAACTGTGGAAGAATTGCTTGAAAAAGGGGAACTTGGAGAAAAACTAGAGCCTAACAGAAGTTATGGCATTACAGAAGCTTGCTTGGGGTCATACACAGTTGCCACTTCCAGGATGGTTGGTAGGCCCGGACTCTGCTCCTCCACAGTTCCCTAGGCAGCACAATCTGCCCTCCTAGCAGCTGCAAAGAGGCGTAATGGAGGGTGGAGCAGAGTGAAGACACCGCGGCCAAACTCTGTTGCACTCCCTGTGCCGTGCTGCTGATAAGCCGCACAGCAGCTGCCCAATGGGAGATATACGATAACATGTCTGGTGCTGAGCCAGCAAGGGTGGCAAATCACTCCTTTTGGATGAACTTTGCTTGAACTTTGCTCATTATAAGCTCATTATAATGCCAACACACACCTCCATCCCCAA
>VZSV01000486.1:85344-95658 GCA_013398735.1 Nothocercus julius
AATAGTGACTATTGATTGTGAACCCCATACGTAACAATTGAAATAGCACACTGTTTTGTGTTTTGCTTCCTGCAACAATAAACAAAATAGTGGTGTTCTGGTTCAGGCTTCTAATTGCAACCCTGTGGAGAGATTTGATACGTGTGTGGCTATTAAAGAATTATTCTAAAGCAAAGTATATTTCTTTAATAGGGCAGTGTTACTAGTGTTGTATTTCCCCTGAGCTCTTAGTGACGCCCCCTTTTAACACATCACTCTGACTAAAGTGTATGTTCTTAGCTTGTTAGTTAGGAGAAGACTTGCTCTCAGAAGATGTGGCTTCAGTCATATTCTGTGTAGTTCATCCTACACTTCTCTGGTAGCAACTCAGAATATAAACATCAGGAGTATAAGGCTAAGCTTTTCCCATACAAATCCTATAGGTTAAAGAACTTGTGAAAGTCCTTGTGTTTGGGTGAAAAAAAAAATGTTACAAGTCTGATGACTGATTCTTGCTAATTATCTCTTTCTCTGTCCAAAGGAAATGTGTCATGTACCAATCCTTTTGCGTGTCGAAGGAAATTGTACACAAGTCAGGAACACCCCTATGTAAAGCAGTTACAGCTGGCCTGGTGTGGCCATGGCTTCCCTTCCTTTATGCTGCTGCTGCTGCCAAATGAGTAGCAAGAGGTGCCTGAGGAATTAATAAGTGTTGATTATGCAATTGTAGGTGCTTATAAAGCCTGCATTGCTGTTTTAAAACAAAATCTTTGGCATGTGTGTCATAGCAGTAGTTAGATCACTTCAGCTTTTAAAAAATGCCAAAAGCAAGTTATCCTTGGAATAGGGTCTTGGCCTACTGAGTTGACATAACTGCAGCAATTAGGCTAATGTAGGATGTTTCAAATCAGTGCAAAATGTGCAATTAAATCAAATTATTTATTCTAAATATAATTTGCCAAGTACTATAGATCTATAACTATAGAATTTACATCTGTGACAAATACAGCTTCTGTTCTACTCTGGATGTGTGTGTCTCAAATTATTCATGCTTTGAAAATGGCGAAATGTACTTATACAGAGAGAAACATGCTTTATTTTAACTGGTTTTGGGCACTACTTGTGTGAGTATTCTACAGTCACAGTGTCCAAGAATGAATAATGCTCCATGAAAGGACAGCTGTGTTGTATCCAAAGCAGCAGTATTGCTTGTTTCTTAGATTTTAGTTTTTAGGCTATCACCTACATACTACTGTGGTATGTGCCCTCAGATCTCTTTGCCTTCAGCAATACCAACCATGCAGTTTGTCAGAAAATTATCTTATTGTCATCTAATTTAATTTAGCAACATTCAAGCACTGCTGATGCCATTATTTCTACAGATATTGCTTGGTCTGATTGCTAAAATTTTTATTGTTTAGCATGGTCACAGTGTGTTCAGCTTCTATATTTTTGTTTTGCAAGTTATTTTAATAGTGATTTGGATTTTTCCAAGGTAGGTTAATGCAATTGCCAGACATATTTGCACTCATCTGAAAACATCTATAGCAGTATTTGCAGGCTTCCTTTTGATATGTGTGTACATGATGTGTACACATGTACATTTTTTAACATCTTAAATGCACAATTGCAATGTATCCTCAATTTGGTCATAAGCTTTAAACTTATGTTCACACTTGTCCAGAGTCTCCATTGAATCTGAATCTTAGGGAGAGTGCTTTACATCCTTAATCGTAAATATTAGTCAGAGAATTAAGCTGTGAGTTGGCACTGTAGGGTTTCGCGTCCGGAAGATCTCGCGATGTTATGGAAAGTTAGAAGTCAACAGTGGAACCCTCCCCCCCTCACCACCTGTGGCGCTGTGCTCTATGCGAATGAGAAATGAGGCACACTACAGTGGGCGGATCTCGACGCAGTATATAAGCGTGTGACGCAGCTTAATAAACGCCATTTTGAGCATCCACCATGTTGGTGTCTGTGTTCATTTGGCCCCAGAGTGGAGATGGCTCTGGGCTCCGGATACCAGGACGGGTGGTTCGAGGCTCCGCAGTCAGCTCAAGAACATGCGGCGCGCGACAGGCACAGAAAGAAGGAATGTTATTAAGGCACCACTGTGCTACAACATGGACCTTAGTTTTGTCAATTTTATTTACAAACTAAAACTTTTATTGCTTGTCAAAAATTAATGGACTTTGCTCTCTAGTTAAATGCATTCACTGGAGACTGCTGCCCTCGTGCTTTCTGAACAGTGATAGCAACACCTTGACTTTATTAAAGTGTATGTCCAATTAGCTTAAGTGCTCTCTATCTCAATCTTCCTCTACTGTGAGTACTGCTTCACTCTCCCCAGACCCTGCTAGTAAGCTTGGAGACCTGAGGGCAAATCTTACCAGTGAAAACTGAGGCAAGGAAGGCATTGAGTACCTCAGCCTTTTCCATATCCTCAGTCATTAGGTCTCCTATCCCATTAAGCTGTGCGCTCACACTTTCCTTAGCCTTCCTTTTGCTGCCAAATTATTTAGTGAAGTCCTTTTTGCTGCCCTTCACATCCATCACTAGTTCCAACTCCAGCTGAGCTTTGTCTTTCCTAACTCCATCCCTGCACATTTGGGCAATGTCTATATATTCCTTTTGCATAGCCTGTCCCCACTTTCAACTTCTGTGTACCTCATTTATCCATTTGAGTTGTCAGAGTTCCCTGTTCATCCATGCTGGCCTTTTGCCACACCTGCTCAACTCCCTGCATGTCAGAAGAGACTGTTCTCGTGCTCTGAGGAGGTTCTCCTTGGAGACCAACCAGCCACTTTGCCCTCGGGGGAAGTCTTCCATAGAAGCCTGTCAAGCAAATCCCTGAATAAACTGTAAATTGCTTTCCCAAAGTCTAAGAACATGATTCTAATATTTGCCTTTCTCCCTTCTTGCAGGATCCTGAACTCCTCCATCTCATGATCACTGCAGCCAAAATTGCCCTGGACCTTTGTGGAGGCCCGCTTCAAGGACAGTAGTACGGGATGCCTTGTTAGCAGATAATTAACCTCAAGGACTCCCTAAGGAGATCTGTTGTCCCCGATTCTCTTCAATCTTGCATTAGACCCTCTGTTGTGCAGTCTAGAAAGTAAAGGAGCAGGTTATAAGTACAGAGAACAGCTCGTAACATTGTTGGCATTCACGGATGCTCATTCACGGCCCTGCTCAGTGACTCTTGGGAGGGTACAGCTACAGACCCTTGGTAAGCAACATTAGCTTTCTTCCAGTCCTGAGGCACCTTTCCTGATCACCATGACTTTTCAAAGACGATTGAGAGCGGCCTAGCAATAACATCTGCCAGCTCCCTCAACGCTTGTGTGTGTGTCCTATCAGGGCCCCTGGACTTGTGGGTGGCCAGTTTGTCTAAATGATCTCTAACCCCATTCCTTTCAGCCAAGGGGAAGTCTTCCTTTCTCCAGACTTTCTCCCTGGTCTCTAGGGCGTGAGATTCCTGAGGGTTGGTCTTAGCAGTAAAGACTGAAGCAAAGAAGGCATTCAGCATCTCTGCCTTCTCTGTACCATTGGTCACCAGGGCCCCTACCCCATTCAACAGCAAGCCCCCATTCTCCTTAGTCTTCCTTTTGTTACTGATGTATTTAAAGAAGCCCTTCTTGTCATCTTTGACATCCCTTGGTCAGAGAATCCAAAACCATGTAGCTCAGCCAGTTTTTTACTTGCAGCATCCATCTATTCCTCCTCACATCCTTCCCCCTTGCTGACAGAATTGAGGAGAAAATAACCTGGGTCCCCCAGCCCCTGACCATTGCCTCCAAAACTCTGAAATCCCATTTGATACTTTTCAAGTTGTCCTTGACAGCATCACTGGTGTCAACATGGAAGAGCAGGAGGGAGTAATAGTTGGATAGGTGGACAAGCCTCAGCAGTCTTTCTTTGGCATCTTGGATTCAAGCCTCCAGCAGGCAACAAACCTCTCTAGTAAAGAGGTCAGGTCAGCAAATAGATGTCTTTGTCCCCTGCAGCAGGGAGTCACCCACTACAATCACTCTCCACTTCCTCCAGGTGTTCCTATGTGGCACAAGGTCCATCAGTTCAGTTGATTCATTTGAAGCCATACCCAGTTCTTCCTCACTTTGGAGGGCATTGAACCTGCTCATCAGCTGCAGGGATTCTGGAGGAGCAGGAACCTTACTCTTCATATGAAATGTGACCAGTTTCCAGCCTTCATCTTCTACAGACTTTTGACTATTTGACATGGCACAGAGCCCACCTGTATATCCACTGATATGAAGGGGGGGGGGAGGGAGGGCAAGACTCTTAAAGCTGTAGGGTCTCTGAGAACATCCTATCTATCTCTTGTTCATCTTCTCTGATGCTATTCAGTCTTCTTACCTCTTCCCATAATTGCTTTACCTGGTGATACAACTCATCAACAAACAACAGCACATTTTTTGTAAAAGGTGACTGTCAGGCCCAGCCTCACAGAGAGACCCCAGGCACTCTCTGCAGCTTGAGACTTGCAGACCTACATCTGCCATCAGAAGGTCTGTCCAGGTGGAAGCATCCAACATGGTAGATGCAGCAACTCCCATGGCTGCTAAAGAAATTGGTCTATGGCATATCATAACCATATTCAGGAAGGGTACAGTACAATAACTGGAGAGGAAGACTCCTTCCCCCAGCTTTCTACACAAATTGCTACATCTGTTCACTAACACTAGAAACTATGTTCTCGTCCTGGCACTTATATAGCCTCTCCTTAGTACTGACTAACAGGGTGCTTGACCCACCCTAATCAAAGGTCTGCTGGAACAAAGGCTCCAACTCCCTCTGATCAGGTGCAACCAATAGAGCTTGTTATCAGCAGCTGCACCCAACTAGAGCTTCCCAGAGGAGGTTATGGCCTCCTGTAGCTGTCCTTGCCTAGCTCTCCTTATCTATCTGCAGCAAGCATCTTCTCGTTCAGAGGATCCCTAGAAAGCCCCCACAACTTCTAATGAGGTTCTCCGAGGGTCTAAGCAGAGCCCAGATGCTGCTGCATAAAATGCTATGTCTGTTTGCTGCCTCTCTTAGCTTTCATATTTATACAAAAACCTTACTTTGGTTCTTATATAGTCCTTTTAGATTTACATGTGTTAACAAAAAGAGTACTTAGCTTGAAAGCTCTGTTTGGGGCAGTACCAGCAGAGAATAAAAGATTGCTGTTACTCCTGGATTGAGTCAGGGGAGAGGTAGATGGCTGTTTTACCTGGAAACAAAAGGGAGGTTGCAGAGAACCTTACCTTGGAAATCACACCGGGAGCTGTCCACAGAAGGAGACTGTACTGCCATGCATAGAAGGAAAATCACACTATCATGCATTCCCATCCCATGCAGACCATAGGTTTTGCAGTCCTTGAGCTGGCATGGGAGAGCGTCCAATTGATTCAGAAGCATTTGAGATTAACCAAGCCCATTTACTCTTCTTTATTGCAAACAGCTCCTGCCTGGCTCACCCTTAGGCATAGCTAGGCAAACCGTAATGTTTAACCCTTGCAGCTTTGGATCTCACAGAATTGCAGAATGGTTGAGGTTGGAAGGGACCTCTAGAGATCATCTAGTCCAACCCCCCTGCTCAAGCAGGGACACCTAGAGCACGTGGCACAAGGTCACATCCAGGCGGGTTTTGAAGATTTCCAGAGAAGGAGACTCCACAACCTCTCTGGACAGCCTGTTCCAGGGCTCTGTCACCCTCACAGGAAAGAAGTTCTTCCTCACATGGAGATGAAACTTCCTGTGTGTTTTGCCAATTTACAGGAAGAGGGGAGGGGGGGCGACGGAAAGAACCAGACACCAATGGAAAGAACAGTCTTATTTCACTATTAATATTAAGGCAATACAGAATGATACATTTAACAAAACAACAAGCTTACTATGCGCTCAGTTTTAGCAACAGACAAAATAAGCAAGGTAATGCAACTAACCATTACTATACAAGAAAGAGAATAGTGATTAAGAAAAAGATAAATTACCATTTGCCTAAATATGTTACCATCATCCAGATCCACAGTCGCTGGGGAGCCCCTGTTGCAGCGAGGATTTGGAGAACCTTCCTGGCAATTGGGAGATCTTAGGCGGTGTGTCCACCTGTAAGTGAGGTCTCCAAAGTCATGGCAAGAGGGTCCAGCTTTTATAGAGCCAAATCAGCAAATCACGATAACTTGCATTTTCTTTGTGAGCGGTAACATCTGGTGTGGAATACTCCCCGATCATCTGGGACCAGGACTTGGCCAGAGCCCAGGCCTCGGATGGGAGGGTTCCCTTCAAGGTCAAAAACACTTGCATGAGAGCCTACAAAAGCTACAGCTTAATAAGCCTCCGTGCAGGTTAGCATAAACAGTCCGTCAGGCCTACATGCAAGTTTGCATAAGCGGTTCTACAGGTGAGGTTTCTGTACTTCTACAAAGGCAGTGCTGTATTAATCTGTAAGTCAACCCCAACTCGTGCCTGTTGTTCAGGACCTAGCAATTCACTGTGTTTCAATTTGTACCCATTACCCCTTGTCCTACTGCTGGTCTCCACTGAGAAGAGTTTAGCCCCATCCTCTTTACATTCTCCCTTTAGGTGTTTGTACATGTTGATCAGATCCCCTCTCAATCTTCTCTTCTCTAGGCTAAACAGGCCCAGCTTGCTTAGTCTTTCCTCATACGATAGATGCTCCAGTCCCTTAATCATCTTTGTCACTCTATGCTGGACCCTCTCTAGAAGTTCCACATCCCTCTTGTACTGGGGAGCCCAGAACTGCACACAATACTCCAGGTTTGGCCTCACCAGAGCTGAGGAGAGGGGCAGGATCCCCTCCCTCGACCTGCTGGCAACACTCCTGATCCAGGCCAGGATCCCATTGGCCTTCTTGGCCACAAGGGCACACTGCTGGCTCATGGTTAATTTCTTGTCCACCAGAACTCCCAAATCCCTCTCCATGGAGCTGCTTTCCAGCAGCTCAACCCCCAGCCTGTACTGATGCATGAGGTTATTCCTCCCCAGGTGTAGGACCCTGCACTTGTTTTTATTGAACCTCATGAGGTTCCTCTCTGTCCAACTCTCCAACCTGTCTAGGTCCCTCTGAATGGCAGCACAGCTTTCTGGAGTGTTGGCCACTCCATCCAGTTTTGATCCTCTGCTTCAGCCAGTATGGCTGTGAGTCAGTGGATTGCCTGAGCGCAAGTTGTGAGATCTGTGTTAAAACAGTACCTTGAAGAAAAGCAGCCAGTGATATTCTAGTGACAAAGTTGTTGGCTTCATTCATACTTTTTTAAGTAAATGTGTAAGCACCTGCTGTATCTAGTTTCTATAAATTAACCCTATAATGCATGCGACTACATAATGTGAAGGAAAGGGAAAGGAAAAGAAAAGGGAAAGGGGGAGAAAAAATGCTAAAATCTATGTATATTGTACATCTAAAAGAAAATATTTTTCTAAGAATGTTGCCTTCACAGCTGCAAGATTACTACATGTGAAATTACATCTGAATGTAACATTGTGTATACTATTTATGTTAACTATTGTCTATTTTTATGTGGTTACATGTAATATGTCACCCTCTGCTCACAACACCCTATCGGAGGACTGATCCACATGCTCCAGAAACCTGTGAGGAAAGAGAAGATGTTGCCACAGCACAGCCTAACCAGTGAACACTCAATTGCTGTCAGGGAATAGTAAGGGCCAGCTGCTCCCTAAGGAAAGGGGAGCCAAGAGCTGAGGAGGATAACACAGCCAGTAAGGCAGGGGGTTCACTAGCCAGGACCCAGTCCACAGTAACCAAGCAAGGTGAGTAGGGCAGACCCAGAGATTTTGGCCAAGTTCAACCAAGAATCCATAACATTAAGTAAGTTCATGGTGATGAGGCAGGTCCAAGGTCAAGCTGGGAAGTGGAAGTCCCAGGTGAGGCTGGTTAGGGCAATTAAAGCTTATTAGTGTGCTGAGGGCCCAGACAATTGCTGTGATGGAGGTAGGAGAGTTAATGGCAGAGTCAACTATTGCACTCACAGGAAACTAAGATATTGCTGCATATTCATCATATTAACCACATTGACCTCATCATATTGGGTCATCACAATCCAAATGGTGAAAGATTGTAGACTGAAGTCTACCAGAAAGTGTTACCCAATTGAGAGGTTCCACAAAAATGTTAATATTAAGAAATACAATCCTTAACTCTATAGACCTGAAGTCCTATGTAATAAATTACAGCAAGTAAATGAATTAATAAAATAGACTACAAGTTCCATATGCAAAGTATTATCCCATAAAATAGATGCCAAAAGTACTTCTACCTTCTTGCATTTGAAGTTAATTAAAAATCCAACCTTAACACAGTATGTTCAAGCCTGAATGGTACCCATTTTCTGTTAACCAAATGACAATACAACATTAAAATAATAACCTCTAAATAGTCTAGAAGTAGAAGCAAGGGGTGGATTATGTAGTAGGTGAAAAATACCTTAAACTGTGAATGCTGATAGGTGGCAAATAATTGGGGGGGAGGGTATGTGGGTGAATGTCTGAAATTGAACTTTTGAACTCTCAAGTACAAGCCTGCTACTTGCTAGCTACAGCTGATATAGGCTGATTGTAAATTGTGATAACACCTGTGTAGGAAAATAGTGTGTAGTAGATAACCAAAAATGTAAAAGACTTAGAAGAAGTTGTAGTTAAAATGTAAACGACTTAGTTGTAGTTAGAATGTAAACGACTTAGAAGATANTGCAACTTTCCTGGAAATGAGATAACATTTTTAAGGATGTACCCTTCACCCCATACCTTAGCCATCCCTAGTAACCAATCAGCACAGTCCATTTTAACGCTCTAGCCAATAACTGCACGACTCTGTTTGACTGTTACTGGTTTGAATCCCATAAATATTGCACTGTAAAGCGAATAAACGAGCTCATCTGCTAACTCATATTGAGTGGTTGGATGATTCTCCAAGGTCTGTCTCCCGCACACCTGTACTAAACAGGAGTGACATGTCCTGAAAAACTCCAATTAATAGAGACACAAGAACCACCAGTTAGGAGGCTGATCAGGTGTTGTGCTTCTGTACATAGACTATTTATATTAGGAAAATTGGGGTCTTGAGGGCCCTGGAAAGAAGCAGGTGAAGATTCTGAAAGTGGGGAAAAATCCTGAAGATTGGGGAGCTGCATGGAGACAAATGAAGGGGAGGGAGGATACCCAGGGACCTTGACTGGTAACCGTGAGCAGCTACACAGCATGAAATCAACATGACTTTCTGCCCAAAATTTCTGGAACAGCACTGATCTCCCTGCTGGGAAGGGATGTTGAGACCGAGGGAATGTGGCCCTAAGAGAGGTGTGAGTATGTGTGTGGAATAATCAAGTAGGGTAAAAGCTCTCATTGTTTCTTAAATAAACCCCAGTATCCAGATCCACTACTGGATAACATGTATTCTGTTTTACCTATGTCATATGGGAAATGGGTATTGACAGACTAGTGTGTGTCTCTCTCTGATGGGACTATGAGTTCAATTGACAATGGTGTTGATGGAAAAATTTCTGCAGGGCAGTTCATATGACACTATATAGGCCTATTGTTTAATAGGTCAGAGTAAGAAAATAATGCAATAGCGGCCCGAGGCTGCTGCCTCTAAGGAGAAAAGGAGCACCCGGAAGAAGAAGAGGCGGGTGATTGTCGTGGGTGACTCCCTGCTGCAGGGCACAGAGGCACCGATCTGTAGAGCTGACCCCCTATCCAGGGAGGTCTGCTGCTTGCCAGGGGCCCGAGTCAGGGATGTCACAGAGAGGCTCCCAAGGCTTGTCTGGGAGTCCGACTATTATCCCTTGCTACTGTTTCACGTGGGCACTAATGATGCCATGGGGAAACTGGGGGACATCAAGCAAGATTTCAGAGCCCTGGGGATGGCCGTCAAAGGTATGGGAGCCCAGGTTGTGTTCTCCTCTGTCTTACCAATGAGGGGAATGGATTCGAGGAGGAGAAGGTGGATATCGCACATTAGCAACTGGCTGCGCCGCTGGTCTTGGCAACAGGGTTTCGGCTTCTATGACCACGGGACTCTGTTTGATAGCCACCAGCTAGTGGGGAATGATGGGAACCACCTCAGCAAGAGAGGCACACATCTCTGCCAGAAGGCTGGCCAGCCTGGTGAGGAGGGCTTTAAACTAGGCAGGAAGGGGGAAGGGGAGTGTCACACAGACAGGGCAGTCAGTACCACGCAGCCAAAGTCAGATGGCATCCAGCGGGAGTATGGCAGTGGGGAAGTGAGGATAGGAGACGATTCTAGAGGGTCCTCTTTCACCCCTCTCGGGAAACCTGCAGGCTCCCTTA
>VZSV01000487.1:2924-59761 GCA_013398735.1 Nothocercus julius
GTTAGCTAGGAGGAGGAGGAGATGTGAGAGAAAGGTTCAGCAAAAAGTAACAACAACATTCAACAGAAGTACCCTGTTTTCTTTTGCAACAACTTCCACTGGAAAAAATATATTCCAAATCAATACTAAGCCGTTTGTAAAGACAGAGCAGTTTCTTTTTTTTTTTTCTATTTGCAGAAAAAAAAAAAGACAATACTTACCTTGGATAGTTGTACAATTTGTGATTCCTGAGGAAACACAGACACTAAAAAGAAAAATTTCAAAAATTAAAATGTTGCAATCCAGCAGCAAGGTAATTCTAGAAAATTTTTCAGGTGTTTTATGGAACACTGTCAGCATCACCAAGAGTACAACAATGTACAAACTTGTCACTTGATCTTCGTTCATACAGTGATTATTTTTCTGTCTGTAATGTTTTTCAATATTGACTACTGTTATTTCATTCCAAAACAATCATCACTTTGCTGCTTTGAAATACCTTGTCTTAAGCTATCATGAACTGCTTTGTACTCTAAGTTGCAATAGTGTAATAATAGTTGCTTTTGGGGGGAGTTAATTTTCAAACCAGATCAGTTATTTTGCCTCAGCTCACCATGTGGATTCATAAATATCAATGCTATCATTAGCAAGGCACAGAGTGAGCAGTTAAGACTTGACTATCTCTTTCAGAGATAGCACAGATCCTTTGAGATTAGGATTATTTTGAAATCCCACTCTTAAAACCATATGCAAGACACACTAGCCCCCCTCTTCCCAAAATGCCAGCAGTTACTCTAGAGAAACATCCAGATTTCATGGCATTGTATCATTTGTGACATTTCTCAAACAGTCTTGGTAGTGCTACTTCAACAAATTTTACAGAGTTTAAGTCTCATAAGGAATGAATTGACATTATTGCTCTGATTTGTACAGATAAATACTAATATATACCTTCATTTAAAATATATATATATTATAAAATATGTATTTTATATATCTTCATTTAAAAATGCTTCTCTGTTTATTAAAACATGTGCTTAAGATCTAGTAAAGTAAATGATAGGCTCAGCATACATAAATTCTTTCATGAATCACACAGAATTACAGGATGGTTGAGGTTGGAAGGGACCTCTAGAGATCATCTAGTCCAACCTCCCTGCTCCAGCAGGGACACCTGGAGCACATGGCACAGCGTCATAGTCAAGGCATTTAAATGGTACACTGGAGAATGTCAGAACTCCATCATTTCCTACATACCATTGTGTACAGCTCTCTGTTACAGGTATTTCATCCCCAGGTTCATAGTAAGTTCCATTGAAGTAACACCCACACTCATCTCTGGTCTCACACTGATTTGTCTCTTCATTAAAAATGGGCTTCTCTGGAGGGCATCTTGGGTAGCAGCCTGTTGAGATCACAAGTAGCAGGAAGTATAAGACAGAGAGAAGCATAAAGAGTTAACTCAGTGAAAGGATATCTTCTGAAGGTAAATCACCATCATTAATAAATGATTCTCACTGCATCAAGCATCATGAAAGAAATGGAAAATACCTGTTGACTTCAAATTAATCCTTGGACAATCAAGCTTTCCAAAAGATTTCTATCTTCAACTTCTCCCCTGACAATACTGGGGTGAGGAGGCTTAAATAAGACTCTATTCATGAAAAGCAGGAAAGCTTTCTTTCACACGTGGGAGCAACCCCTAATTCATACTATATTCTATAGGTATATGGTAATTTTTAAGACAAAGAAACTTAACCAATTTCTGACATTGAAATGTTATCATTTTCCCATACGGAAGTGGATTAAATAATAAACTAGATTTTCATTATAACTATTGGAATAACAGACCTTGTTCATGTACATTTAATAGACAAGCTATCTCCACTCAACACATATATTCTATCTGCATTTTCTTGTACTCTCTGCGTGTGACTCAGACCCTACCTGCAAGGGATTATTCACCTCTGGTCCTCATTTCATTTCATAAATTACTATATCCTGCTTCCAAATAAACAACCATCATAAAATGTCCAATTTGTCATTACATCAAGTCCTCTTTACACTATACTGGAATCCTAAATAGATAATCTAATCCAATCTGTTTCAAAATATGATTCACCTTAGTTTTGTTTATCAAGTATGTTACTAGCAGTACAAGTATTAAAATAGCCAACTAAATTCAGAGCGATTCTTTCCAATCCCAAGACTGAAGATAGCGACTTGTGGTCCAGACCAAAAGAAAAGACTGTGAGGCCAAACATGCCTGTTCTCTTCAACCTTATCCTATGGTATAATAGACGAAATTTATATCCTCACTTACAGTCGTAGATGGTTACACTTCCTGTAACTTTACTATTACAAACTAATACCAAAACAAGTTATCAAGCACATAGCCTTTCTATATTCTTACTTGCATCACATCTCTACATCCTTTGAGAGGTGCAATGGGATTTAAATGATGTCAGTACCATGTGCTAACCCTCTACGCGGAATGGAATGCAGAATAACCTATCTAAGCTTCACATCTTCATCTTAAAGCCTAAATTAAAACCACAAATGAGATGCACTAAAAAGCAAAGTACTAGCCCCAGAACAATATGTTGTTATTACCACTAAGAATCCAATATATAGTAACATGAGTGTGTTTGACACCAAAGGTATTTTCCACGATAATGGCAGTAATACACCGCATAGTAATTTAATAAAAATCAAGACACATCTGACATAACAATGATTAGATTAGAAAACAAACAAGCAGTAACATGCTCATTTATCATGAAAAAGGTTTTCCTTCTCTTGAGATACCATTAAGATGGAATGCAAAATTACAATGGTAAAATAACTTTGCATGCTTTAAGGTATTATCCATGCAGAAATTTAGTTCTATGTATATTAGCCTGTGACTATCATCCACTGATGTTTACAAGTAACAAATTACACCGCATAAAATATTTATGTGAGACTGAAGACATCAGTTCAACCTACAGGAACATTAAATGATATCTGAACAATGCTTTATAAAATAAAAAATAAAAATGCACATGAATTTATTACCTTCCAGATATGGTACTGAGAAATTTGTGCTGACATCATTGATCATCTTGCAGGTTATGATGTTACTGCCACAAGGTTCATAGTGCCACTCGCACTCATTATGAGGGTTGTAGTAGTCACAAAATATTGCTGATAAGAAAAAGCAGAGGCCGATCAACAATATAATTGTGAGAATATAGCTCAATTCTTATCTTCAAAGGCACATGCTGAATAAATATATAAAATAAGCTGGCACTAATTCTTTGAAATACAGGCCCTGAACTTTCTACTCTAATGAACTTTTCTGAGGAGTGAGGGAGGTTCATAACTCTGGAGCCCAAGATTCTGCTAATAAACAGCAGAAGAGCACCCTTTGTCTTGACTCAAATCACAAAACAAAAAAACAAAAAACAATCAAAAAAAAAATCACACATACACAGAATTGGTGTTGATTTTAATTTAAAATGAATGGAAAAACTCTGTGATTTTTTTCTTCCCTGACTATTAGCAAACTCCTAAATACTCTTGTGGTATATTTAGCGCAGTTTTACCTTGCTGTATCATGAGTCAACAGTCATCTCCAGCAGACCAAGGGCAAGCATATGAAATTTTATGGATAAACTTAAACAGAATCCAACTTACTTGACTATGAACAGAGAAAGGAACTTTTATACTCTATAGAAGTTTGTCAGCTCTGATTTAATTTTTGTTTCAGTGACTGTTTTTTAAACTTGAAAA
The DNA here is from genome assembly GCA_013398735.1 of Nothocercus julius. Classification (NCBI taxonomy): domain Eukaryota; kingdom Metazoa; phylum Chordata; class Aves; order Tinamiformes; family Tinamidae; genus Nothocercus; species Nothocercus julius. The sequence goes on from VZSV01000487.1 coordinate 6,678, forward strand.
CTAGCCTTCTGAATCAGAATAGCTTTTTGAAATTTGATGTTTCTGGCACTTGGAATCTCAAATTCTTTTTCTGAATACTGTTTTGGGGAATATTAATTTAAATATTATCTTAAATTGTTGTATGACATACTGGTATGAGCATTAGCACCACTAATGGATGCTGCTTAAAACACTCAATAGATATGAGGGGCACCTAAGCAGAAGGACTTCAATATACAATTGCTGAAACCAAATTTTGAAAACGAGATCTTCCTGTAAAGAAAAAGCTATCAGGAATTCCCATTCACCAATTAGAAAAGAAAATGCAAGGATCATTTCAAATCTAGCCTTAATATGTTAAAACATGCTAGGTTCATTTAAGCAGTAATAGATATTAATATATCCTGTTTGTGTATTTCAATTCTGAAATACACCAGTGTTTGTTACTACTTTAAGATTTAAGATTTAGTTCAAGAAAATAACTAGTTCTGTTCCTTCCCTGATAACGCTGAGAAAATAGATCATGTTGTACAGTCAATACAATGGTACAACCCTGCAATAACAGAACTCCTGATTTATTTGATATGCTTTTTGACAACAGCCAGAGGGATACCATTGGGTTTAACTGTTAACTCACGGCATATATCAGGAGTTCTCCAGAACACACAGGCTTTAGCCTTGATACATTCTTGAGCATATGCAGCGACTGCCGAACAGAAGCATTCACAATCTCCACCACTGTCACAAGAGCAGGCATCATGAACACAGGCTTCATAGAATGGGGTTGGGTCCACCTGTTGATAAAATGATGCTGCAGTTCATCTCCAAACTAGTTTTCTAACTAATAAACTTGCAAGCTATCAATAAGACCTCTTAAGGTATGAGGATCTGAATTGGGCATATGTTTGACTACTTCTAAGAATTAACAAATCTTGAACAAACATTATAGGCTGGAAATTGCTTACTGTTTTACAGATAATAATAGATATGAAGCAGCACACTATCTTCATAAGCTGTTAAGGTCTTTTATAAGTTGTTAAGGTCAAACAATGTTATATATAATCTTGGTAGTTCCCACATCTTCTCCCAGAAATTCCACTTCATTGCTCTCAAAACTAACCAGGGTTGATGCCAATGAAAGTTTATCTTCCAGCCAGCTTAGCGAGCCAAGCATTGAGCAACCTCAGAAAGGCTGCATTTTATCATTTTACAGCAAATATGAAGCAGAGTTCTGTGCTTGCCACTTGCCCTTTTTTTTTTTTTTTTTTTCTCCAGTTTATCCAATCACACATTTGCAAAGCTTTGCCACTTTTTTTTTTAGACTACACTGGAGGAAACTTGGATTTTAGTCCCTGAAGGAATCAAGAAAGAAAAACGTATTAAGTCATTGTGAAAAGCCTTGTGATTTTTCAACAACATAACCACAAGTGTGTGAGATAACCACAAATTATTGTTAGTATTACCATTATTTCACATCAGAGACAAGCAGAGTAGATTACACTGTGCTGAAAGCAATAAGCCTGATATAGTATATAGACCTCTGTGTACTGCAAGCTTAGCTGAAGCTCACCCTATTTAACTGTTTCTTCATTCATCTTTTTCCTGTTATCAGATATTGTGCTGTCCCATTGCAGAGTGATCTCTACCAACCTTGGAGTGACAGATTTCAAAGACTGGGCTCTGGATTAGGTAGCATTCTTTCTCTGCCCAGGACTTGCGATGCGGTTTCACACTGCAGGGCAGGATCTCTTCTGTGACATCTGGGCAGGTATAAGACTGCTTCCAGGAATTCCCAAACTCTAGAGCACTAGTCTCCTGCAATCCACTCCTTGTTGTAAAGTCATTGTTGGACTTGCCATCAAAGTTGCCGCAAAGACCACACACTTTGCCCTGGAAATGAACACATCCACAGCATTTAAATGTATCAGGGAAGTAAAATGGCAGACTCTAATAAAGTAAGAAAACATTGACTTTTAGGAAAGGACAAATAATCCTCCCTGCAAATTGCGTATTTTCATTTTTAGTTTCAAATCATTTTTATAGAAATTGAATGTGTTTGCCTACTTAGCAAACTACTCAATTGCCAATGTCTTCCCTCCTTGAAACCTACTGCATATCTCATATACTTCCATGTCCCTGAGGTCTTTCATCCAACAACGAACACTCAAGGGGGGCTAAACTTCTTTCAACTGAGAAGAATGGATTTATATTTCCCATTTTTCAACATTTATGGTAATTTAGACAAATACTGTTAATATAGACTTGAGAATTTGAAACTGCTCAAAAACATTTCTCTTAAATGATACTGTTTACTCATCCATTAAAAAAAAAAAAAAAACAAAAAAAAAACATCTTTTTGTCTTTGTTAAAAGAACTTTGTTACCAACCCTCTGGAGGGGATTTTTGGTAGTGCTAATTAAGGTACATAAGCCCCCTCAAGGAATGGTATTTCCTTGTTTGTACAACCCAACATCTCCCCAATCAGCCCAAAGAATTTAGTAGCCTATAATTCAGCATGTTGTTTTTCAGAAACCTGAAATCTCCATGTATTGCAGAGATAATTTTGGTTGAACTCAGGGCTGAGGTTCCATGCAGATTTTCAAGAGTGTAAACACTCAGTTTGCATCCCATAAATTTGGATGTCTCGCTCTTAGAATTCACAAACTTAGAACACCTTAGACATTTTGCTTTATCACAATCATGTACTATGCATCGTCTGCAATGCATCGAAATGGAGTGTAGGAAACTACAACAGTACCCACGACAAGCTGTGTTACAAATAAGGCAAACTATATGTGAATCATCAATGCACAGAAGTTATAACAGCGAAAGAAGTTAGGCAGAACAGGAAATCATTCTGGTTTTCTCATCTCATCCATTCATACTGCTACTTTAGAAGAAGACAGACAGCTCCTTACTTGGTAATCAGCAGTCAGTTTGATGAAAATAGTAGTCTTCTTATCCCAGATCAACATCACACCATTGCTAGCCTCAATAACAAGGTAGAGGCCAACTGTCCTTTTTCTGTACTGCACCTCATCACCAATATCTCGCTGAATTTCTTTATAATCCTTGTTTTCCAACTTCAGTTCAGTGTTCTGAAAAGTAAAAAGATGAAAAATATTACCACATTAACTCTAATATAAAGAGCTAAAATACTAGAGCCCCTTAATGGTACAACCAATTCAGAGACTAAGAACTCAAAGCCTATGGACTAACTTTCCAAGATGATAGAGCTAGAACAGGACTCAGTACCTGAGAACCTACCCCTTTACACACCAATAAACTTTACATGTGATAAGTGGCTTTAAAGCAATGGCTTAATATTTCTACACATTTGATGCATCACCCTTTTCCACTAGCTAAATATCATTTAAGTATCATTACTCACCCCTAGGAACATTTTAATAGCCTTTGAGCAGGTCACTCCTGTCGTTCCACATGGGACATTCTCTGTGATGACACTGAACGAGCTGCTAGAGTTTTTGTCACCACAAAAATCCTATTAAAAAAGGAATGAAAGAGCATAAGAAAATTAAATAAAACATTTTATTTTTATTTCAACCTAAAAATAACTTAAGTGTAATCATTTAAATATACACAATGTATAAAAGGTTATCGTTTTCCTATATAAAATATGCATTAACACACACACACACGCATATATATGCACACACACCTATGAATACACATAATTACAGTAATTAACTGTTAGTGCCAAAACCTGGGACACAATCAGGACGATAAAGCAAAACAAGGAATATGCCTTAAAAGAAAAATATCTTTATTTTGTAATCTCAGAATTTTTATTAGATTCAAATGACTGGAGATGACCTGTCAGCTCTCACTATAAACTAGTCATCTCAAATACAAGTTGTGACTACTTCATCACACAATTTGTCTGTGTTGAAAATACAGAATTTATTAATGCAGAAGCCTCTGGAACAGCAAAACCAAACAATGACGAATGACAAAACTACACAGGAAAGTAGACTTCCAAGGCAATTTGAAAGCATTTTAAGATGGTAATTCAGCCTTCCTGATGAGTATTACCTGAGTAGCTACATATTCACAACTCCCATCAAAGTCATAGAATTTTCCATCAAAGGTGATATAATGGCCACTTCCATATATGGTACAAGTCCCATAGCAGACACCAACTTTAGTACAGCTCCAACCTCCTCTTTGGCAGGTACTGCAAGAGAGCAAAAGAGTTGACTTCAGATTTCACCAGGAGTATGCTATTTGAAAAACTGCAGAACAAAACACAGAACTATCTGACACAACGTGATGACGTGTTTAAGACACACTTATGTCTTATGTCTCAAATTTCAGGGCTTAGTCTGTTCTAAAATGATCAATTCTGGACAATTTCATTTCTTAGATCAGCCAATGATCATATTCAACAATGAGCACACTTCTCCAATAAGATATGGTTGCTGAAAATAGAGGTAGTTGGTGACCCTCATATTTTCAGTACAGTTCTGTATTTCCTCAGATGTCATGAAGTATGCCCAATAATAAAAGCTTTATAACTAGAGTGATCTCAACTTCTCTAGTATTTAACTCTAGAAATGACTACCCCGCATGACATATATTCTGTAAGAAGAAAGTAGAAAATTTTAACTAACCAGGTTTTACAGTCCACTGTTATTTCATCTCCATGAGAATACCACTGCTTGTTATGAACACATGGGCAATCCTTCTCCTGAACACAGCCCCCTCTCCCATCATCAAACAGACCTTGAGGACACACACATCCTGAGACACACTCTGCTTGGAACTAAGGAACATAAGGAACATATTTTATAAAACAATCATTACATTTTCTTTCCATTTCTTCAAAAACACTCCTGAAATAAACTACATTTATAAACAGCTTCATATCACTTCATTTTATAAAATTTCTTTCTAGTACCGTGATTACCTGAGAACCTGAATCATATTTCATTTGGGAAGCAGGCCTCTACTGCAAATCCAATGAAAGGAAAAAGAAGAGGGAAAGCAAGAGGGATATGTACTTGAAATTGGTAAAAGTAAAACCATTGGAGGAAAAAAAGGAATGGGGAAATGAGAGAATTTGTTATTTATGACTGTATTTCTGGAATCCTCTGTTGCAGTATGTCATTTAGTGAACACAGAAAACATGACATGGAGAAAAATTGAATACATACATGATCAGCTCGAGGAGTATGACAGCTAAGTTGTATAGGCGTTTGTGTAGTCCAGTTATGGAATGTGTTGCAGTCAAAATATGTCTTGTGAGAAGGACATTCTGTTGAATAAAAGCATATTGTTCGTTTAGGTGAATCAAGAAAAGGCAAAAGAAATGTGAGGAGTAGCAGTTATTAGGGAACGTCAACCCTTATGAGAAAGAGGTCAACGAAGACATCAGAAAAAAGCCAAAATTTCTAACTTTCACAGAAAGAAAAAAAAAGCACAACAAGGAGAGACTTCAAATAAGAAGTGAATTTTTGAGTTTGTTCTTTCTTACATTTACTTTAGTGAATGTCACTTACCTGCTGTTCTTACAGTCACTGAAGTGCACTGGAGCTTTGCATTTCGACAAACACTAGCAAAGAAATGTGATTAGATACAAATTCAAAACATGTAAACTCAGGGTCTTCAATACAAATCTAAAAATTTGTTTATAAAAATTTGACAGTATTTATCAAAAATAATTGGCATAATTCTTATTGCTATTTTAAGGCAAACTCCGTTGAACTGCACTTGTAAATATTCACTTGGGGATAAAGCTTGGGAGATTTTAAGCATAACGCCTAGAAAGGTAATGATTTCAGGCATGACTGCTGTTTGTTTCATCTTTAATACTACACTTTTTAATGACTGAGAAAAGAGATAAAAATGCTAATTTAAATCAAAACTATCATTTGGATACATAGGAGAGTTTCATGGCTGCTCAAGTCACATACTGCATACTTCGGCCTGTATGCTTAATCTCCCACTTCACCCCTCCTTTGGAGAGAAGGAAGTATTTCACTGTTGGTACTGATGATTCATGCTGCATTGATTCTGCAGATAGTCAGAGTTCATGATAAAACACGAGGATCATGAAAGCTGCTTTCAAAAGCCTATGTTACAGTAAGTACATATCAAGGGGACTTTCCTGCAGTGGAAAATGTTAGAGAAAAAATCTGTATCTGACAGAAAAGCAAACAACAGTGTAACATTATGGTTGCGCATTTAGCTTCCTTTTCCCTTTGCTCAGCAAATTGCTATTGAGAGCACAGCTTCAGAATCATGTTTGTCTGTGAAGGCCATTACTCCTATTACAAAAAAGGCTGTACATCTCAGTTATTAATAAACTACATTACAAGAGGAAAATGCTTTGCTCAGCATGAAAATGGTGTACAAATGTTCATTCAAGCACCATTAATAGCCAGACAGCTTATTCTTAATACGCAAATTTTAAAATGACTTTTATCCCCACAGACAAGAAGCCACAATAAAACATACCAACGCTCTTCATCTTTTGTGACATAATCTCCTGGTTCCAGGTATGATCCCTTGTAGTAACATGGGCATTTGGAAATGGGCACGCATGTACCCTGATCGTCTAAGAAAGTATGATCAGGACATCCACAGCCATCCACAGGAACAAAGTCTTGCAAGCAGTACTTTTCACCATCAGCAACTGAACGACAGGTTTGCTGGCACATTGTAAGATTGTAAAGAAAGATTTGGTTTTCTGGGCAGGCAGATACTTCATTAGCTGGAGGGGGAAAAAGAAGCAAACTGTTAAGTGATGTAGAAAGGATATTTTTACAATGACATTTTTCTTTTTGGTGCCTTGACTTTTATCATGTAATGGTAAAATATTCCCTTATATTCTATTAAAGCATAAATATATCATTACCCACAAGTAATACTAGTTTAACCTTTTTTACCACTTAAGGTTGCCAATTGAACAGTAATGAGCATCATATCCTAAAGGTAATATTCTTCCTTAAATAAGGATGCATGACTCCTATCACCAAAGAAGAAATACACTACCTTTTTAAGAGATTGTTATTGGGCATTTTTCATTAATTGTTTTTGTTAAGCCCTACTGACCGTTACTATTTTCATAACTGTGTTTTTCCCATTGTTTTACGAATTATAGCCATTAAGAGAGCATTCATAACATAACAAAATCCTATTCTCAAAGACACTACACTATTGATGATAATCAAATAAAATGATAAAATAAAATACATATTGAAGACAATGTAAAAGCCATGATGGCTGAGATTCTATTAGCCAAGGAGAGGAAAAGCATTATTAGCAAAACTGTGGAAAGAAGGTGAAAGTGAAAAATTACTTTTCTAACTTTTAAATATGTTTCATGAATAAGTGACAGCTGAATAACACCATATCAACTAGTAAACATTCCAAGCACTCTCTCTTTTAATTGCATTGGTCATTTCCAAGACATTCTGAATCCCTTGAGACGAGTGTAACAAGACTTAAGCAATATTCATTCCTGATGGCTAATTCCAGTGGAATTACAGTTCCACTACTCACCACAGACAGTTTGTCTCCAGCCTCCCAGTATGATCCCTTTGAAAGCACAGGCCCTTGAGTAAGAGGACAGGGCAGCACACAAGCATTCTTCACTGTTCTTGCAGAGACAGGTGTCATATTTACATTTCTGAAAAAGAACCAAAGGGTTAATAAACCCAAAGGACAGTCATTGGTAACTCCAACTCCTCTTTTCTGAAATATTCTGTACCCTTTTTCTGATATAGCTTTAATGCTTTACTAGGTTTAGAGAGCAATAGAAGGAATGAATAAGTTCAAGTTCAAAGACTGAAAGTTTCATTTCATTCAGAATGAAAAAGTTTGGATGCTTATTCTAACCCGAGACAAGCCTAAAAGTAACCGGCCTCCTACCACCACCTATTTCAGATAACAGTGATGAGCACAGGTAAGAAAAGAGTGTGGTAGGACAATGATTTGGTGTTATATTTCAACTGATATGGAGAACTTAATAAATACTTCACTATTTTGTCCTAACTAAACAGCAACTAATCTGTAAAAGTAGACTTAAGCCATCTCTGCATAACTACATCTCTTGAATAATTCTTTCAGGTTGGAAAATCCAATAAAAATATACATTAAATACAAAACACAACAATCCAAAAGAATAATAATGACCTTCTAAAGCAGCACATTGTGAGAATCCCATTGTAGCAGATACTTTGGATACATGCTATGTTGCCTCAGTTAATAACATAAAACCTTCATCAACTTTTACTGCCAAGCTATACAGTAACGTCTCAAATGCTTGATCAATGGCCTACATAACCTGCTTGAAATGAACGAACCAGTCCTAAGAGGAGTGCAAGATTACAATACCTTATAATATTCTGAAGGATCAATGACTGAGTGACATTTGGCAAAAGGACCCTCTGTGTTTTTCAGCAAAGAACACCAATGCTCAGCATAATTTGCTACAAGAAAAGAGAAAAATGAAATTATATGACGACATTCATCACATTCACTTATTTTTCTTGTGCCATTCCCTGTTAGGTTTGCACATATCAATAAATGCCATGCAACAATGCAAATGAGACAACTGCATGGTTTGGGGGAATGGATAAATTACATACAGCCTCTGTACAAATCTATCTATTCTCTGATTCAATTAACTATCAGTATTCACACAAACATACAAAACGTTAAATCATATCTTACTGCTGTCAGGTGTCTACATGGAATTATCACAGACATTTCCAGTTTGGGAATGTAAAGCTAGGTTAAACATAAAAAGAATACCACAGAATACAAGTCACCTTTGCACATTATATAAAATATTGCCCTGTCTTTCATGAAGCTCAAGATTCTTGTGCAAACATCCCCTGAACTTTCACTCAATTTTGACAGGAGAGCAGTGTTAGTAGGCACACACACTTGCAGAAACGCATTATTAATTTGCCAGTCCTCTAAAAAAGTATTAGTGCCACAGTACTTAAAAGCCTGCTGCAGTAGTACACATCAGAGGCTGATCTTTCTGGTAGGAGCCACATATCTGACTTATAAGCATGCTTACCACTTTCAATGCTGAGACTGCAGGGATCTTCCAGCCTTTCTGCCTTATCTGTACAGGTAGATTGAGCTTTCCATGTGTTAGCAAAAGCAGATCCTGTAGCTTCTACCAGTCCACTGGCTGTTTGAAAGTCATCACCTTCTATTCCATTAAAATTCCCACAAAGACCTATTGAAAGAGTGGACATTTTTTTATAACCATTGCCTACTTTTATTCTAAAAGGGGAGTGACAACTGATCCCAAACATCAGAGACAGAAGCACACATCTGATTACTCCATGTCATTATCAATACATGACAGAAGATTTAGGAGCCCTACTTTAAATCTGTAATCCCTGAGGAGAACAGTCTCCATGAAGAGATCTCTGCCTCAGCCTATCTCTCCATAATCCGTATTTTCTATGCTCTTTGATGAAATAAAAACAACAAATGCTTCATATGCCTGGTTTTATGGATGTTTTAAAACCTAGATTAAATAAATAAGGAATATTTTAAGAAACAGGCATATAAGTGATAGGCCATCTTAACATGAAATTCATTTCGAGTTTGCTTGAGTCAAATTTCCTCCAAAGTTATGGCTTCTGCCTTAATTTTCTCTTTGTTGAATCAACAAATAGCACAGATTACCACCCACGTAAAGAATACATGACTCTCCAGCTGTGCAACAGCATAGCTTTTGCTTCCCATTTGAGTGGACACTTGCCTTCCAGATTTTCTCTGGCTGATGAATCCACAGTTGTGAATAGCTGCATGACTGGGAACAACTGGATCTGCAGCCGAAGTCCAATAGATGTTTGTACAATGAGGTAGTAAGAAGACGGCTTGAAAACTGAGAAGCTGGCTGAAAAACAAAACATAAACTGTGCAGTAAACACACACAGGTCACTGAGAGTAATATTTTCATTAGCTTCTGAGGTAGTGCTTTCCACAAAAATTTTGAGATTGGGATCAATCATTTTTTCCTCTAAAAGCTACCAGACAGAGAAGACATGACAGAAGTCCCTACCCATGTTACAAGTTAATTACCTACAATGATTCAGCCCCAGGATCAGAATCAAACTCAGATTTTCTGCAGGACAGCTTCAATGCTAACTCGTTAGTGTGAAAATTCTGAAGAGGTTTCTTGGGAAAGCATTATCCTCACCACTGTACACATTACTCATTACAAATTTCAATGAGTAATAAATAGGTGCTTCTCTACAAGCCAATACATAACTACGTATTATTACTAATAAAATCTTAGATCCTCTACCCCAAGTAAATCCATGAGAGGAACAGATCTTCTGGTCAATGTACAGCAATTGCTGTAAACTTCTGGGAAATGCATTAAAGCCCCAAAATAAACTGCCACATGTGATAATACCCAAGAGAAAAGTGATTTTTTAGTTAGTGATCAACTCAAGTTCTGATCCAGTGGGCAAAGACTGCTTTGACTATTTGGTAATAATCCATTTTAAAAATAGCATGTACCATGCTGTATCAAAATCAAATCACTCATCTCTAAATGCTACTTTTCAAATGATTGGTTTATTTTGCCTATAAGATGTTTCAGTGACCTATATTCCCAGAATGGGGTCTCTCAAACTAGATTAAAAAAATAATTATTGGATTGAAACCAAGTTGCTGTCTTCATGTTGCTAAACTACAGAATGCCTTCATATGGAGAAAAGACCACCATATGGAAAACTGCTGCCTCAGAATAGAAAACAGATAAAAACTCGTGCCTCAGAACAAGCTGGTCAGACAAAGCATGACTCAGAATAATCTTCTTTAAGAACTGAACTGAGCAGATGTTAAATCAGCTACTTGTATGTCTCATCTTTTTGTAATATACTCTGAAAAAAATGAAGGCAGTGAATTTGCCTGTATTTCAAATAGGCAACATAAAATTATCTAGCAATTTGGAAAAAATAGCAGAATTGACCTACAAAATAAACACAGTGGAGGAAGCGGCCTTCCTAGTTTCTGATCATCACTTATTAAGGCAAGTCTCTTTATTATATGATCTATTTATCTACTTCATTTATGATCTATTACACTGTATTGCTTATTGTCTAGAGCATTTAGGTACTTTAAACTTTTACCTACACACTATAATTGTTTTTATGCAAGCATTCACAAGCTTCTTATCCCAAGAATGCTTGATCCTCCAAATAAAAATATATTTCCTGGAAAATAATTTGTTATCAGCAGAGGGATCAGCAACTCAGGAGCTAAACATACTGTGTTGGTGTACTTTTTGAATCTATCTAAAAAAGTGATAATGCAAAGTTTTAATTTTTTTTGGACAGTTACTCTAGGATCTAGCAGCTGCTATCTGATAGTGACATCCTGCCACCAGGTTCCTGAATTAGGCGACTGTGTCAATTTCAAGGGTTTATTTATATCCGTTGATTATTTTGAAAGATGCTGATGCCTCAAGAGAGTTGGGAGGATGAGAAGGTGCTATGAAGCATACCATTCTTTAGCTGGTTGTCCAGTTTAAGGTCTTGGCCAGAAAATACTACAGCTACCTTCTGGTCTCTGCTGCCAGACTTCCTTCCCACAGAACAAAGGCATAGGGAAGAGAAGGAGCGGGATGGACAAGCCCAAGCCTCACCATGACCAAGGGCCAGGATATTCCCAATGCATGTACCCATATTCAGAAACTGCTAAAACTCCATTTTGTAAGTGGACTAAGTTATTTGTTTACATTTAGATCACGACAACTCCTCTTTCCCAAGCTACATGACAAATGAATTCTCAAGATGTGTCAAAAAAAAAAAAAGGGGTCATCTTTTTGAATCAGCCAGTCTGGCCATGAAATTCCCTGTTAAGACTAATCAAAATCACATTCCTTCCCAAGCTGTTTAGATTACATTCCAGTTAATTCCTATTCCAACTTCTGAAAAAAATTCCAGGCTTCTCATGTCTTTCACTTTCGGCTCGGAAAAGGTAATTGCTTTATCAAATGATCAAAACTACATTAGAAGCTGGCTCTGTGATACACAACAAGTAAGGCTGCGTCCTTTACCTGATACATGAGGCACGTTCACTGTCATTTCATTCAGTAACACACTGCCATCTGATCTGAAAACCACCACCTGAGTAAGAGCAATTGGAAAAAATTAGGCTTCAGGCATTGAAAAGAAGGAAAACTAATACAAAAAAAAAACCTTATAAGAGGGGAATCAGATAGAATCAGCACCGTTTTGCACAGTTAGACTGTGACCTAATTTAAACTGAGTGTGACTGACTTGTGGAATACAAGTAACTTTTGGTTTGCTATTCAGTGTTTCATTTACTCTTGCCTAAAACAATTTATAGCAGTAAAACAATTCAGAGCAATTCTATTTTGCCAAGTAGAGGAAAACATTTAGCCTTCATGATTAATAGTAAGTCCTTATTCCCTACAAAACTATGTACCACGGCTTCAGCATAATTATAATTCTGACATGGTAGGTAAACCATTTGTTAAACTTCCTCACATTTTTTTTTCTTCTAATTAAGCTGGCAAAGCGATGGAAGACCGGGAACTAAGGATGAAAATTATGCATAGATACATATCTACACACAATTATGTATAAATGCAGTATAGGTATGCCTGTACCAACTGGGATACTGAAATAAATCAGAAAGACTTGTCAGAAATATGAATCAGGCATGCATGAAAAATGATGAGGATTTCCCAACATTTTAATTTTGATTCAATTAGTTAGGAAGGTTGGGTTGTATCAATGTTCAGAAGCTTCAGTATCTTCCAAAATGCACTCAACTGGATCTGCAAAATTATATTTGAATAAAATAGAAGACTGTGAGGGGAGGAAGAATGGTACTCTTATTTCCAAACAACGTGGAATACAATGAGAATTAATCAAATGCTGAGAAGGGAAGGGGAAAAACATTAAATTATATCAGTCTCAGCAATCGTTCATTTTAGGCCTATTTTAAGTTTTTGAGGCAGAAGCTTCAGCTGTTTTGTAGCCATTCTGCCTATCAACAGTAAGAACTCCAAAAAATTCTTACTGCTTCCTAGTAATTCCCAGAACACAGCAGAACTCACACAATACCTACATTTTTTTTCTGGTCTGTTAGCAACACAACGCTCTTCAAACATGTCTGCCAGTCTGTGAAGCCACAGGGAGCCAGTTCTGCCAGCAGGACATAAGAGTCACTGGCATTACCCTGCAATCACAGGAAAATAAATATCCATTAATCAAACATCTCATGCTCAAGATGAGAGCACAAAGAGAAAATTGAAATAGTCAGTTACAATAACAAGTAGTGCAGAACTTTAATCTCCATTTCAGCACTGTTCCCAGAAGCTGAACTCTCTTTCAAGTAAATTCAATGGTTTAGTTTCTAGATCAAGATCATTGTCTCTTCTGTAAGAACAGGCATGAGGTATTTTAGAAAGAGCTGGCTGAAATAGCTGCTTAGCTCTTTTTCCTAGATGAATTTGCTACTGAGATGCATCACTGTCTTTTAACATTTCTACTTTCCTCTTCTCAAAATTGTAATGAAACAGCAATTTGCAGCTACTAGGTATCAGTGCACAGATTACCTGCATTTAGTCTAGAATAGAAGGCTCTGCAGCACACATACCTTGGCCAACACATAGTAACAGTCTCCATGGAAGGTGTATTTCTTCCCATCAAAGGTGGTAATATGAGAGCCTCCTTCCACTGAACATGTGCCTGGACAGGGTAAATCCTTGCATGTCCATCTACCAGAATCACAGGTGCTGTAAACAGACAAATAACCCCCAAATATGTGTAAACATATATAGAAGCTAAGTGTATATATATATATATATATATATACACATATATATATATATATATATATATATATACGAGCTAAGAGCANACGAGCTAAGAGCACTAAAAGCATCCATATGCTGAGCAAAGAGCAAGATATCCATGGATGTTTTGAAACTTTATCTTTAACCTTTTATTTAAGATCTACTTTCTCTGTATGCTGCTGATACAAGAAAAGCTTTCAGAAAATAGACTGCACAGCCATGCAACAGAAATTTAAGTTCAGAACTTTTTCAAAAAGTCTTCTATAGCTACGTAGAAGATTGAAAAGCGATGACCCAGGCACAATCAATCAAAGGAAGATACATAAATAACCATAATCCTTACCATTCTTCACATTCACTGGTGATGTTTTGTCCAGGTGAATATCCCTTTCCATGGAGCTTGCAGTGGCATTGGCTAACAGGTATGCAGCCTTTCTCAGTGATATCATCATACACAGTTCCTATAAAGCACAACAGTTAGATATTATAGCTCATTCTGATACAAGAGCAATTGCCAGAGTGGAAAAACTCTCAGAGGAGGCATCTTAACACATAAAACACAGGCTAACATTATCAAAACTGTGAAGACAACGTGATAAATTTCTATGATTTTAATATAAGACATGGAAAACTCTTCTATCCAGATTTGAAAACCTGAATCTATCCATTCACCTAACTATACACAAATGAAAAGCTCCACAGAAATATGCAATAACAATCGCAGCATTTTATGTGGTTAGATAGTCCTTCTGGAGTATGCAGTAGACAATAATCGTCATGTTACTTATTCTAAGGTTGACAGTAAACCTGAGTATTTCACTCTCTGGGTAAATGATATTCACTGTGTCAGAATCATTCAAAACTAAAAGTATGATTTTCTATTTAACAGCAAAGATCCTTTATGACCAAATACAGATGACCTATTCCATGTGTCAGTAAGATTTAACTGCAAAATTACAAATTAATTCACCGATAATCTTCTCTTCTCCAGGCTGTTTAGCTGTTTAGCCTGGAGAATTGAGAGTGGATCTTATCAATATGTATAAATACCTAAGGGAAAAACGTAAAGAGGATGGGACCAAACTCTTCTCCGTGGTGGCCAGTGACAGGACAAGGGGTAACGGGTATAAATTAAAGCACAGAAAGTTCCATCTCCATATGTGTAAGAACTTTGTTTTTCCAGAGCACTGGAACAGGCTCCCCAGAGAGGTTGTGAAGTCTCCTTGTCTAGAGATCTTCAAAACCTGCCTAGATGCCACCCTATGCCACATGCTCTAGGTATCCCTGCTTGAGCTAGGGGGTTGTACTAGATGATCTCTAGAGGTCCCTTCCAACCTCAACCATTCGGTGATTATGTTTATTTTTTTTTTTAATATGCAAGAATTATAATCTCCTGGGAGAAAATTAATGCATAGCCATATTAATTTTTAAGATAAAATTTGACAACGTTTAGTATTTTGGTTATGAACCTCTCTGCCACAACTATTGGCTTTGTTTCTTTTTTTCGTTTTGGTTTAAATGCAAGTATATACGTATTTATTTCCAGTTATGGCAGCAAGATGCACATTTACCTTCAGGGCAGAAACAACCATCCATGTAGTGCTCTTCGCAAAGGCTGCTGATCTCCAAATGTGAACAAGTATCCATGCAGGGTGAGCTGCTTTCTTTATAGATCATGTTACCAGGACATGTTTTGGCTAAAAGAATAAGAAAGGCATTATCAGTTACCTGAGTATAAGGCCCATCATTCCTCAGATATTAAAGAACACATCTCCCACTCCTCTCAGGTCAATAGTGTCTCAAGTCAGACTCATCTTCCACTCCCTTTAAATCAATGGTGTTCCAAGTCACACTCCACTTAGCCAGGAATGTATGTCTGTTACTAAACTGTTCTCCCCATTTCTTCACATTTTTTTTTAAGGTCTCAGATAGACTAAATTATCTCAGCCATCTGCAGCATCAAACCTTGTAGCTTTTAAACTGGAAAATAACTTCTATTTGCTGAGAAATATATCTTCATGATAAAGGCAACAGAGAAGAAACAGGAAGAATACAGGATGCAGTTTTCTGCACTAGTGGTGCATCTTCACAGCTTTACAAAGAATGAATAATTTAAGATGTTTCATAGTCCTTCATCCATGAAATACTTGTTGATTTGTAAAATTTATAAAGGTGCTTACGGCAAAAGTGCTCCGTCCTCCATTCACCCGGCCGACCACCTGCATGTGAACACTGTCGAGAATACTCAGAGATGGTGCTGCAGAGGCAGAAGGAGTCCTCACTTCCATTGCAGGCACACTTGTCCTGCATGCAGGCTTGGACATACATTTCCACGTTGAGGTGTGAATGACAATCAGCAAACGCAGAGGAAGTTAGCAAACTTTCACACTCCTCACGCTAAGAAGGAAAAGATTATATTTGCATTTAAGAGATGCATACACTTAAACTTCCAGACAGATCCTTTCCTATCATAAGAACTGTTGGCCCCTGAAGAGCAACAATTACTGAAGAAAGGAAGAAGGAACTCTATAGTAGGTTCTCTTTGGAAGAATGTGACTTGGAAATGATTCACATAAAATCTTAGAGCTTTCTCTGTCCTTCACCTTTTTTAGAACCTCGAAGCAGTGTTTATTGCTTTTAGGGATTCACATAGCTTCACTGCGTTTTCAAGTATGAAGCTTTCTTTTTTTCTAAAATCAAATATTAGCCACTGATATTAGCTAGAGACATGTCAGCCATGGAAGGGAACAAAGCGCTCCTCACACACTAACTCCCTAAAGCACAAGAATATCTCCACATACCCATGAAAGTGGAGCTCACCACTGGACTACTTACATGCTCATTACAGCTTGGAAGTGCCTGAGTTTCATCAGGATCCTCGCAATTGTCATTGGGTTTGTTGATCTTCTGTAAATTCCCATATGTAATTGAATTATAGCTTGTGACTGTGAGAAAAAATTACAAGAGACCTTGCTAAGCCTAAAAAAAATGACAACAAGGAATGTCTGATTCCTGATGCTCTACTGATTAAGGGAAACGGTTGCTATGATATCAATTGTATTTGCTAGACATGGATTTCTCTGCCAATTACATCCATCTTAAGCACGCTTAAAAATGTAAACTGATATTGCACTTAGAAAAGAAAGCTCTGCCTGTAGAGGATATACAAAATGATTCACCTGGAATAAAACAATGGGAATGCAGAACTGGAAGATAAAGCTTATTTTGGGGCAATTAAAGAAACGCTTGTAAAGAGAGAGAGAGAGAGAGAGAGAGAGAAAGAGATTTGTTCTCCTGTGATGCTCCTAAGCACAATGCTTATGAACCTATCTTCTGTGCTAACTATCAGTGTGGTAGTATCACTCACCTCCATCAATAAATTCATTGTAGATGGGAATGCCATTGTAATCCCCACAAAGACCACATGTATAGTTATTGAATTTGCTATCCAGCTCCACCTAGTTAATTGAAAGAGGAAAAATGGAAAGGAATTACTTTGAAGCATGAAGACCATTCTGAAGCAAATGTATTTACTTGAAAGGAAAGTTGCTAGATGACAGAAGTGATGATCAGTCCAAAACCCTTTCAGAAGTAGCTCTTCCACTGTAAATTAGATTGTAGCATAGCTGATAAATACACAATGCAGGTGCAAAAAAACTCTCAGAAAATAAAAAGGGGTTAAAGTTACTCTAACCAGATAATCATTGTAATCACCATGCTGACAAAGAAAAAAAGTAAAGCATTCTTAAAATTACAGGACTCTTCTTTTTCTGTATCAGGATAAAATTTAAGTCTTCCTATGAATCAAGAAAGCTGACTATGAAACACCTGTAAAAGATAAAGAAGGAAAATGCAGATCATAGAGATGTCACATGTGTTACAGAGAGTAGTAAGATCATCTGAATGCCATACCACTGCTCTAGACACCACAGAGAAAGGAATACCTTTTGAATAAAGCACCGTGAGTGGCAACTGGATATGTCAATTTAGCAATTTGGCTCTGTTCAGTCTATGACACTATTTCTGTTCAGTTTGTGATATTCTGCTAAAAACAGGAAATACCAATAAAGAATTGGATTATACATACCATCAGCGCATCCTCCTGATTCCATATCAGAATCAGGCCTAATTTGGCATAAACCTTGGTGTAAATGTCACTGCTCTCAATTAACAAACCAGAGCTGTAGTATGGTGTCTTGACACTAGAAAAAAAACATAGGCTTTGTTTTAGCATAGAAGTTTAAGTGGTGACATGAATGCCTCTTACAGAAGAAGTAATCCAACAAGCAGGGAAACCATTCTTCTTATACCCTCCTAGCTCATCCTAGTCACACAGGATGCCTAGTTATGAGGCATAAAATCCTCTCTCTCTCTCTGACACTTGACACAATGCATCATGGTCTTTAAAAGACAAAGTAATTTCAGAAGCAAAAAATCCTTGAGGGATCAAGTTCTTTATGAAGAAAAAAGAAAAAAAAAAAACCACAAAAGGCCAGACGTCTTTACATTAATCAAAGTGAAATTCAGCATCATTGTGTGATTAACCCAGGCAATTTGAATGCTCACTTATCATTTACTCTTACCAACAAAATAATCTGACTGGAAGCTTTTCCTTACTAAAAGAATGAAAAGTTCTTCCTCTGCAAGAGTTCTGACAGCATAGGCTGATATAGGAATNAAAAAAAAAAAAAAAAAAAGGTCAGGAACAAGTTGGAGGGCACAGAGCACTTAAGAGGAATTTAGTCATTTACTGATAGAATCTAGTTTATTAATGGTGAGGCAAGGCACATTAATAAGATGGAAGATATTTTGCAGATGGCTGAGCACAGAGGTTCTTGTCTGATAAGGAACTAACTCCCTGGATCTCTCTTCTGTCTTTTCAAACAGAAGCAGTGTCCATTGTACACTGAAATCCAGTCAAAATTTTCTTTTTCTACGCATTTGTCAGAATAATTTTTATTGCTCAGGTTATGTGTATGTCAAAGCACATATCCTTGCAATTTATCTCTTGGCTGGGAAAATTCTATCTCCTAATTTTCTGCCACTGGGATTTTTCCAACCGTTTTCCTCCAGTATTTGTAATAAGTCTCAATGACTTATGCACTAAAATACTTGAAACTCAGAAGCCATTATTTCTACTTTTGGCTGTATTGTTCATCCTGTAGTAAAAGAGACCTTAACAGGTGATGTTTTTAGAGAGGGATTATAAAACATCAGGCAGTTTTTCACCTTTCAGCTATCACTGCATAAAATACAAGGCTATACAATTAAACATCAAATCTGCTGGGACATTTAATTAGTCAGTGGACTGGGTACCAAAAGGCAAATTCATGCATTTATCTGCTCTGCAGGTTTTACTTCAGTAGTGTGAAATGGTATTTTATATGACAATGGATCATGTACCAGTTAACGAGAAGTATGGGAAATCAAATTCCACAAAAACTAAATCTCCCATGCAGCAAAAACCGGTTCTACAAGAAGAGTTCTATTGTTTTATGAATAATACCTAGGAGAAAAACAGGTTTGCTTCATGAAAAAAAAAAAAAAAAAAAAGGTTTAAAGGCTCCCTTAACGTATTTTTTTTTATGGAGTTCTTTTCAATTGTGGGAAAAGAATGCCTCTTTTTCTTGCCTCATGCCATTTTGTTATGTATTCTGGTATGATCCTTGGAAAACTGAATGTAATTTTCTATCTTTAAATAGATTTCTTTTGAAGTGGATTCCCCATTTAAGAACAAAAGTTGGCTTCTGGACAAAATCCAGTCCAGCAAAGAAAATAAAGAGGGGGTATTTTTTAATAATGATAAGATGTACTAGTATGTGGCCTGCTTTCTTATATCTTGATCCTACAGAGCTGTGTGTTAAGCTGTGTTTTTTCACTTCCTTCAGTGTTTATATTTCTTGGATTAACAGGAGTAATTGGGGCATACTCAGTGCCTTGTATCTTCATGTTACAGGAGGGGAAAAAGATTACAGATCCCCATAAACAAACACGTATCGCCACAGACTAATTAGTTTAGCACTCCATCCCTTCTGATTGGCACTGTATCTGTTATAATCTCACAAAGAACAGCCACTATACTTAATAGATTATTATTTATGAACAACGGAAAATAACACCTCTCTCCTGCCAGGAAAATACAGAAAAAGACTGCAGAGAAATGCATCTGACCTGCTAGATCAGACCTTCTGCTAAGGTAAGCGCAAGGCGGTACTGTGAAACAAATGAGGCTATGGCATTTCACCCCAGTGAAAGATCTGGCTCATGAGTTACATTTTATTTACTGTGCAGCCAAGAAGAAGATGATTCACATAAATCTCTTCCCTGACTTGCTTTTAAATCATCCCTTATGCCAGTGTACAAATTAAGATTAACACCAAAGCTTTTCCTCAAAGTAGTTTTTATGTTGGACTTTGAAATATTCTTTTAGTTTATGGAAATGCCTGCAGCGGCTATCAATGATATACAAGCAGCAATGTAAGGAATCAATCCTGCTTTTCTCCTCATAACACACTTCTCTGAAGCACTGTTGTATTGTAAGAACTTACATTTGCCCATCTACCACAGCCAGTTTTGGTGTGAGGTACACTGTGAAGTCCTTGACTGTGATGAGAATGTACTGGATCACTGGATGGTTGTTGCTGTTCAGAGTACGCTGAATTTGGACAGAGAACTCTTTGTAAGACTCTCGGCAGTCAGAAGCAAAATTATATTCACAAACGCCAGGAAACTGATAGATGTCTCCATCAAAAGTTTTGAAATGGTTGTTCCCCCAAGTGCTGCAGACATAGTGGCCATGGCTTCGTGTCCTACCTGTGAAGTGATTAAAAACAGAGAGGCATGAAAAACATCAAATAACAAGCAAGAGACAACTGAGGCTAGGCAGTATTTTCCAACAAGACAGCTGAGGAAGAACACTTACATAATGTTCAGCCACAGCTCACAAGAGAGTTTAGAGGAAAAGAATGCTAGGCTATACATTGGAAACTATTTTTTAATTATGAGCACAGATTCCATAAATCTCCAGCCTACCCAAATACCTGCCAAATGGAAAAGAGAACATTCATAAACACTGCTAGGACCTAGGTGTTTCTTGCAGCATTCACTGAGGTGAAAGAACTTGCCTGTAAAAGGTGGGAAAAACCTAACCCTCTGACTGCTAACAAGCTGGTGCATCAAGACAATAGCAGTTACTTTGCCAAATGCATGAATTTATGCTGAATCACGACAACAGATTATTTTTTCTAAGAGTTTTTCCCTTGCGTGATCCAATATGTGCTGAAAAGAAATGGAATTAGGAAGCACAACAGGAGCTTTTCAAAACTTCCTTCTTTTTGTAATAGAAACAATCTTTATTATAATAGACCTCTGCAGGAAAATCAGATAGGGCAGAAAATAATGACATTGGGAGCAAAACAAAAGAGCAATAGCAAAAGATGGAGCTGGTGATCTCAAGTTCATTCTTTTTCCAACCACTACACCAGATATTAACACTAATTAAAATAGCATCCAGTTAAGCCTCAAGATGTTATAGATTAGGCGTGAGTATAAAAGCTGAATATACTAGGGAAGCCTGCCAAGGTACTAAGAGCACCCACGCCACATCTTCTCATGATTATCTAGCAATGTTTGAGAAATCGGAATTACCAAAGGAGCTTCTAAGTCATTATTCTCTGATGTTATCAGCCACATTAGATGCATCCAACCAAAGCTCATATTACTAGATACTTCTCTGC
This sequence comes from Nothocercus julius, assembly GCA_013398735.1. Lineage (NCBI taxonomy): Eukaryota > Metazoa > Chordata > Aves > Tinamiformes > Tinamidae > Nothocercus > Nothocercus julius. Next base: position 28,224 of record VZSV01000487.1, read on the forward strand.
CCGAAAGGAAGACTACAGAGATTCTCCCAGAGCTCACAACTAGGATCCCAAACACAAGACACTGCTTTCCTCCCATTGCTAAATTCAAGACATGGGACATCAAAAATACTATCTCAAACCTAGTCTCTGCAGAAAATGCATCACCAACTGCTCTAAAAATACAGCCTGGAGTATGAGAGGTTTTACGTTTTTCCAGAGTAACAAAACACACAGACATCCTTTTTCTTCGTGGCTACAAAAAAACTGCCAAATTGACATAGCTTTCTTTCTGTCAAGCAGTTATTCTACCTAGGACGGTCTAAACATATGGAAAGAAACGTAATACTGAAAATAACAGCTTCCAAGCATATCAAAATAGAGATTAATATATTTAGGCATTAAACTCTCCAAAGACACCTACTACCCGAACCAGTATCTACCTACTATGGCTCTGCAACACGGCCTCAGAGTGTTAAATAATTCAAGACATCCTAAAACTCCAGTGGTTTATTTAAACGTGTCATTTCCTTCTACCTTTGTTATGGTATTGTATCCTCTCCCCCTTTTCCAGGAGGCAATTTGCCACTATTTCATTTCTAGAGCTTACCTTTTTTTATTTCGCTCGCATTGGTGAGTGCCAGCCAGAGTATGAAAAGGCTGGCAACTCTTAGCCCCATGGCGGCTAAGGTGGGTGAACGGGGAACACCTCTGAGAACTTTTCTTTATATAATACCCACTGGTGCAATTGATTCCATCACAGGGGAGGAGATACCAAGGGAGGAGGAAAGAGGACAGGTAAGAAAAATAGGTGTGATATTTACAAAAGATAAGAAGTAAACAGATAGTTATTTCTCAGTGTAAATGAAAGAATTTGGCGTACAGGAAATGGTATAATATTGATTCAGTAATCATGCACTTTTTTATTGCTCTTCTGTATTTCTTTGTCCTACGGGATACTTCTTTAAATCTTTCAAATAGTCACACCAAGTTCAACCTTCAGTAACTCCTACAAATAGTGAATTTTGAAGTGGTTGAATACGAAAATGCCTTGAATGAAGTTTAGAACGGGATATTCCCAGACAATGACTTTAAAGTCAAAAGCTTTTTTCATTTTTCACCATCATTTACAACTACTTCTGTAAAGACTGAATGATATTCATGAAGTTCCTGCTGGACAAAAATAACCTTCATAAATAATGATATATCTTGGATGGAAAAAAATTTTACAGGCAATTGTTGGATTCCACTGATTCATAAAGCTCTAGGACATCTAAAACATGATACAAACCTTACAGCATACCATTCCCTGAAAGTAATTGGGATGAAGTGGCATTATAACTTCAAGAAATTTATATCACAAGAGATGATCTGTCAAATATTGTCATTGTGCAAAAGAAAGCCCATCAAAAAAGTCCTAGGGGCTCTCACAACATTTGAACTTTAAGAAAGCAGAATAAAAGAGAAGAAGTGGAAAACACTGCTGCCCACATAGAGTAACATCTCAGATTTGTTTTGTGACAAAATCCCCCTGAATAGTTCATTCTTGCTTACCTTTTACATGAATCATAATGTCAGTCTCCTGCCTGACATCAGATCCTCCAGAAAGCTAAATGCTCAGCTTTGCCCCATGTTCAGTAAGTTGAAGATAGTCCTTGGGAAATCCACATAATCAGAAACCAGCTTCAAATGTTGCTTCAGAAAGAACGAGATTTCCACATGCATTGTATTTTGCTTTGCAAAATTCCTCAGAAGTGTTTTTTTGGCTCTCTTCAGAAGACAAACCAGAGTTTTCTTTCAGAGAAAATACCTTTATTTCAGGAGATCTTCTAACACAATTACCTCACAGCACTGAGTTTACTTGTTACACACACCAGACAAGGTTATTTTCTCATCAAAAGTTTCTCATTGTAGTGTCTAGAAATCTCTAATCCTCTTAATTCTTCCAAGTTTTCCTTATTCCTGCTGCTCAAATTACAAGTTAAGCAGAACAAGCATATTTTATAAAACATCAAGGAAATTCTTCACTTAGTCCCTTTAGCTGTTCTGATCAACCAGAAGTACTCCTTTGTGGTAAAAACAGTTCTTCAGTTGTTTGCTTTCACTTGCTATTTTTGCTTGTTCTATAGCCACAAGTACAACCCTTATTCCTAACATATTTATGTTCTCCCCGAACACATCTCATATGGCATTAGGCTTTATGTCTTTTCCATTTAAGAATGCAGATTTGTAGTTCTTCTTTCTCCATCCATCCATACACAGGATAGCATTCACTCACCTACCCTGATTAAATTTAAGCCTTTGCCCTTCTCGCTTTTTATAGTATTTCACTAGAAAATACAGCGTTAATATTCTGTATTCTTCTAGTGAAGTTTTTTTTTCTAGGAAAAAAACAAACAAAACCCATGTAATTGGAACACAGAGGCGAAAAAAGGTTTCAACTGTCTGCAGAGACCCTTTCTCTGATGGTTATTTTAGTAGGTCTAATTCTCATGACACTTCAAAGACATCTCCTCTTAGATTTTTCCTTCTTTTATGCTACCAAAACTCCTATTTCAGGCATGTTTCCTAAAATACTTCCAACTCTTCCAACTTTTCTGAAGGCCTTTACTCTGAGTTTTCAGATTGACTCCCCCTGTCTGGAACCACTATTGTACCAAAAAAAGTATCTCCATGACTTAACTTATACCTTAGCCATGATTTAGTTAACAACACTTGGAAATTTTAACAGCTGTTAGTACACAGTAGATCTGATCTTTTTTGTTAAACTGAATGCTCGTATCTACGTGGTCTGTAGTGTTTGCCACAGAACTTCCAGATGGAGAGAGCCACATCCTGGCCTCATTTGCTGGGAATGTGAAAGGTGAAGTTGAATCCCTTAGAGATGTGCTCTCAATCCGGTATGTGAATGTTTTCTTCCTAGACACCGTGAGAAATAAACATTTCTTTTAATGACATGGATGGAACTACGAGCTGCTGTAAACCAAGCTCTACAAGCTTTTAGGGACTGATTTTCTCTGCACCAGCTCTGGACTGCCTGTACAGGAAGCGTAATCCCATCTCAGAATATATCCAGAACACGCCTAGTTTCCTTCTGTTACAAGTCTGTTTTCCCTCACAGTGAATTGTATCTTCTTATTGCCTCTCCTTTTAAAACAGAGCACTGTGGGTCGCTCTGACACACAATCTAAAGAACAAGGGAAGGCAACACGTCTTGATGATTTCACTCTTACTGAATTTGTACTCAAACAGTATCGATGTGATAATCAAAAGAGAAGTGAGGGACGCTTCTTATCTTCACAATTTTTAAGTGGATTTGTATCTTTGCTAGCATTAGAAAGCATCCTAAACTTTTCTATCCCTGTTTCCTTATTGGCAAAAAGGTAATGCTCTTACCAGCTGCTTTATTTGCCCTTCAGAAATTAGCAGTATATGAGATAAGCAATTATAATCTATTTTCTTTCATGCTCAGGTACTTTAAAGCTTGTTGGCCTACACATTTTAATCTAGAGGTATGTGACTTTTAATACACAATAAACTCTGCAGCCACATGTACACATTAGTTTATTTACTCTAAATTGACAACTTAATCCGTTTTGGAAAAAAAAAATATAATTCTGCTTTAGCACAGTGCAACTGGTGTCACCAGAACAGATGATGAGAAGGGCATTTTCACATCTAGTTCCCGGTCTTAACAGAGATGATTTCCACCTCCCCCTGCCGAGTTCCTGAAGTCCATGAATAGAACTACAAGCTGCCATAATCTTCTACTACATACCTGAACTAGGAGCCCCTAGACAGGCAATGCTAAAGACAGGGTTAAAAAAAATTCAACTGCATAGCAAGTGTGTTTGCTATAGCAACAGATGCAGAAGGAGAGATTAAAGGAGAAAAAAAAAACAAAAAAAAAACACACACACACAAACACATAAGTGTGTTTTGAGTCATAGCTGAATCAATATATTCAGAATTCCACCACCCAAACTTTTATGAGACTATTTCTAATCACTCCATCAGCACACGACAGCTAACATGTTCAAATTAATTACAACTGAAATTTAGTTTATTTTGTGTTAAAAAATAAAAAAAAGAGAACCAAACTGGAAGATTACACTTCATTTTGACTCATGTTACATGTTTCCTATATGCAAGATTTATAGTGCTTTAAGGCAAAAATTAAGCAGAGAATTGTCTGGTGTTATTGTTCTAGGAAGAGCATGTAACTTTTCAAGAATTTTGAGCCTGTCTCTATGTGTGAACACACCAAGAAGAGATCTCACTGCAGAGTGTTTTCACAGCAAGTTCAAGACAAATCCCTCAGAAAGGACAATTCCATACAGTCACTCACAGTTGTTCCACTTTTCCTTTCACATTCCTAGCATGCAGTTTATCACAGCAGTGCTCTATCAGTGAGGATGCTCTGCAACGAAGCTACGGGATCTCATTCTGCCCCTCTTCCATCTGTTGGCATCCTCCACAGCGTACAGATCCTTCCAGGTGCCCACTCAATTGCATGATATTTGTTGTTCTAAGATGAGTCTCACTGCCATGCACAGTGATATGCTGGCCACACTTCCTGGCAGCCTTTCTAAAACTGCTCTGACAAAATACAGCCTGATTATGAATTAAGAGATCTCTGACAAGCAATCATTGTGTCCTTAAGCAAGTCTTTGGGTTTCCTGGCATTCTTTATTCAGACAAATACCGGTTGAGTCATACAATTGTTCAAGGTAGCTGCCGATGCTAGCTGAAGCATTTTCACATGCTCGCCTTAAGTGGTTTTGCATAGAAATTTAAAGATTAGCATCCATTCTCCAGGCATAATACTTCCTTCTCTTTATCAGGAGCACTTACTGTATATGAGACCTTGGTTGCAAAACTTCTGTTTCTCTGCCAGTTAGGTATAAATGCTGAAAAATGTGCAACAACACAATTACTGGGAACTGGGAACTGATTTACTAAATAACCTCAATTAGTAAATCGCTATACTTCCCTTTTAGAAAACGGTATGTCTGCGAAAAGCCTCAGCATGATGGCTTCTGTATCAACACACACGGAACAAACATCTGAGAGTCAGTAAAGACTGAAACAGGTCTCATTTCTTCAAGCATCTGTGAGATCTAGTCCAGGGAACTTGATACAGCAAAGAAGGGATGACACAAAAGGGTCATAAAGGGGACTACACTAAACTTGCCTTTCTCTGGTCAATTTTGTCTCAGTAAAGTGAGATTTTCTGAATCTGTCAGTCAGTTTTTAGGGGACCCTTTCAGATGTTAGAGAAATCAGACTCACCTTACTGCCACCACCAAAAACAGAGAGCAAACTCTTTGTTGTTCCCTCCCTTTTTTGAGTAGTGTGTGGGTATGGCCTCCAAGTCAGCATTTCTCTAAGGACTTTTTTTTAGCCTTCAAGATGAAGTTTTTTTAATGACTACCCAAAATTTACACTGATTCCTTGATAAAACAGGAGAATGAACTGTAGTTACCAAATTTTCCCATTTGCTGAATTCTTGATTAATGGCTTACCTAATAGCACATAGTTCACAGTTCCATAGGCCTGACAGAACTTCAGAAGTTTAAGATTTAATACTGAATAGCTGATGTAATCACACAACTCATTTCTGAGCCATGGTATAGCTATGGTGACGGTTACACAAGATAACATGGAAAACCATACTGACCCACATGAACATTTTGGCTAAAAAATATTTCATCCTGCTCCTCCCACCAAAAATCCCTATCCAGCTGGCACAACATACTACACTTGCCATAGTTACAACACACTCAGAGTTATTTGCTGTTATGCAAATATGCAGTTACATAATTTATAGAGCCTACGATTTGGTTTTAAAAGGAAAAACTACGTCAAACGCAAGAATACATCCAATTAATATCAAAGTCTTCCAGCTGTCACGTACAATTTACAACACCGTTACTTCGTAATTAACCTTTGAATCATCAGAAAGGCAACAAGGAATACAATGACTGCGCTGTGTCAAGGAACCTCTGTGAATATACAGTGCTTATTGAATAAGGGACGCTTTGAGAGCTGCTGCATCCCACACAAGGGAGAGGGAAAAATTGACTAGACACACTTTAAGGTGTTTTTCCATTGTTCACATTTAATCTTCACGCATTCACAAATTTTGAACTGAATCTCTCTAATGTACCTTTGGATAGAGAAAGAAAATAGACAATCAAGAGGGAAAACAAATCTATGAGACTTCCTTAATGCCTCTCCTTTTTAGTTATTTTTATTAAATGGAATTCTTAGAAGCTATCTGTACTACAAATAGTCAGCAGTGGCACTGAGAATTCATACCATCTTACAATATACTTCATATAGAAACTGTAAGAACTTCAAGAGAAGGACTACCTAGACTCAAAAGCTGAAAGTGCTGAATATAAACAATTTCAAAAAAAACCCAAAAAACAACGGATTATAATTTTAAATTATAAATTTGAGTGTAATTTAAATTACACTCAAAACCCTCTGTTTCTCAAAGGATCAGAACACCTCACATTTTTCATGTATTTGTCTACACAAAATTCCTGTCCTACTATTTACAGCTGCAGAATGAAACACAAAACCAGAGACACTGAGCCACAAAAGTACTTACATGATATATACCAAGGGCTCAAGATGAGAGGCGCATATCCAACATCCAAGCCACCTAGACCAAGCAAAAGAAAAAAACTCAAAAAAAAAAAGAGTATGTCTAAATTCCAGCTCCTCTTTGTGGACAATGGCCAATAAGTCATCATGAACATAAGTACTTTATACCTTCCAAAAAAGCACCTTTTCTTCAAAACTATGCCAGAGGAGGACCCTTCTTTTCATTCATGGCTGAGTTCTCATTCAGAGATGGACGAAAAATCTGAAAGTGCCTTGAGGACTAACATTTCCATGTCCTGTACGAATGCTTGAATCACTGGCGTCTAAGGCTCCCTCCTATTTTTGAAACTGTTCAGCTTAGCACAGAAGACTTAAGAGTGTCATTGCTTCAAAGAAAAGGAAAGCAAGAGGAAGCATGAATTTACCACACAGAAACTAGAGGGACTCATCTGTGAGGAGACAGAGGAAGATTTTGGTCTAACTTAACCAAAATATTTAATATAAAATATAGGTAAAGTCCTGAGAAGAGCCACTTTGGTGCAGATATAAGTTGAAATTGTTATAGGTCATTTACAAAGATATTACTGAGCTTAAAAAGGAATGTTAAAATCTTATTTTCATCTAGACAAAAAGACTTAATTGAATATAGCATAGCAGATTGTTGTTGATGTATAAGAAAGCAAGTAGAACATTGATAAAAACATAGAATCATCTTTCTCTGCTGACACTGAAGAACAAATTTTCTTCTGGCGATGTTTCTGCATGTTAGAAAAATTACAGATAAAAAAATTTTCCTTACAACTCTGTAAGAGATGTTTGCAGTAAGCAAATAAAAGTAATAAAAACGCTAAACACAAACCAAGTCTAGGACATTAGTGATAATATCTTTTCTGTGTACTTTCCCAAGCCTTAGGACCTGAGTGAACCTTCCAGTACAGAACAGTACTTCATCAGTGTTGTTTAAATGTTGCTCCACTCAGGCAAATATACAATTGAATAAAAAGCCTTTTTATTTTTCCTGCATATAAACTCTTACAGAAACCACCTCTTTACCAGCTCAGAGAAGGCATTTTTCAAAAAGGATCTTTTCTTTAAAATATAAGAATAGAGGGCACTTGTCTGACAACAGAAGAGGCTTCTTCCGTACTTCACCATTCAAAAAGGGTATTTAAAACAACAAAAATGGACTTTTTAATATCAGCTCTAGAAGACTATTACTACAACAAAACAATATGCAAATCAGACTTGTAGCAATCACCTGAAAAAATATTAACTGTTGAATTTATATTCATCTTTAAGTAAATTTTCTCTCCTCTTTGCAAGACATAAGAATCCAGATATGTCACAGACCTACCTGTTCAACTCTTACAGTACTTCTCCTAAATCCTTTCCTTCCATCTTTACAGGAACCTTTTCAGATTGGCCAGTCAAAAACTCATTCAAATTAGTGCAAAATAATCCCCTGAATTCACTGAGGATGTATGAAATTTTAGTTTGCTGATAACTACATAAGAGAAAACACTGTTTATATACAAAACATGGACTATTTAAGCTTTAATGAGAGCTACCTTGTAGCTCTTGTAGAAAAAAAAATCGTCTTTTAATGATACTGTCATTTTCATGTCATGACCCTGTATTTGCCTGGTCTGTCATACGCAAGATACTTGTGTTCACCAAAAACATAGCCAAAATAAACTACGAACAGTGCGAACAGAAAAAAAAAATCATTTTCAATTGGAGGAATTAATTTGCCTTTGTTTCTAGATGTCTGACATCTAAACCTGAGCCAGTCTACTTGTTCTTCCTATATAATCAACAGTGAAGTTGCACAAGTGGCTCATCTCATCTCAAGCTATAATGCATAAATAAAATTTATGAAATGAAATAAAGCATGTGTGCAATTATAAATTTGGTTTTACAAAGCTAAATAGTATTTACATAACTCTGTACATTACCTTTACTTCTGTTATATAAATCAAATTAAAATAAGCCAGTAAAGCAAACTGCACCTGAATGAACTTGGTAGCGACTGACATTTAACTTACTGCATTTACTTTTTAATATGCTTTCTAATTGATTACAAAGGTGTATCCTCTTCGTGTGAATCCTGAGAAACTCCCATATGATCTAGTAACGCCCATTTCACAAAGTAAATTTAGAAACTTTGAAAGGAATCTGATATGAACAGAAGATTAGCTTATATTACTGAGTCATTGAGCGTAAGAATGTTAGATATACACGCATTACCTACAAGTTGGAGGAAAAAAGTTTTCCTGTTTGACTAGCTGAAAGACAACAGAACAAAACACAAGTCAGGATACAGAGAGAAAAAAAAAAAGAAAAGAAAAGAAAAAAAAAGAGTCTCTAACTTTCTATACAATCCATAAATAAATATTTACATTTAATCCAAAACATATTCTAGAAAAGTGATTGCCTAAATATTGTCAATAAGGCAGAAAAAAATGCAGTGAATGAAGTTTTTAATCCACCTTTCATTGTTACCATTCATATTTTAATTTTCTATTACCTCCCATAATAACGAAATACATTTCATGAGAGCTATTTCTTATCTGGAACTGCTTGATATATGACCAAGTATGAGCAAAAAGTAGAAAAAAAAGAGCAGTAACAAGTGCAAGTAGTATTAAAATAACCCAAACAAACAAAAAAACCCACAGCAGCCAGTACTGTAAAATACTCTCAAGTATATAGCACTGAACTATGCTTCCCAGAAGCCTTTCTCTGTGCTCCATAAAGAATCTAGTGAAAACATTTTGAGTGATTTTGAGTACTGCTAGTCACATTTTCAGGAGACACAGCATGACCTTTCTATAGATCACCAGCTCTGGCACTGTTTAGTTTGAATAACTTCTCTGAATTATAAGCCAAATAGGCACCTTACAAAATACAATATATCTAGAGCATCTACATGCCTAGTCACATCCCAGTGTAACACTCTCCACACCTACTTCAGGAAGTTTACACAGAAGCCTTATCCTGTTGCAGGTTTGTGGCTCTTCCCCATAGGATTTAGTTTGTTCAACTACATAAAAAACAATAGTTTTGAGTCAAGTAATCATTCTTACCTAAATCATGAACACATCTTTTCAAAGACACAGCAACTTTGATCATGAATCTTCTTTGTTCTTCTATCTTTCTATCTAAGCCAAGTTTTCCAGATGTGTGACACACCTTTTAGGACAACATTAGTTTAGCATTAATTCCTGATTCTTCAGAAAATACTTATAAGAAAATTCCACAGCAGTTGCACAAAGACTGGCTAAATTATTGACCAAGAACAACGAATTATGATCTTACATAGCATGTTAAGATCCGTAATTATTCAACATAATCAAAACTAAACTGTCAGAGAAGTGCATAATTAGCAAGCAATATTGACAAGGAAAAAAATGACAGCTGCAATTCCATGACTATTAATATAAAGCAACACACGCAACCAGAGAATTCCCGTAACGCCCATTCTCTTTCTGTCTCACACAAAGCAATGGGCACGATGTTAATTAGAACCTCTCAGGAAAGAGATCTTGAAAGTCAAATTGACAAGTAACAGAAAAATGCCAACTAAGTAATTTGAATTTTGACTGATGCACATATAATGTTAACAAAGGCACAGAAACCAAAACATAAAGCAACATTGGAACACTGTATGCATTCATTGTGGGGCCACATCTTAAACTACATCCCATCCAGGTCAACCCACCTCAAGAAGTGTGTTTTAAAATTAGAAAAAATACAGAGAAAAACACCAGGAGTCAGAATGAGACGCATTACTAAAGGTGTCCGATCCCTGTAACGTGATTATCTGTTAACCATTTATAAGGTCCTTGGATGGATTCTGATGAATCTCCTAGACTGAACAGATATGGCTCTGTTCTTCTACACCTTTTTTTTTTTTTTCCATTGATAAATGTATATATTATAGTGTTAGCTCCCCTTGAGAGTGGACCACACAATCAAAAGGAAATTTACAAAAAGGAAATCAAAAGGAAAATTGATTTTGAGAACTAAATAATGGAGAGGCCCACCAAGAGTCAATTCTGACACCATACTATCTGTCTTTAAAGATTTCATTTTCTTGAAGAAATTTAAGATAAAATAAATTCCCATTAGTATTGGATTACAAAGTCAATTCTTTTGGCAGAGTTAGGAATATCATTTTTATGCTTGAAACAACTATGTTTCACATTTGATGTGAACATTTGATGTGAAGAGAACAGCTATGCACATCCTTCATATATCCTTTATTCACTCCTTAGAGCTAAATTACAACTCTAGATTCAGCTTTAATTTTCTAACATCCTAGCACTGTTTTTTTAATGCATGGAGCATGGCCTCCTTGATTTGAGTCCACTGGCTTGCAGAATACAGTAAGAGACTAGAAAAAAACACTGAAGACAGCATGAGCGTGGTTCCCTTTGGACCGGATATGAACACCAGAAAAATCAATGCTATCTTTCAGTTCTCCTTAGAAGGTCATGTCTAATGCAACAATTCACCATACTTTCTAGCAGCTCTGACTTACAGGAGAAACAAACATATTATTACTGTCTGACTAGCAAGGGGCAGGCGAGAGTAGTTTTTTGCCTGCCAAATTTAGCAGTGCTTATGCTGTTCTAATCCACTATGAGCACAACTATCAACACAATCATGATAAAAATACTTTTTCTTTAATTAGTGAAGTTTTATACATACTTGTGCCATTATGAACTCCCTGCCTCGTGCTCTGACCATGGTGCTGAAAACATAAACTGTCTCAGATCAATGTTTTATTACTAGTCTCTTCAGTCCAAGAAGCCAACACAACCTCCTCAGCTATGAAGATGCGTGGCCAAAATCTCAGCTTAAGTAAAATGGTAAAATTATTTGCAACTAGCCTACTCCACAACATGCAGGATCCAAAGGCATTCAGAACAGAAGTCAAGCACATAGTACTAGGCTCCAGACTGTATTCATTCCACAGGAAGTCCTCAGAATGGGGACTTCAAAATGCTCAAAATCCTCAAAAAAGGATTCCTCAATCCTCAAAAGTCCTCAAAAAAAAATCCGCAAACATCCTCAAAAGTCCTCAAAATGCTTTATGTAGGAAGAGATTGACCAAGGGACACCAGTATTTAGCACCTTCTGCCAAGACTGAACTTCTGAAATCAGAAGTACTATTTGCCCCAGAATTAATAGATTTACGAGACCACTAACTAATCTTCTCAATTTGAGGGCTTAACAACTTGTTGCTGTCTTTTCCTACCTGACTCACAGCAAAACTCTACATAATTAATGGATACTTAGCTGACTTCTTTCACAAGTTCATTTCTTTGACAAGAATTACCTTTCACCTCTATTTACCTCCTTCTTTAAATGTATCCTTCTTAAGAACTTACCTGCTTATATACACAGCAGTTTTATAAACAGTAGTGCTAGTTCCTTCTTGCATTGCTAAAATTATCCCAAGCTATTGCAAAAAGCAAATAAAAGTCTCATTAAAATGAGTCAAGATAAAATTGTATTTGATCAATAATGGCCACATTGCTTTTACTTGTCAAGAATACAGACAAATGTTCTTAAAAGATATTGTCCAATTTAGCTGAATGCAGACAGAGGCATCTTTTTATTGCCTCTGTTATTTGCAGACATGCTTGCTTCCTGGAGTGTACTTTTATTTTGTTGAGTCTAGCTATAAATGACTCAAGTCATGACATTTCCATTAGCTTCCACTGTATCATTTCCTCCTCTTATTTCTGATGTCCAGAAATAACTTATAGCCCACTTCTGGGCATCTTCAGGTTTTGAGAAAGTATGATCAATTGTTAGATTTCTTTTACAATCTACGTGCATTTATACAAATGCACTTGTTTTAATTTTTCCTTACTCATGAATTAATCATGCTGATATTCAACTGTTGTATTCTTCTTAAATGTATGGCCATCCTGAGCATATAAAAAATCTACAAATTTTGCCCTTAGCAAAACAAAGATATACTGATAACACCTACATTGCAATGCATGGAAAAACCTAATATTCTCCAGCAGAAAGAAAACAAAATTTAACACTGAAGACTGAGTTGACACAGGGTGGCAATTATTCAAAAAAAAAAAAAAACAAAAACAAAAACAAAAACTTGCAGTCATTATATCTGCACTTTCATGTGTATATGAGATATAGGAGGAGTAGACCCTTCAAATTTGATACTACGTCTCCCATCCCCACAGCATACTACACTGATCATATTTTAAGTTGTTACTTTACAGTTGTTGCTTACTTAGCAGTAAGCAGAGTTCGAAAGGAAGTAAAGACAGAATGTCAGCACAGCTTAGGCTTTTCTTTTTATGTAAGACAAAGAACATTAACATAACATACTGCACTTTAAATTTTACCTATGTCCAGCTTAAATTGAAACCTAGCAATTATGGTAGCTTTTCTAGTGATTAAACATAAAAAGTAGGCATGATGGGAATACAAGTTGAGTCGCTAGGATGACTGCACATAAGCAAAAAGTATGAAACCAGAAACAAGTAACACAGTTTTCAGTGCATGTAAACTCTTAGTAGTAACTGTTAGTGGGATTTAAGAATCTTTTTATAACTACATCAAAAATTCAAATCATACTTGGATAATGACACTGAGAATAAGTCATTGCTGAATGCTTACAGTTCAGAAGCTGTATATGACTGTGTTGTTTTCTTTCTAGCTCTCCAGAGGCTAGCATTTGTTTGACTTGTATCATAATCAAATGCAGCAGTAACTTTATTCTTACATTTCAGCGGAGTACTGAGGAATGAATGGGTACAGAGACTTAAATGTATTTTTCATTCCTGCCTGTGGTTACTCTGACATCAGAAGAGTAAGACAGTAAGACAGGGTGGAGAAGCATAAAGAGGTATAAAGCCCCCCATTATACCAATCTATTTTATGTCTTTAGCATTGAAATATTTTTTATTTAAAAATACTTTATCTAATGTTTCAGTGCAGTCATTTTTGGAATAGTGTAAAAAAAAAAAAATCAGAAAAACTATAAACTATATGCACAGTGTTTTCCACTCCCAGGAATACAGCTTGCTACTTGTACAGTTATCTTATCAAACAATGTAACTCGCCATATAATTTCTGCCTTCCAGAACTGCACTTTAAGCTGTACTAGTATACATCCAAAAACATGAAGAGTATTTACCAAACACACACACAAACACTTTCAATTTAGTGGACAACACACTCTAATTTTTCATTAGCTGAGATAATGTTCATCGTAGTATAGGTTAATCAAAAGCATGTAGTCTTTCTAAGGAAGAAAAAAAAAAAAAAAAAAACAACTCTGAAACTGGATCATTTTCATACAGAGAAAACAAACTGGCTGAAGAGTACCAAATGCTTATGAAGAAGTAGGTTTAAATTCTTGAAACACTGCAATAATACTCAAATACTCAAAATGAAGCCTCTTTTGCAATAGGGTGACGAACAATGCTCCCATTAAGGCAGTTGTATAGCCCAAAATAAACAGCCAGTGAGAAAAGTCATTATTTAGTCTCTGCCTAAGTTCTTCAGGGAACAAATAAAAAATGTACTGGGAGGAGTGAAGGAATTAACAACAGCTGCTTGCCACAAAAACTGATAAAAATAATGATTATGAGATTGCCTGCATGTGGAGTTTGCACCCATCTTCACATCTGTGATTGGTTTATAGCAAGTTCCTGGGGCAAGGAAAGGGAGTTCCGGTTTGCAAACCATGTCATTTTTATAACTTTATGAATATAGGGTTCTATTCATTCCCTTCCCTAAGGAAATTAATCCAGTGCTATATTATAAAATAGACAGTTTCAATACATGAAAACACAGTGAAATCATGTCCCATTTCTATGAAAAACACAGCAGGCCATTGAGTGTTTTTTGATTATGACTCTAGTTTAAAATGCCACATATACTGTAGCACAGTATATTTTCTTACAATCATCATACTGAAGTGAATATTAACTGATCTGAAAAACGGGGAAAAACAATATAATATATGTTCCTATTTTTAGGCTTAATAATACATATATTGTGCATTTAAATATATTTTATTTAATATACTTCAGTGCTTAATTATATTTTATTCTCTAGTGCCTTCTTGCTATTAACCTCATTAATGTGAAGTTTACAGCAGGTTTGCCATTATTTTTTAATGAGCACCTTCTCACTACCTCTGCAAGGGTAGACAAGTCAAGACAAAACACTTCCAAATATTTAGCCTTTCTAGTTTTTAGCAGTGGAATAGGCCTGTCCACCCTATCACAGATTGTTTTGCTAAGCATCAAAATAAATTCTCATTAAATTACATTCTTCATCTCAGGCCTCTTAATTCAATGTTTAAGCAAAGAGCACTCACATAGTTGATAACAAATGGGAATTCACTAATCTTAATCAATTATCATCAACGGATAAAAAGGGACTTTGGTACATTCCAAATAATACTGCAAAAATCTTGCCCTTTTAGAAAAAAAAAATGTTGCTCAAGCAGGTACAAAGGCAGTATTTGGTTAGGTGTATCTAAGGCAATTATGTTTTCCCATTAGTTTGCTCTGTAATGACACAGATACTTCCTTCATTAACTGTTACGATGCAATGAATTTGCCATTAGATCTCCAGTTAAGTTGCTCTGACTGAAAGCTGAGGAACTCCAAATTCATACAATTCAGTATGGGAAAAAAAAAAAGAGAGAGAGAGAGAGAAAATAGAAAAAAAAAGGAATTTTAATGCTATGCAAGAAACCACAGTAAAAAATCTCCCAACTGAAAACAGCATATTCTGGAACTTTTCATATCTAATATCAAGAAGTATATCTTTCATTTGGAGAAGTTAAAATTTTGTCACATCAAAGTTCTCCACCCAAGCCATACACTAATTCTATCACTGCATTTTACTATTGTTAAAAGTTTTTAGTTTCAATTTCAAAATTCTCTTCCATAGACTTTGGCTTCAGATTTTTAGCTGCTAAACCCCAAGAAATCAGAATCTTTTCTCTCTAGGTACATGTTCTAGACTCCTCATCATGTAAGAAAATCCTATCATACAAATATAGTGATTTCCTTCTTATGAAAAAGGACAGTTTCATCTGGTCTTCAGCATTCAATAGCCAACAACAATAACAAAAAACCCTCAATTCTTAGAATGAGATATAGCACTTCACCCAGGGTAGAAATCTGTAACAGTTCACATCCAACCAAAGCAATGCTTTTCATCTAGCAGTCAAAATTGAACAGCATTGGAAATAATGTTCTTTTTCAGAGACAATGGTCTAAGGTTGTGAACTCTTAAGTGCCCCTCTGCAGTTACTTATGGAAAAGGACCTCAACTGCCTTCAAAGGCCTCAGACCACAGCTGTTCTGAGATCTACATAGAACCTATAAAACTCAGCAAAGTCAAAACAGGAAGCATATTCTCCATCTGTCTCCCCAGAATCAGCAGTTTTCTGAGGAAAGGAAGTAAAACATTATTTACTTTGCATTCAAAAGACCACAAGCACAGAAGCTAAATGAGTTCCAAAAATAAAACTGTTTTATATCAGAAAAATCAGCTTAGGAAGCCAAATGTAGATTTGTCTTCTTTGAAATTTAGTTCTTAAACATATTTTCCTTTCAATGTTTTCCAAGTTCAGCTTGTCATCCATAGCTTACCACTATTATCAGAATTTCAGATGTCCTCAGATAACCCGGTGGTGTAGTGCATTCACAGATGTTCACTTTTTTTCTGCAGTTCTAGGGGTTTATTGAGATGATAGTTAATACTTTAATACACAATAAAAATGGGATTATAAAATGAATCTAAGTGTAAGATGAATAACTGAGTCAAATCCAGAGTCATTTTGCAGTGATCCAATGACATAAGAAACAGGATTCATAATCCATCAATCACCGTGAACCACTGTCAATCTTAAGAGAAAATTCCCTAAAACCGGGAAAGGGATGTGAACTGCTCTTTCAGGCTGAAGTAAGAAAAGAAAAACTAAAGTTGGTTTGCTTTGTTTTGTGTCTTTCAAGACAATGCCACTGTTCAAGCATATCTAAATAGCATGCATCTCAAAAACAAGACAGAATATGATACATGCCATTGAACTGGTATCTCATTCTACCCTCCCTTTCCTTGCAAATCAGCAGCATACTTGTACCCTTCTGGAGAGTATGTTACAACATTCATTAATAAACTAAGCAGTAAGCAAAGGAGTAGCAAGGTCTGATGGAACTGTTCTCTTTGCCTGAAACAACAGCTCCACCACGAAGCTCTCAGAATGGAGGTTAAGACAGTGAGAAAATTCTGTTTACCATTCAAGTAGGGATGAAAAAGACTTTCTAGCTGAAGCACAAGAGTGGTGACGATGTAAATTTATTCTTTTAGTGCACTTCCAGTAGGAAAAGTTGTACTAATACTTTCTTGATTAATTAAATCATAATTGGAGCCATATTTATTACTAACATCTTGTTAAAGTCCTTTATTATAACAGCCAGAGGCTATTTGGCAGAAAAAGAGGCTGTGAACACGCTTTACTGATACAATTCCTCATGACTCATGGATTGCACATAGAAATAATTGCTGTAGTCTGGCATTTATGACCGAGATTAATGAATTAAACATTAAAAAAAAAAAATAAGTAACATGACAGACAAGCTCCTATTAGGAACGTACCTATTTTCAGAAGAGGTTTTCTCCTCTGCCGGTAGATGGCATCGTTACTTCTCTACTTCTCTTTAGGAAATGTCAGCCAAAAAAAACAACATCAGAACACATAATCGGGAAGAGCTGTTGCCATTACGCACATTTTTTTTTTTGTCCATTCTTTGCATAAAATAGCATCTGAGACAAAGGATGCAATGGAGAAGGGCAGCAAAAGGATGATCATACTGAGCAATCTGACCAGGAGACTGGGCTAAAATAATGGAAAATACTGAATGACAGTGCAATGGTAGATCAGAAATGTTTAAATGTGAATGGTAATAAGATGAATAGAGGGAATTTACACGGAATTATCAGATTATCAATTACGAAATTATTATCAGTAAAAGATTATCAGTAGATTATCAGTTATAAAATCTTCACATATAAAAGCCATCCTTTGCATCTTTCTCAATCCCATGTCTTTGATGGAGTCCCTGAAACACAGTATATAAAATAACTAATCTATTTCTAAAAAAGGTGTTAATCTACACAGCAATTTCTGAATAGTCCTATTAAGCAGCTACAGCTAAAGAGGGTGGTAACAATCTGGTCATGTAGGTTAATTTTTTTAAGAATTCCTAGGCTCTGCGCAAAGCAGTATTTTATAAAGACACACACACTATTTTTGGAAACAGGAATGACAATTCAATAGTTCAGGCATATGTACCAAGGAAATAAAAACAGGGCCTTAAAAATCATCTGGGTAAAAAAAAAAAAATGCTCACAGTGCATAACACAGTTCAATGTCTCATTAAGAATTTTTTCATTTTAAAAACTGTTCTCTGTTACTTTAAAGAAGGCATAGTATCATATTTACCACTCACTGACACTCAAGATTTTATTTATAAAGGCTAGATCACTTTCTTTAAAATGTTCTAGGCCTTGCCATCTGCATTACAATATAATGATATACTGCTTTTAGGTTAATGTACGGTATGGAAAGGCATATTTTCTGCAACACCGAAAAGATATTTGTCTGATATTTGTTTTTCCACAACACAAATGAAACAACTACAGTTTTAATGTAGTTGTAGTAACTTCTATATTCACTCCACGCTAAAATGGAAAAAGAAGAAGAAACTTATTTAATTTGGGATGGGTGGCATCTATCACCTAAAATATGCTTGTAACCAATGATTGGAGACAAACTAACTGCAAGGCAGCACCTCATAATGAAGGGCTCAATCTTCTGCTCACACATTCAAGAATTTTGCATCCTGACTTTATAATCCAATATCTCAATCACCATGTTTAATGTCAGCAACTATCCCTTTCACAGACTGTAAGTTTCCTTTCCTGAGGTACTTAGAATTCAGATGTTTTATTCTCTACGTCAGTAATGATAACAGAGCATGACCACTCTGAACACTGAAAATACCTGATGTGTTTTGCCAGATGTAGCCTCATAGCATTCCTGCAAAACTTAGGAGCAGGTGCATAGCACTGCAAAAATGCCCAGTGTACTTTGCTGCTTTTGAGTACCCTTCAACTCCAAGAATAGACTCTAGGGAAGACCTTTCTAGCACACCTTCCACTATCTCATACTTCATAAAGTTGGATGGATGGATGGATCAAAGAAATTGCTGAAACTGAGCTCAATTGAAAATGAGTTTCAACACTGAAATGACTTCCTAGCTGTAAAAAAAAAAAAAAACAATCTGCATACATGTAGCTGAAGAAACATACTTCCAAAGCTATTTGCACACATCTGAAATTATTCTTTTCCTTATTGTGCATCAAAAGCAGATGAATCAATGAATTATGCTAATACAAAAGAAAGTGAGTTTTTGCTTAGTTCCTAAACTATTCTATGCTATAAAATTCATATATATACACACATTTTGGCAGAGATTTTTAATACAATCCATTTAAGTACCATATTTCATCTAAACATCTGGAATTCCTCCATTTGTATACAGGCAACCCTTTCTTATGCTTAAAAATATTAAGATAACTTTCTTCAGGAAGAAAGAGAGAGAACTTCATATAAATATAAAATATATAAAAGCATACTTCATGTTAGGAACAATTTCTGTATTTAAAAATGACTAGACAACTACCACTAAAATACAGTTAGTTGTGGTAGGAAATGGACAAGCTATTCAATTTTAAGGAGTGAACGGTTCAGATAAAAACATAAAAATAAATATTTTTCAGAATTAGTCTGACAGAAGAACATAATAAATCAAAAGATAGGGCTCTATCTGGCCTATTTTTCACCACATTGAGACACCTATTCCCTACTCTTTTCTGGAGATGTTATTTTAAATCCAGCCTAAGGATCATTCTGGGCTAAAGGTGCTTGAGCAATCAGTTCCATCCGTCTCCACAAATTAGAATGGGAGTTTGTGCAGCTCCTCCCTAGATTTTCCAGCTCCAGAGCCGAGCCACTTAAAGGAACTGTTCTCACATACACACAGTCCACTGACTCACCAACTTATTTCTCTTTGCAAAGCACCCTGGCTTTTCTCTGCAAAGTCCCTGCACCCACTGGGCAGGTGGAAGCAAAAGCTGGGGCTTTCAGTTCTGCCGAACTGAAACAGCAGCCCATCAACCATGGCAGCTAAGTGAAAGCAACCTTGTGTCTAGTCTGTGAATACAGTGGTTAACTGTGATTAGCTGCACTCAGTGATTCACTGCATCACTTCTGTGCTTGCTGCAGCAGCTGCCTCCATCTTCTCACTGTGGCAGTGTTTACTCAACAGGCAGCTTTACTGGCATCACTTCTCCATCCTGCTCTTCCATTTTTCCCTCAACCTGACACCAGCAAACAAAGAACACCTGACACCAGCAAACAAAGAAGAAACAGGGTAAATTGCAGTAGTGAAACCACAGTAACTGGTTGATAGAAAGGCCCAGTAAAATGCAGTAACTTATATTTAAGCTTAAGGTAGCCTGTTTTACCTTGCACTACCAGAGATTAGTAGCATGACTGTCACAGATGGGCTGACAAGGGGAAATACTGAAAGCCTCTAGTACCAAGTCCTTTTTTCTAAGACTTAAAAAGAAGTATGTTATTCCCAGGCTGGCACCCAACCTCCCAGAACTCAATTCAAGCACCTCTCTCACATGATGCACTCGTGCCTAACAGCTACCCACTCTGTGGTGCGAGTGCCTCATTTCAATAGGTATAAAACAGGTGAGCACGTGAGATAAATGAAATGGATACAAATGATGACTCTGGAAGACACCACACACTAAAACATACCTGTAGACAGGACCCTAAGCTCAGCAAATGGTCAGCCTCCGTTAGCCATTTGGGGATGGAATTAGTGGGGGAAGGAGGGTCTGGAAAAGTATATTCCAAGTGATTCTGCTCAGAAAGATACTGCTTTCAGACAGAAAGGGTTAACTACTTTAATACAAGTATCATTTTCCAAGGCAGTTTTGTGCAAAGAGCTCTCCAAGTAGCTGTGTGCCAACATGCTTTGTGGATAAGTAACTTCCCCATTTCATCACCTGTACATTGAAAATAATGATGCTTGCCTCCATAACCCTGTGGGAAAGTATAAACAGCAGACAGTCTTTATGCAGTGCCCCAAAGATGAATGTCTGAATAAATATTGAACAGCAGCACGCAGTCAAAATTTGTGCCAACATATGGTGGGGCTGCATGGGAAATGGGAAATAATACGAAGGGCCTTCCCTGATAGGAATTCATTGACCAAGGAAAGGAGGACTGGACAGTAAGTAGTACAGTAGTATCAGTCTCTCATTATCATCTTATTTGCTCTCTGTGTTCTTGGACAAGCTAAAAGAATACAAATGCAAGCTTGTTCTCTTAGGATGGTGACAGTTGCCAGCTACATGCCCTACGTGACCTCTTACTGGCTTCTCTGTCAGCCAATTAAGCAGCCCAAATTCCAGAACCCTGAAAAGAAAGAAAAAAATAAAAGGAATAAAACAGTCCGTAACCTCTGAAAGTTTGCTATTTACTTTTCAGCAATAATGTACATGAGCTGCTGGTTTCCCATTGGCTTTTCACTGCATACATCCCAACACACTTCAAAGTGGGCACTCAAAATAAAACATTGAGAACCACTGCACTGTAAAGTATGCACCATGATCCAGGTCACTCACAATAAACTAGTCTGAGGGCACTGTAACTCATTAATGAACTTTCTCTCCTGGCATTGTTCACAGCTCTGCAGCCAGAGAACTGCTGGGAGCCTGTGGCAATCACCAGCAAATAGCCTGTCTCAGAAAGTTACTCTGGGATACTACCAGGCAAAGCTGGTTTACGGAACATATATTTTTATTTGAAGTAAAAGTGACAGGATGCTTTTGAAATATCCAGAAGCCTTTACAAGTATCCAGAATTTGACTTTGTAGACCCCCTACCCACAAAATTACTTAGTTGTTTCATTGCTCTGAATCTGGAAGGTAATGTCCACTGAGAGTTAGTTACGTAATTTGGAGTAATTCTTGAGAAATACAGTATTTTAGTTAAATTATTCCAGTGCATTTCTACCCAAGATGCATGGAAGAATAATGATGACTCTATGGTTTTAAATTTCTTCTTCTGACATTATTAGGGACAAATATAATTGTTTCCCAGCAGAAAAGAGTACGTATTAGGGGAAAAAAAAAAAAAAACACATTATAAAATCAAATAATGTTGGCTTGTGAGAATGCACTGCAATGCAACTGTATTTGTTAAAGTAGCAACTGCCCTCTCTCCAAAATATGCAAGAACTTCTACACATAGAAGGAAGCAAGCACGACTGTTACTTTCTGGAATCATAACATGCCTGGAACAGCAACACAATGGCAATTCTGAAATGACAGGAGCTCTGCTGCCACCTAATGAAATTATAATTAAAAAACAAAAGTAATGTGAGAACACAGAACTAATTGAGGGAGTAGGCTGCAGAAGGCAGCATTACAGCTGAATTTTAACAAAGATGGAAAAAAGGACATGATATGAAAAAGATTTCCTAAAACACTTTTGCACTTGGTGCTTGTCCTGGCACGCTACAGATAAACAACTGGGGCTATTTTAGTAAAACAGAACAAAGCAATAAGAGTAAAAATAATACAGGAAAGTACCAGGAGTAGATTTTCACTTTCTTTTGTCAGTCAGAAAAACCTGACACAACAGAAGAACCACATCATGACTGTACTTAATTACACAAATCATTTCTCATAACCCCCAGAAAAACTAAGCTCCAGTTTTCTGATGTCAGGATTAGTAGCAAACAGACATGCACATGGAGGCATGTTGTCTCCATTCAGAATCGGTCACCACACTGCTTCCTGTGAGTTGTAAGGATTCAGGGTAGTAACTTATGGTTCTTCCTATCTGGTAGCAGAATTATGATGTGTTGCTTAACTGTTGCTATGCCTTCAAGACAGTAAAAGCTCATCGTTCAAGATTCTGGGTTCATATTTAAAGGACTGAGATCTGTTTAGTACTTCTTGTTCACAAATTTGTTGCTGCGACTGCAAGGAATAGATGGAAGGTAGCCATGCCCATGAAGATATGGATATAGTCCATACCTCAGTCTGAGTCACACTATATAACTTTACTTTCAGCTTCTACCACTAACAAGTAAAAGTTTCTCAGATTTACTTTCAGCCACAAATCAGGTAGCAAGCAGAAAATATTCAAGAAGCACAATGAGACTTTATCTAGTGTCAATGTAGATATGGAATATCTGCAAATGCCAAATGTTACCCATTATTAAAAATAACAAAAGAGTTACTCCAATGGCAAAACAGATTGCCTGGCATTGCTTGATATTATGATCAGTAACTCTACTGATCTACTGGGGGTAATTATGGGAATCAGATAAAATGATCCTTTTTATACTTTCTTGCCTTCTTCTACTATTCCCAAATTGCCATCACGCAGAAAATAAAATACTGATGTGAATTACTGATCCTGTTAAGACAATAAACCACTAAAAATAGCAGAATATTGTTATTTTTATCATTAAAAAATATTATTTACTATTAAAATCCTGTTCAGAATGTAGTATTACAACAGTTTCAAGTTACCAGATAACGGTACAGTTCTTACTAGCTGACAGGAATCCATATTCTACATTTTTCAGGTACTGTATACCACCTTTTTTCTTTTTTTTTTTTTTTAATTCCAAGCAAAGATGCTGAGCATCCTGCTAGATTCAAATAAACTTACCCCATTTAGTTAATGCATGAGATAAATGTTAAAAAGAGCATTAATGCACATTTGCAATCTGTTAGTGCCATTTGCAGTCTAGGTGCACCAGTAGCAGGACTGCTCTCTTGCCAATATTTGAAGGCTTCTCATTATAAACTTCTTCTCCTGCATTTCCAACTCTGATAAATTAGTAGGAGATTTGTTAATCTGCTATATAGAGCGACAGGGGACAGGCTACTCCCAGTTCCCACAAAAGCCTGCTACATGAAGCATGCTTGCTCAGACTCTACACACACCACAAGTTTATCCACAAACCCTGACACTATGAAAATGTAAAGTTATGCATGTATTTCTTATTTTTCCTCTATTTGAAGCTATCGTTGCAGGCTGGACAGCCATGCCATTCAGCGAGAAAGTGAAGAAACTTACCACACTGGACTCAAAAGATTACAGTTTTTGTTCTGTTTTCAAATTTGTTAAAGCAATGGAAATAAACACATGGTTTAAGTGTTAAAACTATCTTAAGTATCAGTTCCAGAAGCCTAGTCATTTTTTAGCTCCTGAAATGACAAGAAGAAATGACTCACACAAGAGACTACTGGCATATTCTTTTTAAAACCTAAATCATATTTCCACCTGACATTCTTAATGCATATTGTCTTGCAACAAAAATCTTATTTTTGCAAACAATTACAAAACCGCAGAAGTCCTGATATTAAAAACTAAAGAGGTTTGAAATCTAGTTAGGTATCACGAAAACTCGCTCAGTCCGCAATAACACAGAAATTATGTTTCCTGCATGCTCATGTGCGTACCACCAAGTTACAGACAAAAATAAGACTTTATTACTCAGTCTTATGCAATTCTCTGAGATATACTTCATTCTATATAAATAAAATTACACTACCTACTTTTTATCTGTGAGTTTTAGCCAAGAATCTAAAACTATGACAGCTCTATAGCCGATTTGCGGAGGAAGTTGAGAAGATAAATTGATTCGGGTGTTTTTATGTGCAAATTCACTTCAATGAATATTACAGTGGCTTAAAACTAGGTTTTAGTTGAGTTCTTGTAAAAATTGTCTTATTGCTCTGTAACAGGAGCTTTCCAGGCACTAAAAAAAAAAAAGGCATGGAACTTAGATCATGAATATAAGTTAACCAACATAATTCTGTCTGCAATTCAAAAGGTATTTCTTCTATCTAATGAAGATGGTGTATTAGAAGTAGGTATTAGCTTCTTAACTAAGAAGGCATTCTCTGACCTCATATTAAATAAAATGACATCAGAAATCTAGAACTAATCAGAAACATCCTTCCCACAAAATGATGCTTCCTCAGAAATAGAAATTGTATAAGAATTTCCAGAATACAGCTGCCATTGTACTTTGATGACTGTGATTTCCTATCCCATCCAGAACGAGATTAATAGTCACCAAAAAGCATGCCATTCTGACTCACTGGTAGATAGAAAATAATTGAAAAGTTGCCCTCCTTTCCTTTGGGCTGACAGGTCCATTTTAGATACTAGTAGTGAAGCAAGCATCCCTTTACCATTTTTAACATTTGTAGATATCAAAGTACAGAATTCTATCTTCATAGTTTGTAGGCCTTCCCATTTTCTTATATGCCTTCTAGTTCCAGCATTTAGTTCCAGCTTTTAGTTGGGAAGGAGGACAGGAGAACAAGAGTCACTTAATAAAAGTGCAGCAAGTGTTCGGTTATTCAGAATTGTGTTATTCAGAATTAACAACTGTTCTAAGCGCCACTTTTATTTACCATCAGTGCTAGACCTGAGGGTTTTCAAATACATGTTGGTCCTTGAAAATTTGGGAGCAAAGATATGGACAGAGAAAGACAACAGAACAGTGTTTATATTGTTTATATTAAGGAAGGAAGGAAGGAAGGAAGGAAGGAAGGAAGGAAGATGCAGCAGCTCTGCCTGAGACAAACAAAAGATTATAAAGATTATAAAAGGTTCAAAGGTTATAAAAACCTATCTGTCCATATCAGTTGTAAACCGCTCATAATTGTCCATACACATTACTGAGTGTTTTCTTTTCTGCGTGGTGGGAAGACTTTTCATGATTATTTAAGCTACAAATTCTTTCATTATTTTTCACTGAAATATTTTAAAGAATATCATTAAACATTCTAAAAAGAAAAGTAGTTGCATGGAAGCAGAGAAAAAAAGGTTAAGCAGGATCATTTACTCTAATGAAACTTTTGACAAATGCCTGCATTTTTCACCTTCTTCACCACCAGCACCTGCCTCATCTTTTGCTATAAACTTAGCTCTTTTTTTTCAGGAATAGTACCTTACCCTGGACAATACTTTAAATTGTTGGGTTCATGACATCAAATTATGTGCATAAAGAGCTAGATTTTGCCTTCAGCTTATCAAAAAAACAAAAACAGAAAAAAAAATCTGTCCAGCAAAACCAGACTGCTTTGAAAACAGGGAAATATTAAGACAGCATTTATCACAGTTATAACACTACATCACACTGGAGATCTAAAAATCACAAAAAGATTTAAGTTGACTTCCATTAAAACTGCACTTTTCTTTAAAATTAATAAAGCTAAATGGAAAAAAATACTTCTTTTTTCAACTATGTTTACTTTTATGACCTAATTAATAATGGATAATTTAAAAGTAAATAAGGCAAACTGATTGCAGACAAATTCAATGATTTAATGATAAGATCTCTACAAATAGCTTCCTTGCTCGTGTATAAGCAGGAGTTCAAATCAAGCACCTTCTAGGCTATCACTGGGCATACTGGTTGCTCAATTGCCAATAATGTACACACTAACTCACTGGTCACTATTGAATCAAGAATGTATCACTCATGTTTGTGCAGTTGTTACATGAGCAAATATAACATATCCATATGAATAAATATATATTTGCAAGTAGATACACGCAGTTGTACTACACCTGTGCAAATCCAGGGAATGATTTCTATGAAGCAGTAGAGCTTGTCTAATACATGTCAACATTATAGTTAAGGTCCCATCTTTGCTTGTAATTTGCAGAACCTAAACTGAAAACTTCCTTTTTTAAAAAAAAAAAAAAAAATTAATTAATCTGTAGATAGATTGAAGGGGTTTTTTTGCCTGTCAAATACAGGAATGCCCAAATCACTTTGCACAATCACATATAAAACTTGGGTAGTGCTGTAACTGTGCTGTCAAATGTGACAGCCATTCTGTACTCAGCAATATTTCAAACACCATCGAAATGCAACCATACAAATGTCACCTCTGCCTACAGAACTGTATAAATGAAGCAATATTAATCAATTAAGGGACAGTGGAGTGCATGCAGAAGCAGCCAAGTCTCCCTAAGGATTACAATGGGGAGTTCTGGGTGGGCAATCAAGTTTGAACTGCAGACCTGCCAAGGCACACGGATTCTCTGTACAATAAAACGGATTTCCGGTCACACACAGAGGGAAACTGGGAAACTTTTGCCTATATTGAGACAAGAGAAATTTTACTAGTATGCTGGTTGCAAAAAAACATTTATCACATCATTTTGACCAGTGATGACAGGAATACATAATTAGGTAGGGGGGGTAGGCCGCCTACATACTTCCATTCCAAATTTCTTAAGATCGCATTTTCACTTGCATTACCATAACACAGAATGACATTACTTCTCTGAGCTGCATGCTAATGTAACACCCTGTCCAAAACTTTCAAGCTGAAATGAAGACCCCCAAACAGGTAAGTTAATCACCACTAAGTCAATCTGAGGAAGGTCACTATATGCCATTGTAATTACCTATTTATATTGTATACATTAGACTAGAAGAGTAAAAATGTGTCCTGCCACTGTAAACTGCAGGTACTGGTACTGCTCAAAGAATCCCCCACTCCCCACTCCAAAATTACCTCCATATCAGGGTTTTACTTTCACAGAGGGGAAGTAGTATTACATACCCTTCAGAGGTAAAGCTGTTTAAAGGAGCCAGTACATACCAAATTAGTTTCTTTCTATCGTAGCCTTCACACATTGTACAGATTTATAAATTGTGCTGTACTCTAGTAATTTCAAACTTTTTATACTGATCCATGAGAATCACAATAAAAGGTTGTAATTGCACAACTGTCATTCAAAATTACTGCCCTTTTATCTTTAAAGGGGCTAAATCTCAAAACGTTCAACCTTTTCTCAAAGCTGTTTCAATGTGTGAAGATGCAGCGTCTGTTTTCTCACAGCACAAAGCAGCTCTATGGTTCAAAGGGCTTTGAGCACACTATTCAAATCCAGGGATTGTTGGGAGCAACAGAGACAATGCAAAGGCTACACAGAGTATGTGACAGCATGTAAGGGGGCACTGGAAGATGGCTGCCAGAATCAGCATTTACTCTTGGCATTGATAAAGCAGTCAGTCACAGGGGGTAACAAATTTCCAAGGGCAATAAAACAATCACAGGCCCCTTACATATTGCTGCAGAGGAAATGGTCAGTTTTGGGGGGGTGTTCAGGGGGTTAAATAGTTCCTGCGGTACCCTCTCAGAAGCAGGTCTTGTTATAAACTACTGTCAGCATAATGAGCAGGAAAAAAACAAACCAGTTCCAGTGCGACCCTCTCCTCTACTAGGACTCTCATCCTTGAAGCAGCAGAGTTGTTTTTCTTGCCTGGCTGGACAGTGTTACTCAGGCTGCTTTTAAAGTGTAGGAAAACAGCACAAGTGGTAGTGGGAGTTAATAACAAAGGCAGAAAACAGACATGATTGAACTCCTTACTTCTACACTTAAGTAAAAGCCACTTTCCTTGCTGTGCACCCTGGGGGAAGGGAGAGAAACCAAGCCTGGCAAAATCCTCTCAAGGCACAGCATTTTAGTGCTTGCAGCACTGTTTTCCCAACCACTAGCCTCCCAAAGACTGCATTTTTTTTCTGGCTGGCATTTAGGCAGAACACTTAGGCAGTAGGAGGTAGCAGAGTGTCTAATTTGTTTGTACGGTTCAGAAGCAAGGGATGCCTGGCACAGAAAAGACATGAGAGCTGAGGAAGGATTGCCAGGATCTTGGCCAGAAGTCATGTCCTGAGACAGTAAGAAGGAAAAATCGCTAGAATAAACAGCAATTAGTTTCAACTATTTTAACAACTAACAGTTACTACAAATGATACTCTTCAAGGAACCATGTTTGTTATACTTACCAAAAAATAGAGACAACTGACTGGAGATAAGCAAACAGATTAGAATGATTTAAAATAAGTATTGAAATGTTCTGAATGTTGCAGATGCTTTTATTTTAAACAATATTCAAGAAATCAAGTCCTATTTACTCCAGTAAGCCATAGAAAGCTTTTTTTTTTCCTTTTTTTTTTTGGGGGGGGAGGGAAGGAGAAGAAGAGAATCAGAAATTTTCTTTAGAGCACTTCAGCCCACCGATGTCACTACAATAATAACTCAATTATATAAATATAAACTTATTGATGTGCAATAGGAGAAAACAAAGTTTCCATATTTGTAAACCTCACACTAGTTGCTTAGAACTAATAGGTAATAATAAATAAATTTAGTAGCTGCCTAAATAATAGCTGGTAATTACCACTATTGGAGATAATATACTTTTTTAAAGAAACTAGAGAACTTGCTTGGACTCTAAGAGACCAAATGAACTGACAAGACCTAAATACAAACTTATTTTCATTAGTTTTTATCTCAGATGGCCACTACTTGAATTTGAAAGCTCTAAATTCAGCAACTGCCTCAAAGTAATACTGCCAAAAGACTTCATACACCCATTTTCTCCAATCTGTTCTGTTTGGCTCCAAAAGATAGAATTTGCTCTAACAATATCTACAAAAACATCCATAAAATTATTTTTCAGAGACTATGGATACAAAATGAGAAGAACTCAGCTGTAAGATTAACAGTATTAAAAAACCTATATCAAAATAGTAAGATAGCCCTCACGATCCAGCTTTATTAACACCATCGCTGACTGTAAACACTAAATAGTGACTCACTGAGGACCAACTATATGTAAACATACTGTATCTATTGATTAAGAAAGTCCTGGAAAATCAGCTAAGAGTAAACATTTTAAATTATACTGGATCTTTTTGATATAAAGGTGATACTGAACATTATTCATATATTCAGAAGCCTGGATTCCAGAGACAGCACAAACAACAATTAACACCCTACTATTTTAAACAATATTTATAGGCAGCAAAAATGAAAAAAAAAAATTAGGTGCCTGGATGGTCTATAAAATGAAAAAAGTTACACATTATATGTTAGCTTTTGTATTATTCAATTTTCTACCCCAAAACACTCAACAGAACATAACTTCTTAGTATGCTGGATTTGATTTATATCAGAAATATGTTCCTCTTTGGCATCTCACCAGTAAGTGAATTCAAAGCAAAGCACCACCTTTAAACAAAATTACAAAAAAGAATTTAAGCAAAAACAAAATGGAATAATCAAGTCAGCCTAGATCAATCCCGTATGAAAATGACCTCTGTATGCAAGTTTTTGAGTTTTTTTTTTTTTTGAGACACCTCAATATTCCCATTACTCATGACGGATTTTGAAACTCCACAGCAAACTTAGATGTTAAAAATGAATGAGGTGCGACCTTTGTAGCCAGAAGAAACAGCAGCATGGCAGGAAGCAGTGACACAGTCAACATGGTGCGAGAGCAGAGAATCAGACACCACACAAGCTTCGTCCTGCTGCCACAACACACAAAATCAGGATACCACTCAATGCTTTTACGCTGCAGGCAATCTCACCAGCGTGTCAGCCAGGGCACTCGCAACTCCTGCTGAATACAACTGGGACCACTCAGAGCAAGTGTCCCCTCAGGGAGCTCTGGCCAACAGCATTAGCTACCACTGGGTTGCGACAGGAGGCTTCCAGAGGGGCACCTGAGGCTGCCAGACTACAGCAGCTGTGGAGACACTTCAGGGTAGACTGCCCTCCACTGGCTGACGGGGCAGAACCCGACATGCCCTCCAGCAGTCGGGACCTTCCCGCAGCAATCACTGAACAAGACCCATGTTGAGGCAGACCCTAGCTTCTGACAAATGTAAAACCTCTTGCCATACAGGATGGGAAGTAGCTTTCTAAAATATCTTAGGACATTTCCTCATGAAATGCACCATCCTAGCTCTCTTTGCACAAGAGCTCACATACCACAGAACATACTGTAACAAACCCCATCAGCCTATGCTCCAACAAACATATACAATACGCTTTTTCTTTTTTTTCTCACAAACTGCACAGGACAACACATGCTTTAGCTGCTTGTTCACAATTTATCACGTTTTATATCACATCACCTAAAAGAGGGACAGCCTGGCCAGAAAACAAAAGACAAGACCTGTCCTCCATGACAACAGCCATCTGCTCTGCCAAGTGGATCCATTGGCAAGTGCAGGGGTTTTCCCTGAGAGCAACTGAGCATGCGCAGAGCCTGGGGAAGGTTCCAGAACGTGATTGGGGAGGGGGGCGGGGGGGCTGGAGTGATGTGAGGGAGCGGGGTGTGAGGGAGCGGGGTGTGAGGGAACCTGTGGCATGACTCACAGGGCAGGGGCAGGGGCAAGAGCTGGGGCTGGGGCGGAAGCAGGGAGCAGATGTGGCCGTAGGGCCGTAGTCTTCAGAGGTGACAGTGCTGGGAAGCTGCAGGGCAAGGGGAAAGGTGCAGAGGGTGGCAGAGGCCATGGCGGGAGGGCACAGGAAAAGAAGCATGCAGTAAGGGAAAAGGCCATACTGTGGGGAGGCAGTAGGTGGAGAGGTGTGTTTTCCATCCTTCGCCCCATTATTTTCTTTATTTTTTTTTTTATCAGAGTCATTCACAGCATTTCTGTTTAAATTGCTAGTTGTTAATAGTCTTTCAGTAAAACTTAATTTTAATGTGGAGGGCACTGTCAGACACTGCTGTGGTCCAACCTTGCTCAGTGCAGTGCAGTGTTGACAACCCAAATACAGACAGTTTTGATTAAATCCTGGTACTCAAGAGATGATAGTATACCTGTTAGCAAATATACCATATGAGTTGCAAACTGTGGCTGAAGGGTGGAAAATGTTACAGCAGATATTTGTGAAAATGCTAAAATCTCCCTTAAGTCATGTCAGATGAGACTGTAGTACA
>VZSV01000487.1:59781-85559 GCA_013398735.1 Nothocercus julius
AAATAAAAAAAAAACCAAAAGGGGCCTATGAATAGTCTCAAATCAACAAAGCTCTTAAATTGTGGAGTTTGGATTATTTTTCAGAGAACTATTAAAAAATCCTGTGCCTCATATATATAATACTGTAAATTTTACTATAGTGTATCACTTTCTGTGTGTTTCCAGTAGTTCTGAATTGCTAGATATCCCTTTTGGTTAACGCTATTAATTTGCCATCATTTTGATGTGCTGCTTGTGACATAGCTAAGGTGGTTGGCTAAGCTCTGCCAGGACAGACTGCAGTAAAGGGACATTTTTGTATGTATGTTAAAGCAATTTGACTTCCCCAGACAGTTTCCTTCATCAGGAATCCCCTTCACATCTGCACAGACTGCTTCAGTGGAGTAATTCTCAAGATGAGTCCATCTGAATACGCACTTTCTAGCATTGTAAGTAAGTATATGATTGGTGTTTAGTATAACTGTAGCATAGGAACACACCTGGAAGTATTCGCTACTCTTGGGAGGGAGAAACTCTTCAACTTTCTCAGGCATAGAGCATTTGTTTATTACACCAGTAAATACTTTTCTGTCAGCTCCTGCTTATTTTTGCTTATTTAGCATAGTGTTCTTAAGTAGCGTGCATTCAGTGCTTCAGACCCATTTAGGTAGGCAAGTCTGAGAACAACGTTGGGTGTCAAAATTGCTCAGATTACCACTAAAGGCCTTGGTTTGCAAAAGTGGACATAGAGTGCAAAAGAGGTTACATAAAGTAAGAGAGTAACGACTTGCTACTTTGAAAGCCTTTGCCTGTTTTTCACATTGACGTCTGCAGAACGGCATCATCTAAAAGGCAGTGGAAAAGTTAAGCAATTTTTGTGATATGTGGTGAGCATATCTGAGCAATTGTCAAAACAACTCAAACTTCTTGTTTGGGTTTTGACACCAGAGCATTTTGACATTAGGCAGTTGAGTTTATCCGGTATACTCCTGGTGAATGATGTTCCACTTTTTTTTTTTTTTTTTAATTGTCTTTAGATTTCATACTTTTCGGGTTTGCAGTCCCTTTGAAGTACATGAGAGTTTTAATTTTGTATAGTTAAAAAATATATAAACACAGGAGCAGTTCACCTTGCCAGACAACTTGAAATTGCCTCTAGGATATCATATGTCTCAGATTCTGCACAAGCAAGCGCTTTGTTGATACTTTACTGAGAAAGTAAGATAAATATATTATATGCAGTTCAGCAGTCACAGGCTCTGGAACAACTGTGACATTAACTCAGACAGAATTATAGATGTCATACTAGTATTACATCAATGAAACAAAGCCTCACCCTGAATTTTTTTCATTTGCCTTGGACTACCTTCACCACTTTGGTCAAGGGTTTTCTGTTCCGTACAGAGTTGTCAACACACCTGATAGCAGTGCAGTTCTGGAACAGTACAGTACTTGGCTGGAAAAGGCCAAAAGAACAGTATCTGTGTATGTACATATATAGATATATGCAGTAGGTTTTCAGAGGTGGAAAATAAGTCTTGTTATAAGTTTAATCTAGTTTATTTGGAAAAAAAAAAAAAGTCTTAGGCAGATAAAACATTAGACGTGTTTAGCACCAAATGACCTGATTTCTTAGAAAGGTATCAGTATATGACACCGCCAATAGCAAATTCATTTGGCAAGCATTTTATTTGTAGTGGATTGTAGATGTGTAACATAGGAATGTTTCTGTTACTGTTCCCTCTCTACTTGTTCTTATACTGAACACAATGAGAAATTAAACATTTCAAATGAGTAAAATTCAAGCAGTAGAACATGGGCCTGAAAAGAAAATCTAGAATAAAAAAAGTGTAGAATGACTCATTCAGAATACTGACTACTCTTGAAGAAATTACTCTAACACAGCATAGGAAAGTAGTCCTACTCCTGAATGTAACTATGTCCAAAGATTCAATTAAGTTCCGTGAAATACGGTTCTTTATCTGCCCTTTACCTTTGCATATGAGACACTCATAATCTGACCCAAGGGGAATAAATCCAATTTTGAGGAATTAAGAATGCAACTACATGGCACAAAACAGCAATTCATTACTATATTGTGTTCATTTAAAAAAAATAAAAATAAAAATAGAGAAAAATGCCAAAAATCAAGCCATTTTGATATTTAGTCTTAGCTTTCCAAATGATTCCCTGTATTTTGTGTAATCTTCTTTAGGAAACTCAGAATATTAAAAGTACACGTGCATTTGATTATACAAAACTTTCATTATGCAAGACTATGTCCTTGTTTCCCCAAGGAAAAAAAAAAAGAACATTTTTACAGTAATTGTAGCTATGTGGCTGACAATTGCATATAGATAGACTATATTTCATTACACACAGAAGCAAAGAACTTTCAAAGAGCATCTTTAAAGGTAAAAAATAAGATTTTTTTTTTAAAGAGAAAAATAGTGCTGACATCATTATGATATTCAATATGAAAATAAACGCAAAATGTCTGCAGTCTCTCTGGGCAATGAGGTCTTAGCACTTCTAAAAGATCAGTTCCCAGAAAGAAATGTGATAGAGACTTAGCTAGCTACCTGTGCAAAGGGGTAAAGCAACCATAAATAATAAAGTTGCACATTGCGGGTATTCTGTAATTGCAGCATGTATTTATACTAGTCAGAGCTAGAGATATGTAAAAGTGTTGCAAGTCATTCATTCTTGCTGCAAGAGCTTACAATTTTACATACCCAGTACTTGCCCAGCCAAGGAATACTTTGCATACTTTGTTCTCTAAACTGTGTTCATGGAAACTACTATTGTTAAACCTTTTGCAGTTTTTACAGTACTTTATTATTATTATTATTATTATTAGGTTTGGAAAGAAGTTTCCAAACTTCAATACAAGAAATAACTCCTATTTTTCAAATCTGTTCTAAAACCATTCAGAAGCCAAAGTGCTTTGACAAAGTGAATATCCCTTTTCTTCCAAGTTAACCACAAAGCATGAAAAAGAAAAAGAATCAACATGTAGCAAGAAAAGGATAAATGACAGTGAACATTTGAAAGTATTTTTGTAGCATGTATGTTATATTAGCATCAATAGGAGACTATCTGTTATAAAATGAACACTCATTAAAGGGCAATGTAAATGTGTGATTGCCACTGACTTCCTGGAGCCAGCTCTTAATATTTGTGTAAATACAGGTTTTATTTTCCTTCCTTACCAGTAGAGGTCAAAGCTTGTACTTAATGGCTTCCTAGATCAAACACTGTATTTGTTTTTCATTCCATATTTGATAATAAAATATGATTATCAAATTAACAGAATTGTGATGCAACAGGTAGCAAATATTTTTTCATTTTTTTCTAAATCAGCTTGAACATCAGTTAAAAACAAGAGTTTTATCTCACTGTATGACAACTATGAGGCTAGCAATTGTAAGAACTTAGACTCCCTGTTTCTCTGTGACTTAATTAACTGATTACTAACTAAGCTAGAAACATGTCAGCCTCATTTGCTTTCATATATGTTTGTTTCAGATACATTGTTCATATATCTTTTCCATGTATGTCCCACTCACCAATGGGACCTTGATATTTTTCTTTCTATTTCTTCGCTCTATTTGCTGTATGAAGTCAAAATGCATTTTGTTCAATAGAATGGCTGATTCAAGGTAATTCATGAGTTTGCCATAAAATGGAACACAAATTACTTGTTAAACCTTAAAAGGTGAAAACAACATCCACTTGCACTTTCCCAAATTTTGCTCTTAGAGTACATGTTCCCCACACTAACAGAGCTCAGAGGGGAAAGAAAAAGGCCTATCAGGAATTACAAAAATAATAAAAATAAATATTTTCTTTATGTGGTGAAAGGAGCACACCTGTTTTCAGGTTTGTTCAGCATAAAGACTAGTTTGTCTTTAGATTTTGATATAAGATCATTATGAATAGTCAAGAAATAGCAAAAAGGGAATAGCTTTATTCTCAGTACTGGAAGCAAATGAAAATTAAATGATAGAACCAGTTTTGTTCTCCAATGATTAGTTAATCATTAGAAGATAAATTTGGCTTTAAGAGATACTGCACAGGTACTGTTCATGATGATAGTGTTTGAGAGAGGAAAAATAAATCATACACAAGCAGTAAGAGATAAAAGTATGAAACCAGGAGAACTTCCCTCCATGGTTTCTCTTTTCAGAGCTTTATCAGTCAGTCTGTGCTTTTGTGTCATCACTATAACTAAACTGACCAGAATTCAGCAAGTGGAGTTTGCCTTCTCCTTGTTTCTGTTTAGAGAACAGATGTCATTTAAGAGCTTAAGACCTATCTGTTATAGTGGCAGGCCTTTTTTTTTTTTTTTTAACTTCACATATTTTATTCCAAAAAGTCTCTAAATGTTTTCTCTAAGTTCCTGTCTTCAGGCCAGCAAATATGCTTGAGAGTACTGTGGGAGTGGCAGGCTCTTGTGCTGGCAGGATATGAAGAGTGAAAGACAGCAACCAAGGTCCCCACAGCCACAGTATCTGAGATATTCATCATGGTGAATGCCAAAGGCACAAAGCCAACACCTGGAGGTCTCAGGCCATTGTCCCAAGAAATTACAAATTGATGAAGTCCTTACCACTTTAGAGGCATCTATATTTTAAAATGATTTTCTATTTTTTTTTTCCTTGAGTAAATGAGAAAGACTTAACTTTATAGTTACTAAATCCATGGAAGTACTGCTGACAACAGTGAAAGCAAGCTCTGTGTTAATTTTATACAACTGTATACTTCCTATTTTATATTCAAATTTAGTCTACACACACTGTAATACAAGAAATCTTTCACAAACCTGTAACCACTGTTATACACACTGCAAAAAAAGTATAATTTACTTTGATACTGAAGAGATGTGAGAAGAAAGGCACACAGGAATGAGGGAACATAATGAGACTGGAACCTAAAGCAGATATTAGGGCGTTCTGAAGGCAGGACGTAGGCTGAGGAAAAAAGATAGTAGCACAGTTGGTTACAATTATTTGTGATTTTTTTCCTCAGTCCAAAATTTCATCTTTATCAAAACCGGAATATTCTATGAGTATGTATCTATTTTAATGTCAATTTCTTTGGAAAGCATGTTGGCAGTCAGGACAACCAGATGGCTATCCTGTCTGCTTGCCTGGTTGCCTGTCAGCCACTCTGACGACTAAGCAGGAGCCTCCAATGTGTGCAATAAGTTTAATCTATAGCAGTAACAGTATATGTGATCCTTTACCCCCTAATTAAACTACATGGAAGAAAATAATAAGAAACAACCAGGCAAAATGAAAACTTTCTCGTGTTTAGCATAGTGTTGCCAGATATGTTGAACTTTTAGTTTATTTTGAGGTAATAGAATGCCAATGAAATTACTATGTGTAAGGCAAAATATGCAATATCCCATTGAATTCAGACTTGGCCGACTCGGCTATTCATGGCATTTGTCTTTTCCTTCCTCTCATATGCTTACTGTACTGGATAGTGTGGTCTTTTCTCAGTGAATTTTATCTGAAGTACTCAATATTTACCACTTACCTTTTTTTTTTCTTCATTTTTTCACTTACACTGTTTCTGTGAGGGCAGAAGAACAGAAAAAAATGGGTTATGGACACGAAATACACAGTATGCATTACACTAAGAATAATTCCTTTTAACTCTTTTCCATTGTAGCAGAAAAAGATAAAAATATTCCCCTTTTCTACAATAACACACAGAAATAGATGATCTTTTTTTCAGTTGTACCTGTACAGAATAAAATGCTCTTTCATTCCTTCTTTAAAGCTTTTTTCAGTCTGGAGTTAAATTCTACTTATGTTAATAATTCATAAATTTGTGTATGGGAGATGCAGTCAGCATATATTTAGTTGACTGTAGGAATTTTGTGTTTCTGCCATATAAAGCAGAGGTAGTAGTGATCAGTTAATATTTTGAGTGCTATTGATATGTTTCTGTTCTTGTCATATGCGAAATTATTTAAAGAAAGTTAGATATTTCAGAGGAGTTTCCCCATTTGACAATTGCACGGAGTTTAATTTGCCATAGCATTAACTTTTTAAGATATAAGAATAGATTAGATATTGGAGGACAGATTCTATCATATATACCTATTGTAAAATTCTAACTTTAGGAGCTATTTTGAACAGAATTTTGGATGTGAGGGAATTTGAAATACATTTCATGTGGCAATCCTATCTTCCAGTTTCATTTTTCAGAGATTTAAAACTTCTTATCAAATCTCTGTCCACACCAGTTATATTCAAATATTCATAAAATGTAAAGTATACTAACAGAAAAGAAATAGTATTACCTTGAAACAGTCTCTACAGAGAAAAAAAAAAAATCTATATTTAGGAGCATAGGAATGTATTGTTATTCTCCATAGCATAGTAGTTGCTACAAAACACTGCCAAGCAGTGATTTTTTGCCTAAAATGACAGACCTTCCTACGCAAATTTCACAGTCCGTTTGACTGCAGAGAAGATGGAATTGTCCTTCATGGCAGATGTGTTAACCATAAAGAATAATGATAATTCCAGTGTTATTCAAGAGCCTATCAAATCAAAATTTCATTTTACCTTATTTTGATATAACATTTCTGAGATGAAACATTATTCTTATGAGCATAAATATTGTTATCATCAATATTATAAAACTTTTGCTTGAAGACCAGTAATCTAAAATAATCTAGAAGTTAAAATATATATTGTTTTATGTTAATATATTTTATCATTATTCAAAATTTGGATAATGTGGAAAAGCAAATAGTGCTCAAAAACAGTTAATGAAATGCTATATATTGGTTTGACTCTGTAGAGACATATGTAGCTGTATATTCAAACATGTTCCAGTCTACTAAATAACACACAAAGAAGCAATCTATTACTGAAAATAATTGTTTCCTTAGGGAATTTTTTTAAAGGCTTCGATGTGGCCTTAAAGTAGACATACTTGGAATGTCCTGTGTAAATTGTACTATGTAAAATGTCTTGTTACTTAGTTAAACTCTTATAACTCTCAATGTGCATAATTTCCAGCTTTACATAAATTACTTTGCCATTTCAAAGTGTTCAAGAAGTATGCATGATGCTGGAATGTGAGATATAGCTAAATACTGAACAATTTTTACTTAACACTATATGCAGCCTTTATATTATTATATAATAATCTTTGGTCGCTTGTACAGTGCTCATTTCTGACAGTTACAATATCAGCAAGTTTTATATAACAGTAACATGGAAAAGATGTCATTCTCTTACAAAACCAGGCAAAACTGAATAAATGCCTACAGAATGGCACTTTTTATACCTACGACTAGACATAATTTTCTGTAAAGCTCTTTTACATAAGGTATTTATCCTTTTACTAAGGGCCTATTCATTTCTCACTGTCTTCCAGCAGATGCTTTATATTTGATCCATAAACCTAACTTGTCTGATTAAATGTAGTTCTAGATGCTCCTTTTAGTTCATCTATTTACATAATCGTTGAATATCCTTATAAAATACTAACTTGCTTACTGAATCATAAGTATTTAGACTGACTCAAGTGAATTGCTTCCTGGATAGCTGAGGGGAAAATTTTATCCTGATGTCTCTAATAAAATGAGTGGCAGCTGAGAACATTGCTGCAAATACTGGGAACAGAAAATAAGAATACTGTGCAAGAAGTATTTGTAGTAACTCTTACCAATATCTGGACTTGATGAGTTCTTCTCAGGGCTCATGTGAAAAAAAGACATAAAAGATTTTGGTAAATATAAAGACTACGGAGAAAAGTTTAAGGATATGGTAATGGAAGAGTGAAATAACCTGTTAGGTGGTATATAATGGTTT
Source organism: Nothocercus julius (assembly GCA_013398735.1). Classification (NCBI taxonomy): domain Eukaryota; kingdom Metazoa; phylum Chordata; class Aves; order Tinamiformes; family Tinamidae; genus Nothocercus; species Nothocercus julius. The sequence continues at coordinate 67,605 of VZSV01000487.1, forward strand.
GGATGCCGTCTCACTCATTTCCAGTGATCTTAGGTCCATATGGTGTCAATCTGATAAGTTTGACAGCACAAAATTTGCTCTTAAATGCCTGGCTCTATACATGAGCAACTCATTGGTATCATTTGTTCTTAGGTAGTACTGTATAACAGAAAGATTATATAATAAATTAAATACCTGTTTGACAGAAATGATGAAGCTTGATCTGGATAGTGAGAGTTTCTGATCTCTATAGGGCTGTTATTTCCTAAAAGGGAAGAAACGGAATTCTTTTTTCAGTTTCATTAATAACATACAGCTGATTTGCCAGATTTTAGTGTAATATCTGCAGGAGTGAAATATTATTAGGTACAGCCTTATTATAGTATTGATCTAACTGTTCATTCTTTTGAGATCAAGCTCTTTGGAAGGCTATTTTTGCTGTTTCATCAAGGTTTTCAGAAGCTACTAGTGATAGGTCGTATTTATGATGACACCTTTAAGGAAAGGTGCTCAAAGTGCTGAGTAGTCATCATGTCCTTTTTTAAGTATAGAAGAACCAGCATTGCAGTAGGAGGTATTACTTGAAATTCAAATGTAAGATTTGAATATTGGAGTCAAATGGAAATCCTCTCATTGCTATGTTTGCCTTTTAAAAGTTAACTATTTTTACTACAGTGAGGTGCAATCTCTGGAAAGGGTCTGTAAATAAAAAGTGCAAAAGAGTCAAAGGTGATATCTGACAGGCGGATGATTATAATATCAAATGTTCAAAATCCAGTTGAGACCATAGAGGTGATGGAAGATAGAGATGATGGATTTGTCAGAGTTGCCAAAGTATCACAGTACAGTATGCTTCCCAGTTCTGTATCACAGACTGCACTCTGCCCTTGGCAGTGCTAAGAAAGCTCTTGCTTAGCCTCTTATTTCCTCTGCTAACTGAGGGAAGAAGCTGTATGCTTCCTGTGTTTGTACCACAGACTGTCCTTTTTCCTGAAGGAAAGTTTATATTTTACTTGAAAAAAATCAAATGATGGAGGGCTTAACACAGTTCTTAGGGAGAGTGAGTAAAAATTAGTAACAGTTATTACAAAAAATCTGAGAACTGGATCTCTGTTCATTCATGCTTTGCCATCTTTTAATCAACACATTCTTTTCAGCAATTTTGAAATTCTTGTACTGCATTCTTCCACTTTGTGTACTGGGCCAATATTATTCTTCTTGTCAGATAGTGATCTGAATTCCCATTTTATTGATATGTGTTGCTTTTGGGTATAATACCAAATTTGTTCAGTAAACTAAGTTAAAAGTGTTTGAGCTGTGACAAATAGTAGCCACTGAAAAAAAATGTAAAATGATAATGAACTGGAGGAGGTTTGTGTTTTGTTTTTTCTTTTATTTTTAAATGGCATTTAGGTGTGTTGAATTTGATAAAGAGGAGATCCTGTTTGGCGGGAACTCTGCTGTTGCAATTTCTGAAAGACATGGGAATGAGGGAGGGCATTGTAATTCTATATATAAAGTTTCCAAACTTGAAGAATTAAGCCTGGAAGGTGGCAGCAGCAGCACTGCCTGTTTGGAGCAGACAGTGGAAGAGAGACTGGAGAAAAAAAATCCAGTTAGGGCATGCATCATGTTTCTGACGGTATTACTGCCTGTCTTCTGCACTTTTCTGCAATGTACAGGTAAGTTTAGACAACTTTATCGCTCTCTGTGTACCATTTGGAGAAGAATATCCATGTATTGAAACTAAGCGGGATACTCCATTGTAATACTACCACTCATTTGATTCAAGTCTTGATTTTTTTTATCACCCCAACCATCACCAGCAGCAATATATGTACATGTTTTTTTCTCCCTCACTAGAGGTGAAAATCCAACTACACATTTAATAAATAGGTGACTTTTTCCTTCTTAACTTTTCTGTTGAGTTATGTTTACTGATATCATGGGTGGATTGTTCCCTAAAAATGATACAAAATACAGTATTGCAGTTCATTCCTCAAGTGTTTGGCTTTTTTTTTTTTTTTTTTAAATAGACCTACATTGTGGTGGCAAACTTCAGAGTGCCTTCATCTTACACATGTTCCTCATTCAGTGCTGTAGGATGTTACTGGGGGATCTGAACATCTCTCCTGTACAGAATTAAAATAAAAACATTTTTACTCTTTTTAAGAAACTGTGCAAAGTATTACATTTTATCTATGAGGTAGCATTTTTTTTAAAGAATGTTCAGGTAGAAAGAATCCTGAGCTAGAAAACAGGCAAAATATTCCAGTCTGTCAGATTTTCCTTGACTTTCAAAATAACACCCCATGCAATTCTTTAGTCTTTCCAGAAGTTCTGTCCTATGTTTTGATCCAGTTCACATAAATATCAGATGATTGTGATTTTTTTTAAAAACTTGATAAGTACATTGGTGTTGTAGCTACTCTGATTTCTTATTAATTCCTCTTCCTCTTCCTGTAGTGTTTTCAATACTTTAGCATTATGTAAGCACATGGTTTCTTTTTATCTGCTCTGTATGTTCTCTATAATCATTGATTGTTACATTTCTGATTTCAAGAACATGCTGCTGAAAGGCATACTTCACTTAATTTAGTTTGAACAGAGCTAAATTTATCTCTTATATTGTTTACTGAATTTAATGAACCATATAGTTACAGTCCCACAATGCCACATATTATGCCTAAGTTGCTGACTTAAACTGTAGTGTTTAAAACAAAACAAAACCCCCAAACCTCAACTCTTTTGTAAATTCTCAGAGTCATGAGCACTTGAACCCTGAGTCCTAACCCCAAAATGCAGATTTCTACAAGTTATTTATCAGCATGGCACTATGTATGGGATTATTAGATGCATTACAGGTAAAAGGTTAATCTTAAATCAACTGGGAAATTACTTTTTGGAAAAATGAAAGAAGTTTCATTTTAACATCTTTCATCAAAAGGAAATATTTGGTTTTCGTTTATATAACTGACCTGAAATAATTTGAAGTCATTACAAAGTTGTGTTGCGTTTTCCCATAGTGATGTCTCACAATAACTGTAGTGAAGGAACAGAATGACTTATTTCTTCACAGGGATCCAGCATTCCAATCATAAACTAGACAGAGCAAACACACAGAAACTGAACATTACCAGATATTGTTTTTGAAGAAGTTTGACCAATCAGGAAAAAGTAGGATCTTGGAAGTTTTAATTCCAATTACAAGGAAAGTGAAGAACTGATTGAAGTTGATGAGCTAATTCAAAATGAAGCATTTCATGTCAACTCAAAATCATCCCTCTTCTCAAAGGAAAGTGAAATACTTCCAACAACATAAATATGTCAGAAGATTTCAGCATCTTAGGAATTTCAGTTAGCAAATTTGTCAAATGACATATTCTGGAATAGTACTTATGCACTGGGCCATAGCCCTTGCTACATTTACACAACATGCCATTTCATGTGGTTGTGAATGATTAATAAAACTGCCAGGATGTTTTTACTAATCTCTTCAGAGTTAAGCATGAGGAAAAGAAAATAAATGCTGAGAATAATTACTGTACTATAATTATTTTAGTAGTTTAATCTGACAGGATACAGAGTAATTGGCAGTAGTCAGCATGGCTCTGTATTTGTTATACTAGGAAATCCTTTCAGCAAAATTTTAAAGTGGATTTCATATCTTTTAGTTACTTTTAATACAACTCTTAATATAATATACTATGTTGCTCTCGTTAGGGTATTCATCATGATGTGGGGGCACACTAAGAATTTGCGAGGACAGAAGTAGTATTCTGGAGATGCCTGCTGAGTTTGGTCAGTTTGATCCTCAGATCTGAGGTCTGCTTATTAGAAACAAAGAGGGAAGTTTGAGGGTAAAAATATTTTAAATACAGAGATGGAATCTGGTCTCACATACAAGACAAGACAAGACCAGTTCATAAGTAGCGGCTTTGACAGCTCGTTTCTTGTCAACATCTTCCATAGACTCTTCTCGCTTTGGGCAGAAAGCAGGCTGCTACTATGAAAAATTTGGGGGCATGTATGCTGACACACTGCAGTTTTACACATGCAGTAGTCTGGTGTGTGACAGAAAAGGGATCGTACTGCACCGCATATTTGCTAAACTGTCCTTGCCTTCACATAAGCAAAACAGGGTGTGTGTGGGGAAGATCAGGTAACAGCTTTTCATTAGCTTTTTTACTGCTACTGCCTAAATATTATAAATAAATTGCTGCACTAAAAGCAGTAACCAGGCCTGTGGATTTCCCATTCTTCAGCCACAGATCCCATGATTCTTGTGAAGAATAGATGGAAAACTACCTCTGTTTTCCCAATTTTGATTGTTCCCTGCCTTAGTTCTGCCCAGACGGTGGACTAAATTAAAAAGCATGGGAAAAGAAATATCTTACATGTTTTTAACACAGAACACAGGAATTGAGACAGAAGTATTGGAAATCCCATATTGCATTGGGTTTCTGGCAGTCTTTGATAACACCAGTTGCAGAAGAATATTTCATTACAAGCTGAAATATGTGGTTTCTATTCTTTCTTGTGTAATAGGACAGTTAAAAGATGCTGACGCTGCTTGTACCATGTTTATAAAGAAATAAGTGTACAAACATTCACCTTCCTTGTGCTTAGAGAATAATTTAGCAGCATTGTCCTTCTGCTTTTACAGCTTTTGAAGGAAATTATTGGGCCCACTACTTTATCCAAAGACAGAAAGAATCTCTGCAAAGAAGTAAGTGCTGGATCTGGTATTCAATGTTCATGTTGCAGTTATGACTAACATCTGCAGTCAGCATTGCTTCTATATTGTGGTAGACCCTCACATGCTCAACGTAAGTCTTTGCTTTAAGGAGCTTATAATGAAAAGCCTTAGTTTTAGAAATTCTGACTGAAGGGCTGCCTATGAAGACGTGTTAAAACTTGTTCTCTGGCTATGGTAAGTTTTACAGTGATTGGAAAATAATATAATCTGCCATGCTGAGATTTTGTTGCTTAAGTATAGAAACTATGAGAAGTTTATAGTAGCTTTTAGCTGTTGGAAGCCATATTTGGAAATTTGGATGCTGAAGTTGTTCTTGGAATCTGTTCAGTTTTCTTTCCTGTAGATCATGGCCTAATATTATCTAAGGATTTAGAAAATGAGTTCTTCTGATCCTGCAAAATCCAGGAAATGAAGGAAACCTGAATCTGTATGCAGGCTGAGTTACCTTAAAGTTTGCAGGTCAAACTAGTTCTATGCACAAGTGAGGGGTCAGTGTAGTGTACTGGTCTACTTAAAAATACTGGGGCTGGAAATACCAAAATGAATACCAACTTCTTGTAAAGCACATATTATCCATACTATACAAAGATAATTAGAGGCCTACCTTTTAAAGAGGCATTCAACATGGTATACTGCCATTCTGAGGCCCAAAGGATTACAGCAGCATGGTCTGTGTCCATACCCAGAGCTATACTTGTAGGTTATAGATGAACTTTCCCAAGCAGCTTCTGGCAGAACAGGGAATACTTCTTCCTTAGCTTTATAGACAGCAGAGAGTCAGACTGTGGGCAGATCTCCCCTTTAACATCAGCTGTGCCAGGTGAAGCTGTTACTGCCACAGTTCCTGGTAATTTCCTTATCTGGTACAAATGGCTTGTGTGCATGTACCCTAATATCCTGTAAGCAGAATTAACTCCAGCCACCTACTTACTGCAAATTTGTGCTAGTCTTCCTGAATCTAAGACATACAAAAGATGATAGAAAATGATCCTACTCATATCAGAATATGTGCTGTGTGATCATAGAAAATAATTAGCATAGTATAGCTTTAAAATAACACAAATGTTAATTATCAGAAGTATAGTAAGAACAGTGGATACAATTAAAATGTTAATTTATAATTAAAATGGCAACTTTTGGTAGTGGTAACTGTACTATTTTCTGTTCCAAAGAAAGTCAGTAATAGTTGTGAAGCAACTCTTCTGAAAATACAGGACCGTTGAAAAAGAACATTAGATCTTCTCTTAAATAAATACAGAAAATTATCTACCATATTTTGTTTACTGACATTCTTCCTACTAACCTATTATCTTTTTGTCTTCCTGTAAAATACTGTGCCTTGCTCTTGCATACTGTGCTAAAGTTCCTGCATTTTAATGACTGACAATGAAATTCTTTAATCTAGTTTGTGGAAAATGTAGAGGTGGAGAACAAAAAATAATCACATAAAATGCAGTTTTATTATAATGAGAGGCGTTTCTTCAGGCAGAAGAAGCAAAAAGAGGTGTGAATAAGGTAAATTCTCATTCACCATAAGCATGGAAGAACATGAAGTTTATCATGAAGGAAGAAACAATTGAGCGCTTTTTATCATCCAGAAAAGAGTCTGCCACTTATGTCTGTCTTCTGTCTGCTCTTACAGCTTGAGGAGCAGAGCATGAATATATACAGACTGAACATCAGTAGACATCACTTGCTAAAAACTGAACTTAAAAGACATATAAATATCAAAAGAAATATAATCTGTTTTTAAGCTTTCTTGAGTTATTGACATTCCCATTTGTTATTTTTTATGCAATAAGATTAATAAATAAAACTCTTAATTTAAAACACTTCATTTGAAAGCAGTCCTCTATAGAAAAGGGCACCTATTGTACTCTGACCGTTGTATAATCCCATGTAATTATTCCTTGGCATGCTCTGAACAAGCTGGGGTTTGCTGGTCAGTATGAGTTAAACACCGTAATAAACTATTTGGCATGAAGGATAAGGCATCGACGATAACAATTAGCCAACTCCTATTTTCCAGTCAGACGTTCTGGACAGCTCAGAAGTATGGAAGAGGAGTACTTTCAGCCAACAGGTAATTAGCTTATTGGAAAACAACTTTTTTCTACATCACCTGGATAAAAGCATAGTCTTTGGTAGTCATTTCATCACTCTTTTTGAGAGTTAAAGTGTTTTAGCTTTAAAACACTGTACATAAATTGGTGGTAGACTTTGCAAAACTTTCCTGATAGGTAGTGCTTCTAAGATATATTCTAGAATATTGGAGTTTCAGAAAATTCAGAATTAAGCAAAAAAATAAGAATTTAATAATGCAAAATAATTATCTAAGTTTGCAATTACTTAACAAAGAATATAGTTTTACTTACTTCACTAGTCCTGTGAACTTCAGGGAGACTGTTCAAGTGCTTTAAGTAGGTATAGAAACATCTGTAGCATGAAGTGCTGGAGTTGTATCTCTTCTTATGATTCATTTCAGCTTCCTAAAATCTGTCCCTTCAGACTAAAAGTGATTATTGGTAACAGTGAAAAGTGATGAAAACATTTAATGTATTAACAAAGTTGGCTTGAATTTTGTTACATATGCACACAGAGCCCAAAAAGTGTGAATTTACAAGATCAGCTTTTAAGATTATCCTTGGAAATCTAATATTTGGACTGTGCAATGAGTTATTCCATAGTCATCCCAAACATACCACCATAAATGATATGTCTGAGATGTTAATCATTCTCTTCATAGCAAGCTGTGAACCTTGCAAATGGATTGGGCAATTATCCTTTATATCACCAATGAAGGAGATAGATAGAATGTTTCCCAAGACAAAGAAATCTAGGGAGGTCTCCTCTGCTTACAGTAAATGTAAAATTATTGCTGACATTTCAGCTGTTATTTCATTTCCTGAGTTGAGATAGTATTTGAACTTAGAAAAAAAATGCTAAAATGTTGCTCACGTCATATCAATTCTTACGAGAACTAAGGATCAGTGGGACTGTTGGAATAAATTAGTCTATTCAATTAAAATACCTTCTAAAGACAAAAAAAAATAGAAAAAAAGAGAAAAGGTCTTGGAAAATTTGTCAGCAGAATAAGTCCTACCTTGAAGGAATAATAAAAAAAAAAGTTTTCTTATAAGGCAGTAGTCATTTGAGTAGAAACTGACTGGCTATTCCAGCTATTTATGTTTGAAATGGGAATCAGAATGAGCAGATATGCTGTAAGGAGAGCTAAATCCATTTTTCTTTTTCACTTCTATAGTTTTGGGCAAGGATTCCTGTTCTACCTGGGGTGGAGGGCATTTCTCAACCTTTGATAAATACCAGTATGACTTCACGGGGACCTGCAACTATATCTTTGCTACTGTATGCGATGAAACAAGCCCAGACTTCAACATTCAGTTCCGCCGTGGGCTGAACAAAAAAATTGCAAGGATTATTATTGAGCTGGGACCTTCTGTCATCACGGTTGAGAAAGGCAGCATTTCAGTCAGAAGCGTTGGGTAAGATTCTGGGATGAATTGGGGGGGAAAGGAGGGATTTAAAAAAGACAAGCAACTGTATAGCATTTACACCAATGTAGCAAGACACCATGTTACTTTGTACATAGAAGAGAATCAATACATTACAGAAGACAAGTAAATAGACTCTGCTCTCATTTATTCCTACCACGCTGTCTATCTGGATGAGAATACCATTGGCAATCATTTGGATAAAGTTTATAGTATGTTTGTATAGGCAAAGAGATAAACTGGCCTTCACATGCCAAAATAGTTCTCCAATTGAAACTAAAGTCTCCTAAATGCTACCAGTCTGTCTGATTCCTGTTTCAAGCACGTTTGTAATACTTGATATTCTTTAGTAGATAATAATTGAAATTCCTGAGTTTTGCTTACAGCTTGTTTGATTTGAGACTAACACTGAGCTCTCTGTGCTAAAGGTAGTATGTCTTTAGGTTGCAAGGCAAACTTTGAACTATCCAACTAACAGAGAAATGCTGGAAGGACCTACAGAGAAATTCTCATGTACAAGGCCACTGACTGTTAATAATTTCCAGGATTACTATCACCAGAAAACAGCAGTATTACTAGGAATTATATTGAAAGGAAACTTTGTGTTCTACCTCATTCATTCTTCTAGACAAATTGTTCCCACACAGGGAAATCCCCCCCCGAAAGGTTTCAGCATTTTTTATCGGATAGACACCATTGAATATTTGTCTGGAGGTAAATGCAGTTTCAGGAAACAGATTGTTATGGATTGTCTGTATTTTGTTACACTTACCTGGATTTGTACACTGACTGTCATCACAAAAGGATGTCTTGCAGCTGTATCTTAATTTAGCAAAATGCACTCTATAACACTTTCCTTTATTAGATTGCTTTCAAGGACAGCTATACAAATATATTGGCCTAATTCATTAATTTGCATTTTAAATTGTCTTTCTTATTTTATATGCTCAATGTGCAACCATAACCTGGTGATCCTTCTTTGAACCAGCTGATATTCACTTGGAGTTGGTAGGAATCTTGTGTGTATCTTGAAACATTACAGATATGGAGAGAATTTCTCCAGATTATTATGTGTATTACTTCTAAAAATGATTATCAATACCTGCATAACACATTAATATAAGAGGGTTAATTTTATTTTCTTTTATCCTTACAGTATCATTAAGTTGCCTTATACGAGCAATGGAATTCAAATAGCACCTTTCGGACGCAACATCCGTTTGGTGGCCAAGATGATGGAGATGGAGCTAGTTGTCATGTGGAACAATGATGACTATCTCATGGTAGTAAATTGTTATCATAAATCAAAAGAGAAAATTCTCATCGACTTGTTGGAATGATAGGGTCTCTTTAGATTTAATGGGTGTTTTTTGCAAGTGTTTACTATTTGGATATTTATTCTTTTCCTGCTTGATCTGTTTCTCTAGAAATAAACAAATGTGCTTTTTATACTTGCATTTCCTTTCACTTCCAGCATTCCTAGTTGACTAAAGCCACCAATATTGTGATTTATTCATTGTCCCTGGATTTTAATCTTTCCTCAGGCTATTCCAACAGCTTAAATATTTTGCCAAAGGGATGTTGAAGTTGTTTACAGCTAGGCAGAATTTAGTAGTGTACTCCATAGTTCTGTCATTTCTGGTGTGCTTCATCAGTACATCTCTCGATTTCTAACAGACGGTGCTCCTCAGAGCTCTTTTTCCTATAGCTTTTCATATTTTTCCCTAAAACAAGCTGATGCAGTTTAGAGAAGAGAAAGCCTTTTCTCAGGCTGATCTCTGATATTAATGCTGCATAAGACACTGATTCTGAATTAATAAGTCTGCTAAAACAGACTGATAAACTGAGAGATTTACTAGTGCTACTATCACCTATGTAATAGGAAACATGTCAATGATGGGTACATGCTATGTTCTATAAATGTCAGAGTCTTTTCCTTGATCTAAGGTTTTTGCGATAATTCAGTAGCCAGTTGCAGCCAGTAGCAATTGTAGCCAGTAGCAATTTTATCACTTTAACATATAGAGTAATAGATGTTGTAATTGCAACTGAATAACATTCCTCTGAAAACAGGCTTTCTTCCTGTAATCTTAAGAGCACAAACCTGAAATTTGTGCTCTTTTAAAAAGCAGTATGAACCACAAAACAGCATCATTTACTTTTCTATTTTTTTCCAACTCCTTAGAATATTTCCCTGGAAATGTCTCCAGATCTTATTTTTCATTTAATCAAAGAAACATAATAGTTACTACTGTTTTCGAACCTCCTAGCCCAGTCAAATTACTGAAGTTTATCAGAAGGGTCACCTCTAATTGGATTCTTGAACTGAATTTGTACAAGAAAGGTAATGCTGTGTAGATATTTCAAATTACAGCAGTCCTTTTAATTATTTTGTTGTATTTTAGGTTTTGACTGAGAAAAAATACATGGGGAAAACCTGTGGAATGTGTGGAAATTATGATGGCCAAGGACTGAATGACTTTATGAATGAAGGTAAGGCCTAAACGATAGATAAGATGGAAGATCTAGTTAAAGTGAGTCTAAGTAAAAATGTAATGCTGTACTTGCTTTTCTCTGACTGTTGAGACAATTAGATCTTGGTAAAACATTGCTGCACAGTAAGCTGCTATCTCAGATGAACACTGCAGTTTTTTGTACACATCACTGAGAAGAGTTTTAAAAGGAATCCAATTTATTTTTTAGATTGTGATGAGTTTAATGCAACATATAGGGGTAAACAAGAATGTGGGGTAGGGAGAGGAGGCATGAATTGGCAGATGGAAAGATAACACCATTGATAGAAAACATTAGCAGCTGATGTCTTCTAAAGATGTCATAGCCTAGGAAATGATCAAACTGTTAAAAGTATACTTTGCTAAATAGAGCACAGGTGGAGGACAAAGGAGGTAGTTATCATCACAGGAAATTAGACTTAATAGGACCTTTCACAGTGAGAGAACAGAATCTGTTTTTTGCTACATCTCAGCAACAATTAAAGAAATTTACATGTTTTTTTTTTCCCTGACAAATTATAACCCTTCAATTTACAGGTAAATTGCTGGATACATACAAATTTGCTGCATTGCAAAAAATGGATGATCCATCAGAGATCTGCCTGTCTGAGGAGATATCTATTTCTGCCATTCGTCACAAAAAATACGTAAGAAAGATCTTGGCTTTTCTGCAACATGATTTTAACACAGAAGTAAAACAAAGTAGAAACCACCAGCAGAGAGGCAATTATTTCATAAGTCTAAAAGGAAATAAATAAAATCAAAAGATGTGTATAACATGATATGAGAAAGAAAGGGACTTCTTTTCCTCGAAATGTATTTTGAAAAGGGCCCAGGGGTATTACTGAAGTTGAATGTGCATGGCTTATGAGCAGGATAAAAGAACAGGAGGATCTGAAGGTGCTGTAAGGAAGATGTTTTTCTGAAGAAGAGTTGTAAATATTACTTGTATTCAGATTGAAAAAAATAATTGATCCCCTGGAGAACTTGCTTTGCCTTAGAAGTTGAACCTTTTCAATATTGTGTCTCTTTGAGATGTGATACTTCAGTAGGCACCATTATGGGCAATACCAACACATCAAAGACACGCTCAGAAAAGGAATGTATGTTGTTATATTCACATGTGTTTGCTGTGGAACACTCCTCTTCCAACTGAATTGTCATTAAGACAACACATTCCTTGTCTGTAATATTCTCACCAGTTCTTACGGAGAGAGATGGTACAAGAACGACAACTCGTTTTCAGTTTAATGAGAAATAAAACTATTTAGACATATCAAGATCTTTCCCTTATTCAATGGTTTTGTATTCCCTTCCATTTGCAGAATTTCTCATGCTTTTTAAATCAGCTAAACAATACTAAACTGTAGAATACAGGGCAAACCAACAAGAAAATCACAATTAGCAGTGATGTTCCATTGTGTTTTTCACATGAGAAGAATACTACAAGGACCAATTTTCCATTTTTTTAAATTTAGGTCATGATCTGCTCCCAGCTACTCAACCTCGTGTCACCAACCTGCAGTGTGCCAAAGGAGGGGTTTATTGTTCGTTGCCAGCTTGATATGCAGGACTGTATTGAGCCAGGACAAAACAATTGCACTTGTTCCACACTGTCAGAGTATTCGAGGCAATGTGCTATGTCCCATCAAATGGTGTTCAACTGGAGGAATGAAAACTTCTGCTGTAAGTTCAGATGTTTTATAGGCATAAGATTTTACATGTTTGCTCTATATTTTATATATAATGATGCTTTACAAGAACTAATAAAAATTGATTATAGAAATCTTTACTGTCGTGAATTGAGCAGAAATGATTTGCTTAACGAAATAGCAGTGATCTTGGATAATGCTTTAAGAGGGAAGGCATGGAAGCCTCTCAAAGGAAGAGGAAGCATCAAAGGTAGCTTCTAGATCTAGATCAGAGGCTGTCCTAATTGAATTATATTCCTGACATGATTAGTGGACTTGCCATAGTCTGTCATGTCATCATTGTTACTTTCTAGGCCTTGCATCTTTTTGATGTATCTCTGTTTCTCATGTCATAATCTTGTGTTCTCCTCTTGATAATCACTTTCCTCATACTTAAAATTTTCCCTACTAAAGTTCCATTGTTACCCTAACTCTTCTAAATTGTATTTCTTCCTGAAATCATTCTTTCCACCCCCACATTTCTGCAACATTATCGTAGGTAAACTGGTAATCTATTTTATTTTTTGGTTGTTCTGAACTGGTTTTAGTCCTTCAAAATTGTAACTCCTTAGGGCATTTTATAGACGTGAATATGGAGCAAGAGTGAATATTATGATGATGATGAATACTCAGATGATGAACTGAGTATCAAGACAGGGTAAGAGAAGGTTGTTGTCATCAGAGTTCACAAGGTCTTTTTTAAGGTTCTATTTAATGTATTTTAGCTCTTTACATGGTTGTTTGTTACAGCTGTGGGAAAATGTTCTGGTAACCAAATCTATGAGGAATGTGGTTCTCCATGTATTAAAACCTGTTCCAACCCAGAGTACAGCTGTTCCAGTCACTGCACCTATGGTTGCTTTTGTCCAGAAGGTAACAGTTTTGTATTCATCTTATCCTGTATGACCCATTCAATTTTTTTTTTTGGCATATATCCAGTCAACTGAAATAACCTTATTAAACAAAGATTCAGCAGTGCATTTCATGCCATTATGCTGCTAGAATTGCAGATTCTCAGATAACATGAGGTAACGGGAGTCTTCAAGAGGCTCAGTCTGGAAAGATCCTTGGTTACTATTCACAAGAGGGCCGTGAAAGCATCTTCCTCTCAGGATTATAATATGTGATGGGATAATTATATGCTACCTGCTTGAAATTCTGTTTTATAGTATAAATTGTTATATAATTTATTTCTTCTCCCAAACATGTGTCTATCCTTTCATGGCACCAGCAAAGGGTAGTGTACCTAAGAGAAGTTCTGAAATATTACAGATATCTTGTAAATTCCTTTAAAAATAATTCCAGGTGAAATTGCCTACAAGAACTTAATTATGACTATTATTTGGATCTTTTCTTGAATTTCAGAATGGAAAATTGGCTCCGGTTACTGTGATGTAGGTATCTATATTATCACCATTTTACAGTAGTCAAAAATAATATGCTGTGAGCTACACATTCAAAATGACTTAGAACTGTAGACACTAGAATGCATCCATCTTTCAAGTTGCCCAGCCTAATTAGAGTGTCAGTAGAAGCATTTTGGAAAAAAACAACATTCAAGCTTACCATTATTTCAGATCAAGTTCAATTTTAAATTGAAGACAGTTATTTACACTTTCATGTAACAAAGTAGCCATACCCTGTTACTAGTTGTAGAAAGTCAGTTTTATTTTAATTAATGGAAAATGTCCTGCACATATTTCTAATACTTCTGCAGGCAATGACTGTGCAAAAATTCTCAGGCTAATTTTGGAAGGTGTGCTACAGAGAATGCAATTTATAATAGCTTTTGTGCTCAGTAGACATATGGAAAAGTGTATTTATTTTGTTAATACCCCTTGGCAGGGACTGTTCTTGATGACATCTCAAAGAATCGAACATGTGTTCACATTAAGCAGTGCCCATGTTCACTCAATGGGAAAGTATATGCTCCTGGTGAAACAATGAAAGCAGCATGTAGAACCTGGTAAGTAGAAACAGGTTCTCTCAAGAGAGGGTAGAAAATATTCTCACCAAACGGTTAGGAAATTTAGCCTAAATTTTTGGATGGTGACTACAACTGTATCATCATCTCTGAGCTCACCTTGTTTGAAAGCCACAAACCATATATTGGTAACTGAAGACAGAACTCCATTTCTCTCATCTTGATTCATCTGTACAAATACAAACAAAGCAGTATCATTTTTAGCTCCTGTATGAAAGGACAGGTAAAATGAGTTTGGTACTTATGGCTTCTTTCTGTCAGTCTCAGAAACTTTAGTCACCAAATGATTCCTGGAAACTGGTTGCCCATTTTGCAACATAAAATAATTAAGTCAATATTGTTTAAATTTGGGGAAAATCATGAAGTTGCAGGGTCGACTTCATTTTACCTTCGTTGCTGTCACCATTTGCTAAAGCAATGCCTCCAGACAGAAAGATCATCTTTGCTGATAATTAGTACTTAATATGGGAATAATCTTACACAGAATTTCTTGTTTTCCTCAGCCAATGTACAATGGGTCAGTGGAACTGCATAGACTTGCCTTGCCCTGGAAGGTGTTCCCTCGAAGGAGGCTCTTTTGTTACCACGTTTGATTCCAGGTCCTACAGGTTCCATGGAGTTTGCACTTACATTCTTATGAAGGTAATTTCCTTGAAATCTAGAAATACACCAATATTTATGCTTTTAGTCAGTCTTTGATTTTCTTTTGCTATACAGAGGTTTTTCTGTGATGTGCATTTATCCTACAAATACTTTTACACAAACACACCCTTTCATTTTCTTCTAGAGTTCCAGCCTGCCACACAGTGGAACCCTAATGGCTGTATATGGGAAGTCTGGTTACTCTCATTCTGAGACGTCACTTAGTGCTATAATTTATTTGTCTACAAAGGTGAGCAATTACTCCACCATCTAGGCAGCATTTCACTAAGCAGACTAGCAAAGTAATATTAAAGGCATTGCTAGTAGCCTGAACTGAAAAATTATGGGGAATGGCTATATGTTCCAATGCAAGCATATGCAGCAAAGATCTGTGACGCCACATTAGTTCAGGAAGGTAGGGTTCTCTGCAGAAACCTACAGGATTTGCGAAGTGAAAACTGAAAGTAGTATGGAATAATATGGGAGAAAAAACTTGCATCGATCTTTTCTTATTATGTAGGTCACTGGCAATAGAGTGCTTCAGTTAAAGAAAACATAAATGCCATCAGCATAGATATTTACTTCTCATTCCATATCCTCATTCATACAGGACAAAATTGTGATTTCTCAAAATGAGCTCCTTACTGACGATGATGAACTTAAGCGGCTACCTTACAGATCAGGTAAAGAAAAAGGAAATATATGTTAAATGCATATTACATTAATCTCTCTCATATCTTTTTTTCTAGCAATTGCCAGTAGCAGAGGTTTGAAAGAAAGGTCAAAAATCTTTCCCCGGGTATCTATTCCATTATGGAGTGTTGTATGTGGAAAGAGAAGACATGCGTAGATAGAATGCTAGAACATTTATTTATGCACTAATATCATTTCTTGAAAATGTTCTTATACACCAAAATCACTGTTGTAAAATATTCCCTTCTTTCAGGCGACATCACTATTTTCAAACAGTCCTCAGTCTACATACAAATGTATACAACCTTTGGGCTCGAGCTTGTGGTTCAAACATCGCCTGTGTTCCAGGCCTATGTGAAAGTTGGACCACAATTCAAAGGCAGGACCCTAGGTAAGGAAACTAATTCCAATGTGAAAGAGAGAACAGAAAGTGTGTAACTGTGAAAGCTTCCTAGCGTCTTTTAAGAATAAGCTCTCTTCTCTGGATTTGGAAAACCCCAATAAAAATACCTGCATTGGAAAATTGCTGTGCATTATTAAGGGTTACTTTCCAAGTAACTTTAAAATAATCTGTGGAATTTGATGGATATCATTTTTGATGTGTAATAAAATACTGATTTTTATATTTATTATGCCTTTTTCCACTACGTCTTCTCAACATAATGGAGGAGCAATGAGTTAGCCTGGGTAGTCTCTACATTTTGAAGCACGCTGAGTCAACTGTCATTGTGAACACAATGAACCATTAAAGAATTCAGAGACAACTCAGCTGATAAGAACCAGATGGAGATACCTGTTTACTGAGAAACAATATTAGCCACAAAGGCACATCCTAAATTCTATTTGTCTATGTGGATTTACAGAGAGGCTTTAGATGTTAAAAATGGTTAAATATATAGTCCTATGCCATCACAGATTTTATATACTTCCAAAACCATATATGCAACTGTAGAAGTATTTCAGGGCACTTCACTTTTACATAATTAAACAGTACTGAAATGGTCCTTTTTTTTTTTTTTTTTTTTCCAAAACAAGGTAAACAAATTTCTGTATGAATTCATACCGGTGAATAAAGCTAGATAATTTTAACCAGCGAAGTGAGAGGGTCAGAATGACTGAATGCAGAAGATACGTACTCTCGGCATCTACTTCACCCATAGTGTTCATTAACACTACATCACATTTTTCTCACTTTGTACAGGAATGAAACATAGACCATTGTGTACGTATTCTTTGATTTTTGGTCATCTCTTGCATTTCTCATATTACTAGGTTTGTGTGGCAATTACAATGGTGACACTACAGATGACTTCATGACCAGCATGGACATCAATGAAGGGACAGCTTCCCTGTTTGTAGATTCCTGGAGGGCAGGAAATTGCCAGCCTGCTTTGGAGAGAGATACTGACCCCTGTGCTATGAGCCAACTGAACAGTAAGACACTGATCCTGTTCTAACTGTTCTCTCTAGTGAGCTTTGTCAGCCCCTCCATAATCCCAAAAAGCAAGGGAATGAAAGGACTTGAAAAATTTAGAGGTTTGAATGTCATAGATTCCTTCATCAAAAATAAGTATCTGAGAATATACCTTTGATGGAAAAATTTACCAGATTCCATTCTGGAGATATGAGATTAAGAAGATGAATCAGAAGTTTGTGCTGATATTTGTCAGTGCAATCGTGATATCCATGGAAGCCTTAAACTGTTGCTATGGAAGACTTAAACTGCGGCTCTCCAGTATTGTGACCCAAATCCAGGCTTTACCTTCTCAGGGCTCTATTTCTGTTTTACACGAAGGAGAAAAAAAAAAAAGAGAAAAAAAAAAAGTGCCCTACTGAGAGGTATTTGAACAAGCATATAGCCTGCAGGACATATGAAGCTGTCCTTTTGTTCAGTGTTCAGTGTTCAGTGTTGCTGCTAGCAAAAAAAAAAAAAAAAAAACAGCTGGAGGGAATCTAGAGAAGATCAGAGAGGATAATCAGTGGCTTAAAAAACATGGTCTAAGATGAGAGATTAAACAAAGGGGGAGAACATAACTCTGTATTACTGGAGGTCTTTTAACAGTACATTTGTCAAATTTTAGTAATAACATAAGCATTTCGGGTCTTTTCTTGGCCGAGGTAGACTAGATGAGCTTTTGAGATTCTTTCGAAGCCTGTTTTCTAAGCCTCTTCTAGATTCCTT
>VZSV01000487.1:85589-102311 GCA_013398735.1 Nothocercus julius
TTTTTTTTTTTTTTTTTTTTTTTTACTTAGAAATATCTGCTGAGACTCATTGCTCCATTCTTACAAAGAAGGGTACAGTGTTTGAGAAATGCCATGCGGTAGTGAACCCTATTCCTTTCTATAAGGTAGGAACATAAGTAGGTCCAAATGTGGACCAGATGTGCTCAGGTACAGTATACCACTTAAGTTAATCAGCAATGTGCAATTGGTCAGAATCAGTGTTTTTCAAAATTGTTTCCACTGCACTAAAAGCCTGGCTTAACCATAGGTTGCCAATCTGAAACCTAGGAATCAGAAAATATTTTTGCTCACATTGCCGTTCTCCTTCTCAACAACTTAAGTATGCAAAGTATGGATTTTTTCCATGTGCATAATTGAGCTCATTACATTTGCCCTTCTCTATGAAACATTCTGAAAATTAAAAACAAAAAGCAGAAAATAAACAAAGCATTGTTTTAGCAACTTAGCATATTTTAGTCCTGTCAACTAGGCAATTAATCTGATCATTTTGATTGGTGTTCCAGTTATGCAAAAAAATGCATTTTGCATGGCTTACCTCTCTGTTCAGTAGTTTTAACACTTTCAGATGTCTGCTCCCCAGTAACAAAGTATTCTCCATGTCTTGGGTTTCAGAGATGTGTCTACCAAGCCTGTAATTATGAAGAGACCTTTCCCTATATTTGTTCCGCTCTGGGATCATATGCACGAACATGTAGTTCAATGGGTTTAATCCTCGAAAACTGGAGAAACAGTATGGACAATTGCAGTAAGTAATAGAACCAAGTCCTGAAAATATGCCATCACATGAATACATGCATATAGGTCTGTCTATTTCCATTTAAAAAATTCCTATGCTTGATACACCTAGGACAAAGTTGAAGGAGAATCCGTATTCTAAAACCACATATTAGTCATTAGAAAATAATTACTCATTGCTCCAGTTAGCCAACTAGCAGGCATAAAAGCTATATTTCCTAGGAGCTGCTGACCTTACAGATGTGTGAAAACTCAACAAAGCACTTCAAACAGTAAAGCAGTATCCTAAGCTGTACTTGAGAGTAATAAAAAATATAATAAACATGAAGAGGAGGAAAATAGAAATGGGATAGCACTCTGTCAGATATCAAGACTACAATGCCTGAAACTAAAGGGAAAAAAAAGCAAACTATGTTGATGCTATATTTTGGCTGCTGAAAAAGGTATTGTCATTGAAGATTATATCAAAAAGATTGATCATAGGCTTTAAGATGAATATGTGGATGCTTCCAGGACTTCATATTTACCTAATGAAACTAACAGATAAGTGTGCCACAGGATAAGAAAGGACAAGGAAGGACTCTGGTTGCAAATGTGATTTTGCTATTAGGCAATTTAGATAGCAGCACTGTTCAAAGTTATATGAAAACACACTGGTGTTTGTGCGAAGTTCCTTTTTGCATGATTGCATTCCAAGATACAGGAAGAAGCCATAAGATGATTTAACCTTTATAAAATAAGATGATTTAACCTTTATAAAACTTACAAGCAGCTACAGAGTTGTTGTTAAACCCTTCTCTACAATATTCTCACCACAGCTCCACATCCTCAGGGAGAGAAGCAAGAGCACTGGAGCTCTGGATGGAATAAGCATGAAACTATTGTTAGAATGTGTGCAGTACATCACTCTGAATCTAGTGTCTTGCACAGAGAAGAGGAGAAGGAAATGAAATTTAACAGACACTCTTTTCCTGTTTTGCAGCCATTACTTGTACTGGCAATCAGACATTCAGCTACAATGCCCAGGCATGTGACAGGACATGCTTATCACTCTCCAACCGAGCCCTGGAATGTCATCCAGCTGACATCCCCATTGAAGGCTGCCATTGTCCTAAAGGAACGTACTTGAACCACAAAAATGAATGTGTTCGTAAATCTCATTGTCCCTGCTATTTAGAAGATAGAAAATACATTTTACCTGACCAGTCAACAATAACTGGTGGGATTACCTGGTAAGTTTGTCAAGTTCAGCAATTAGAAAACTGTAAGGGGAAGGAGCTGTCTTCATGCGTCTGCTTTGCTTTTAATAGAAAAGAAATATTTTTTGAGACATGTTTTCTCTCCTTCCTAAAATACAAACATTATTAAAGGAGTGATTTGGTGGGAGGAAGGGGAGGGGAAAAGAGCGACTTTAAGCTTTGAAATGCTAAGGAAAAACACTGAGACTATTATGTAAAATCTGATTATTCCTGGTAGATCACAGTAAAAGATTTTGCCAACAAATTTTGCCAAAGATTTTACCATCTTTACAGCTACCTACAAGCCAGTTGATAACCCTTTCAAAAATGAAGTTACTGTATATTGCAAAAAATAGAGATGTATATGATGTGTCATTTGGGAGGCTGTAGAGGAGCTAGTAATATAGATGAAACATTTCCAGTGGTGAAAAACATGAAGTCATGATGCAAAAACTTAAAAACTTATTTCTTAGGAGAAAATTGCACTGAAACTCCTTCTTGCTTTCCCCCCCCCTCCAGCTATTGTGTTAATGGGAGGCTAAGTTGCACTGGCAAACCTCAGAATCCTGCAGGTATGGGTCTCTTTACTTTTAAACCATATTCTTTTCCTTTATATTATAAAACTGCAACTTTACAATCACCTGTTTCTTTTTCTCCCTATTTTTCTAGAAAGCTGCAAAGCTCCTAAGAAATATGTATCATGTTCTGACAGTTTAGAAAACAAGTATGGAGCTACGTGTGCCCCTACCTGTCAGATGTTAGCCACTGGAATTGAATGTGTGAGTTTCACAGCTCTGTGATATAAATCCTCTGAGAGGGGTAGAATATTGTGGTTGATACCTTGAACTCAGGAAGTCCAGGATTCAGCTCCTTCTAGTAAAATGAAAAGAGTTATTTCTTCTAACATGACATAGTTAGACAATCAGACTTGTTTCCACTGACTGTAAATAGTAAAAATACACACAAACCTTCACAAAGTGATTAAGTGACTTTGTAGAATACAAATACAAATCCATGACTTTCACCTCTGATTGAGGTACTCCATAAGCTACATGTCACTGGAAACTGACAGAATATTAACCATACACTTCCTTTCCTGGTCTTTCCCAAATACCTGCAAGTTACAGTTACAGGAAATGTGGGATATAGCCTAGAAGAACTTTTGGTCTATCTGTTTATGGCTTTTCTTATGCTTTTAAGGAAATTGACTGGAAGAATTACATTGTAATAGGCTTCCTTCATATAAAGAAACTTGTACTCTCCTTGTCTAAGAAATTGGTAACACTGAAAGACAGTTTTTTCAAAAGAGGCTTCAAGTATGTTTACTGTCTCACACAACAGGTATATTTTACAACTTTAGTGAAACTAGTACAATTAAATAGCATATTAACACTAGTGACATCAAAAAATTGAAATCAAAACTTAGCATGTGTTGACTCCTGACAGTAGTCACATACAACATAAAATGTAAGCGATCTCCTTTCATTTCTTTTCACTTTGCCATTTGTTGATCTTTATCAGGTACCTACTAGGTGTGAATCAGGCTGTGTCTGTACTAATGGGCTGTATGAGAATCTTGATGGCAGGTGTGTACCAGCTGAGGAGTGTCCCTGTGAATATGGTGGTCTTGCTTATGGAAGAGATGAGCAGATCCAAACCGAATGTGAGATCTGGTAAGAGCTACATTGCTGATCCTCTTTCACTAAACTGCACAGATGGACAATAAAAGCATTTAATCGACAGAACTGGAACAGCAACAGCTAAACTACAGCAACAAAGCACAGAAGTAGTAAAAGACGAGCATAACATTTGACAATATATACGCATAGATGAAAAGGTCATGGTTTTCTCGTCAGCAGTTCTGGCTTCAAGGACAATATTTGCCATCTGCATATCTAGGAATAAGGTGGCAGAGAGGAAAGCCTGTTACTGTAAACTATATTAGATCAACTATTGACAACTACATCCAAGTAAAGATGAGGACATAGCCTTCTTTCCCTTCCCTAGATAAAAAGCACGTCCCCAAAATACTGGTTCCATTTTTAGCAATATTAACAACTCTTCCCTTTGCAGTTCCTAATACAGTACTAAAGAGCTACCACCACCCAAACTACACAGAACAGTGATATCTAATCCTAGCAACAACCAAAAGAAATAAGCTTCTCATTTTTAATGGGAAAAAATAAAAGCAAAAAGTGACTTAAGGTTTCTTCTTTATCACGCATTAATTTTCTCACCAGTCCCTAGCTTTTTTGGTATGGTTCCTTTATTATTATTAACTTGGCCAGAGTGTACACAAATCAGGTAAATTAATCTTACCTATAATATGCATCCATATAAAAAGAAGAGTTAAGGTGGCATGCCTTTGAAATGTGAGCAAGGTTTTCTTCTCACTGCCAGCACTTGCACAAGAGGCAAATGGAAATGTGTTCAGAAATCCAGGTGTTCTTCAACATGTAATCTTTACGGAGAAGGTCACATTACTACCTTTGATGGACAGCGCTTTGTGTTTGACGGCAACTGTGAATACATACTAGCTATGGTAAGGTCCATCTTACTGCTTCTTTTGGCAATATCTCCGCAATCAAGATATAGCTGTATTTAAATGGCTAATGAAAATACTCTAGGAAGCCTCTGTATTTGATAAAGCACTTGGAATCTTTGTGTATGCTTACTTGTTTTAATAATTTTTATTTCAGAACTTAAGCTCAAAAGCTTTTACTTTTCAAGATGTATGTTTTTCATGTGATTGTAAGCATTTTAGATTTACTAACGTTTGAAAAGTTACTGGTAAGTATGCATTATGTACCTGCCAAGTATATCTTTAGCAAAGTGATGTCAGTTTGAATACCACATGAGAAAACATCAGTTATCTCCAAAAAAAATTGATGCCACTAAAACATAATACTCCACTGACTTGTTCATGTCTCTATACAAAGATGCAAGTTCTAAAATGAATAAAATTCTTCAGCTGACAAAGCCGTAAGATGTCCTGTAACTTCTGCATTAAAAACAGCATTGAATGTTGAGACAGTCACAGATAGGTTATCTTTCATATCAGAATGAGGCTATAAAGTAGATTACCTGCAGTATTGAAAGGCAGAAACACAATTATGACATGCTTAAGTTTTCCTGTTTTAACTTGGAAAGCTTAAGGCACACTCTGCTTTTCTTTGTTTTTAGGATGGCTGCAGTGTTAATAAACCTGTTTCCTCCTTTAAAATTGTTACCGAGAATGTAATCTGTGGGAAATCAGGAGTTACCTGCTCCAGATCAATCAGCATTTACCTTGGGGTAAGAACCTCATACTACCGTTATTCAGCTGAATAGCCATTTAAGCTAGGTAAGTTTGCTCGACTTCCAGAAACTTTAGCTTGTCTTGGAATCAGAGCCTTGTAAGTGAAATTAATGTGCTTAACCTAGAGCTCAGTGTTAGTAGAAACTGCTAAAAATAACCAATTATTTTGAGATAGGATGTCAACCTGATGAAACTCAATTATCCTGTTAGATCTGTCACCACTGACAGTACATTACACTGCACCATCTGGCTACTGTAAGATCAGAGGGACTGACAAGACAATCTGTAGTGGTACACATCTTTAATAATCTTACAGGAACAGTATGAAAAACACTAGAACTTGATAAGCTGCAATATCTGGAATTTTTTTCTTACAGAACTTGACATTCATACTGCGAGATGAAACCTTCTCTGTTTCTGGGGAGAATCCTCTTGTGCGATATAAAGTGAAAAAAAACGTCCTTCACCTGATGTTTGATATTGTTATCCCAGGAAAATACAACATGACACTTATCTGGAACAAACACATGAACTTCTTTATCAAGATCTCCAGAGAAACACAGGTACTGAAGAATAACTTCTTCAGTAAATTTCTCAATTGACATTGAAGTGAACATTTGGTTACAGTTGTCTCAACTGTCTGTAATTGTAAAGTTTTTTGGATAAGCCCCTTGTAATTAATTTTCTGCTCACCATTATCTCTAAAACATCACAGGTTTTCAGTGGAGACTCATTACTAAGCGATTCCCCTACTACGTAAGAGGAATCTTTGCACTAAGAACCTGTGCTGCATATAACAGCAACATTTTGGTTGCATTTTATCTCTAAATTATGACAGGTTATACTTGAGAGGAAAAACACATTCATCCACTGATTGATAAACAGGACTTCATGCATAGACTTTACCAGCATATGAGAGTATTTATAGATTACATTTGCTACTGAAATACAAGAAACAATAACAAAAAAGGGAAGGCAAGTGGTTGTAACTCACTCAGCTGTCATCAGTGCCTCCATTCCATTTAGGAAACTATCTGTGGTTTGTGTGGGAACTACAATGGCAATATGAAAGATGATTTTGAAACTCGAAGCAAGTATGTGGCATCAAATGAATTGGAGTTTGTCAATTCTTGGAAAGAGAATCCACTCTGTGGGGATGTATACTTTGTGGTGGACCCCTGTAGCAAGAACCCTTACCGTAAAGCCTGGGCAGAAAGGACGTGTTCCATCATCAACAGCCAAGTTTTTTCTGCCTGCCACAATAAGGTAAGAAATGCTTTGGCTTTCTGCATAATCTACAATCTGACAAACAGTATTTGCTCACATTCCAGCATTTTGATTTTCTCTTCCCTAAAATATTTTAATAATACTTAATTGAAATACATTCTGGCTCTCATTAATCATAATCCTTCCTTATTGGTAATTCGCTCACACATTGTTAACTCAAAAGCTAAGTTTGGCATTAACTGAATAATAAAAATATTAGAGAGAAATGAAAAAATGAAGACTTCAGTATCAAAAATCAGAGAGTCCATTGATGATGCCTGACTGATTAATACACTGTTTATTCTCTCTGAAAACATTTAGGCTTTGTTGGAAGAAAAAAAAAAAAAGGTCTCAGTAGTAAATGAACAGCATTATTTAGAAGAGGCAGGAGAGAAGTCCAAGAGCATGATGTCATCAGGCCTTTTTTTTTTTTCAAGTTACTCAATTTCTTGATGAAAATACCACAAGGTTCATCAGAACCAGGTTTTCTGAAGGAAATTCTCCACCTTCCAGAAGTGAACACAAGAGTAAATCTGAGTAAATCTGCAGTGGTTATACATATCTGTGGAGGACGTACTGCTGATGAACTTGCACGTTTATGCCAGAATGAATGTGGATTTGTTTAGCTGATTATACACAATGTGTTAAAGATCAGTATGGAGTTAGAAGTTTATGTCTATCAAAATATCAGCAGCTTCTATTGTTAGTTTTCAGGGACCTATGTTCCTACTAAAGTAGTTGTCTGAATTAGGACTGTTTTAGTGTTTAGAGGAAATACTGTCTGCACTCACTTAGTGCACTTCAGTTTCCCCTGAATTAAGAGATATTGTTTAGCCTGGGAAAAACACTTTCTTAACAGATAGACAGAAACTAAACAATACTAGAATTTTCACTACTTAATTTTCCACACAGGTAAACCGTATACCCTATTATGAGGCCTGTGTCCGAGACTCTTGTGGTTGTGACATTGGAGGAGATTGTGAGTGCATGTGTGATGCCATTGCGGTGTATGCCATGGCATGTTTGGATAAAGGTCTCTGCATTGACTGGAGGACACCAGAGTTCTGCCGTAAGTTTCTCCAAGCTGTCTTTAGACAGGTTAACGTGATGTATATTGATAGCTTTTTGGTTTTAGTATGATTTTTGCTAGGTTAAAACATAAGGAGGTATAAGAGACAGTTACTATTACTATGGGAATGGCTCATATAAGTACCTCCAAAGTTGTGTTTTCTCTGTGAACAAATAGTTGACTTTTGTCAACAGGGTTTTGAACTTTCACTTTCCATTAGCAATAAATCAAATTAGGATTATTTTTTTCGTGGAGCAATAAGAAAATAAAGCAGTCATGGAACGTAATGTACTTCTCCTGCTTTTGCTGTATATTGAACAAGTCACTTCGTCATCAGGGGGAACAGGAGGCTGTGGAAAATGTGTGTGTATGTATTTTAATTATGATGAAACCACTTTCTCTGTGGATTTCAAGGAAATAAACACAGCTGTGTTGTCCAGAACATTGCAAAACAGGAAAAAATAACAGTGTATTCGAGAACACACGGGGAATAGAAATGATTAGAATGTTGTAAGTCAATACGGGGAGTTGTTACCTTTGATGATTTCAATATGTCACTGTATTATGCATTAAAAAAAAAGTATAGAACTATCTGCACAGTACGCTTGCAAAAAGGATAGATTCAGATCACTAGAACATAAATTTCAATTTGCATCATAAGTGATTATTTCAGTGACAAAATTTTTGCTTCAAACACTACTAATTTTGTCCTTGCTGTTCTTAAACCTTTGAGAAAGCATGCTAGTAATTGAGAAATGTGAAGCTCTCTACTGTTTTGCTGTCTATTTCAGCTGTCTATTGTGACTATTACAATTCACATAAAAAATCAGGAAGTGAGGATTCTTATTCTTATGACTACAGCAGCGACAATTGCACCTGGCACTACAGACCATGTAACTGTCCAAATCAAAACTACAAGTACGTCAACATTGAAGGTAATAATTTATACTGTTGTAAACCAGGAAACAGTAAGATAATCGTTTTCACTGCTTTTGTTTTAATCAGTCATACCACGGTTAGATAATAGTGTTCTAGTTAATGTTATCTTTAAGACAGTTTTTACTAATTTTTACTATTGCAGTGTTAAAATGCAACTGATACAGTACTTGTATTACATCTAGCTTTGCATTAAACTCAGCGTAACTGGAAAAAGAATCCTCTCATTTGTACCATTCAAGGTATATGCTGTACTAGGTAAGAAAATATGTTGAAAGAGAGATAATGTTTTATTAGACAGTGGATATAATTGAAAAAAAACAAAAAAGTTACTATGTATGCTGACTCTTCTTCAGAGTGCTTACCTAAGTGCTTACCTAAATATATGATGTTAAAATCAATACAATTTTTTAATAACAGAAGTAAAAGTAGTTAAATGATAAATGATACACTGGAAATGCTGTTCTCTGAAAAATGTAAAACAAAATGGTCTTTCTATTTAGGCTGTTACAACTGTTCTCATGATGAATACTTTGACCATGAGAAGGGACAATGCTTGCCATGTGGTAAGTAGAGACCTATATACTCACTCTTTCTTTACCGTAACTAGAAAATAATACTAAAACATTTTTTTTTTTAATTATCAAGGAACATAATTTCCCCAATGTATTTGGATTAATCCAGGCATAATTCTCCTTTGACATAAACTTACTGCTATACTTCTACTTACTGTGTAAACTTCTTTTAATAAGCAATGGAAAACTATTTTTTTTTAAAAGGCTAGATTAGGCTAGAGAGTTCTAAAATACAGGAGTTGGACCATCCTGATTAATTTAGCAAGATAAAAAGTGTTTTCAATGCAAATGTTTGTACTTCTCAAAGCTTGGGTGTTCCTGAAAGTATACTGATGTTCTGATCTGCATGAGAGACCATCCCAGCAGATCTGTATATCTCAGATACATTCAGCATCTTGTTTAAACAAAAAGAACATCTGGAAGAGGATCTAGCTAATGAATTTTACTTAGCAATTACTTTTTAAAGACATATTTTTTTATTATTTTATCATAGGATTTATTATCATACAATGTACTGCTATGAAAACCTGGCTGATTATATATTAAGGCTAGATTCCAGCTGTACAGTTCAGAGTTTCATGCAGATATTAAAAAAAAAAAAAAAAAAAGCTCATTTTTTTTCTCATGTTACACAATTCTAACCTGTGTCCCAGGGCAGTTAGTGACCTCACTTATATACAGAAAATGTTTCCATTATCCCTGAAAAGTGAAGCTGCCTTTGAGCACAAAAATTATAACAAAGGCAGCAAAAACGTGTTCATGATTATTACGCGGTGCATTGATTTATCATTACTTAATTCTTTTGATGTAAAGTTTAACACTAATATAACAACAAGCATTTTCAGGAATATATAGATAATTAACACAATACTTTGAATGCAGTTTATATATCTTCTGATATGAAATTGCCATGTTTGGGATAGTCTTAATTTGTTTTAATTCATACATTTAATCTCTTCTACCCTTACACAACAGGAGAGGAAAGGACTACTACTGCTACACCTAAGACATCTTCACCTTCAACAGGTTAGTGTAAGTCAGTAACTAAATTAGCACTTAAGCACTGAGAGTTGTCCTAATATGAGCCTCTGAGGTAAGCAATCCTCCTTCTGGCTTGATAAAATAACTTCACCAGTTTCATATTCATAAGGTGCAATAATGAAAAATAACACAGCATCACAATTATCACAATTTTTTTCTCTGAAATGTGATAGATATATTAAATTGTGAAAGAAAATTCTTGAGAAAACAATATTTTTTGACTATATTTAGGCACTTTCAGATATCAGTAAGCAAATATCTCTATTATAGAGAAAGGCTTCTGTATTTTCTCTGGCATACGAAATCCCACAAAAAAATCAGGACAGTTTGTAGTGGTGTCTAGCAACATAACATTTTTGACATTTTAAGAAGGCCTTCATAGAAATTTAGGAAGCATACCAAGCCCCAGTAGCACAAATTCCANTATATGTATATATGTATGATCTTAAATTTATTAGGAATTCCGTTAATTTCTCTGAGAAATGGTATTTTTGTACTGGTCACTGGAAGGACTGGGGAAAAAAAAGAGTAAGCTGCCTGGGTTACAAAATGCTAATTACACAATTCCATTTCTCTTAATATACACAACTGCACATCACAAATTTACTTTAAGGGGATGAAAATATTTTTAAAAGCTTCTGTTAGAGTTCATGTTCAATGTATCGCGTGAAAATCATAACAAAAAGGATAAATAAATTATTTTTTTTCTTTTAAAATGAAGATAGTTATTACAAGTTATTATTAATAAAGACAGTGCTAATACTTCCAAAAATATTTTTAAATTTATATAAGCATATTTTAATGGATTTTTAAGAATTATTTCCTAGTCTTAGATTTTATATTTTTTTCTTCTCTTAGTGAAAACAGTGCAGCCTGAAGTAACAACAGGTTCTACTTCAGTCCCAACATCAATGACTACCTTGCCAACAGCACCAACTACTTCTGCAGCTATTATATCAATGGAGACCAGTAATCCAACAATAACTTCAAAAATCACAATTACAAGAACTTCATCAGCATTACCTCTCGTTACAATAAAGTCAACAACAGGTACATTGTTAGTTTTATTGACTAAAATAAATAGTACACCCATTCTATGAATAGTTAAGAAATTAATCTACCAGGAGACCAATGCAAGCTAGCTTAACACCCAAGAACAAGACTGTGGATCATGAAATGAGCAAAGCATGCTTCCACAAACAAGTTTGTAAGAGGCTGGGAATGGGAGAGGGTAAACTAGACACATTTTGAAGGGGAGGTGGAAGGTGTGTCAAAAGACAATAGGTTAAAAATGCAACCAAACTTGTCTGTGTGATTCTTACCTGGGTGGAAACACATGATGAGCTCTATAAATACAAAGCCAGTTCAGCCCCATTTGGTTTTATGAGCTCAGCTTCAGCCCAGTACATGTGCAGTTTCCATGACCAGTTCACTAACATAGTTATTTTTCGATTAACACTCAAGCTATTAACACTGGATCACTTAAACAGGCTTTAAGGCAGAATAACACAAGTGTCAGTGTCAGGAGTCTAGATTTCAGAAACACTGGGCTGGATCTATGTGTGAAGTTGGTGTTGCTCTCAGCAAGGGATTGGACAAATGACTCCTGCCTTGTAATTATGATGGTTTGTGTAGACTCAGGGACTTCACACTGACATACACTTCAACTAATAAGCCATCCCGCAGCCAGGCCATCAGGGAAAGCGGTGGTAAAAAAGTGGTCCTACAGCAGTCAAAACACAGCTTCAAAGACTGGCATTGGGCCAGATGATTAGCATGGTGTTATTTGGCCTTAAAATAGCAAATTAAAAAAAAATGCAGCCAATTCAGAACATAAGAATAGCCAGTGAAATTGCTCTTTGGGAATAGACCATACAGACTTCAGCGAATGAGTGATAACAAAACTAGCTTCTTGTAAAAGTTTTATATAATCTAGCACAGGATAAAGAATTTGAGAAGGAAGATAGATATAGATATGAGGAAATAAATATGAGTAAAAAAAGACTTGATAAGATTATGAAAATATACAAATAATTACACATGTTAAGAATACTAAGGATGAAAACTGAGTCCTTGGAGTACATTTAGCTTCTATATAATATTAACTGTTTTTAATTAATAATTAAATTGATTACTCACATTATATTCTCTACCCCAAAAGAACAGACAACATCAGTTTTTGTCACACCAGCTGTGACTACAGCAATTGCTACGCCTTCCGTAACTCCCTCAACAAAGAGGGCCATGACTACGAAAATGCAAACTACATCTACTGCCTCATCACCCACTCCATCAACAGAGACAGAAAAAGTAAGGTTTACCACACTGCCCATCACGACCTCTATCAGAAGGAAAACAACCACATCAGTACCCACTCATGCTACATCTCACATCGCAACTTTCACCAAACCGAAGTTAACAACATTAGGTAAATATCACCTTTTTATATCTACTGAGTAGGTATATCGGGAAGAGCATATATGGATTCAATGGATTTCTGTTAAGAAAAAAAAAAAAAAAAGTTATTCTTACTAATTGTCTTAAAATTGAAAATACATTGGAAAGATTTGGATGACTTAATAAGAAATATAAAAATGGAAATTTCCTTGCCAATGGAGCCAGCATCTAATGCCCAAATACAATCTTAATATTTCCGTTGTATACCATACCCACAAATCCCACTCCTTCACATATGGGGAACATCTGTTTATTCTACCAAGTGACAGAGCTTCTTGAAAACTCAAATACGACAGAGCAAGTGTTCCCCCTAGCTATTGTAACAACCTCAGCCAAAAATATAAACTCTGTTTTCAAAGAAAGGAAATCAAGCCTTAGAGTCTCAAGCTCTCCATATACCAAGGACAGCCTCCATGGAAGCAATATCACAACCTGTTTTGCTTGGGCTCGTAAGTGGGGCCAGCATCTGGTACACAGTGCTGAGAAGTCAGCTATGGAGGGGAGGACAGGAGTACACCTTTCCCCAGTCCACATCTCTCCCACCTGGTGCTGCTGTAGTGCCTGTATACGGGTATTCTTGTGCCAATGAAAGTTTCCTTTGAGAGAGGGTAACTTTCTGCTGTGCCTACAAGCCACTCCATGGTTGAGATTTGAGACGGTGCTTACTTTCTCAAATATCAACCATTATTACCCCTCCTTGCCCTCCTTTCAAGAAGCCCAAGCCATGCCTAACAGCATGGAGTCCCAAATCGGTGAGTGCTACAGATGGGAGGGTGGTAAGACTCATCCATGGTATATGCCAGTGCCTACCTTGGTGATGTCATGAGGCTTCCTCCCCCTCCCTGAGGCAGGCAGAATGTACTCTCTGTTTACTACTTGGAGGGTGTCACACACATCCCTTGCTCAGATGCTCCAGGAAGAGGCAGAAGCAGCTCACTTGGTGGACATCCTCCGGGTCCAGTCACTGCCCTGAATTTCAGGAAAAGGGGAGGAAGATGAGGACAGGAAGTGACATGGCTCCAGGCATTGCCCCTTTTTTCCCTCAGTGCCTCGCAAGACTCAGAAGGCCACATTTCCACCTTTCTTGTCATAGCCCCCCAGCGGGGGCTTAGTGCAGAGTCAACTGCTTGCCTTATGTGCACATCTTTCCCAGCAGCTGTCACCTATGAAAAGACAACTGTGCCACAGGTTGTGCCACACCTGGTCACCTGGAAAACCACCCCTGCCACACCCACCACCAGCACCTCCAGGACCTCTGTGTCCAGAGCAACAAGCTCCAAAGTGCCGCTGACAACGACAACTCAGGTCCCCAGCACCCCACCCAGCACCGCGGCCTCCAGCACACCGCTCAGCACCCACGCGCCATTTGCCGCCCCCTCCACAGTCTCGACCAAGTCTCCCACAACAACTAGGCCAAGGCCCACACCTACCACGCTAACGTCCACAGCCTCTCCCTCCACAACCAGTGTTTCTACAGAGACACTGCCAGCTGAATCCTCGGCACCCTCCACAGCCAGAACGAGTCCCCTGCCATCGCCTGCTGCTTCTCCATCCTCAACTCTGTCCTCAACACCACTAAGCTCATCACATCCTGGTAAGTAGGCTCCTGTCCTTCTGTTGCTCTGCCTGCTCTTTCTACCTCATGGCTTCCTCTCCCTAGCTGCACATGCCACAGGGGCTTCCTGTTCTTGTGGTTGTGCTGCATTTTCCTGTGCCTTTGGCATTGGAGGAATCCGTAAGAATGTTGAACCCAGCTCTCATCTTGCCACAGATTCCACCCTCTGGCTTTGATACATGAGGGCCCTCCTCTGGGCCTCAGGCCTCTGCCAGAGAGACTTCAATGTGTAGCATGGAATCAATGCCAGTACCCTCCCCATGGCACTTGCACTAAGTCACACGTATTTCTGGAGGCTGCTGGGTTTTGCTCAGGAGCCACAGGAAAAGGCAGGAGGAGCTCCATTGCTGGTGGGAGTCCTTCAGGCCCAGTTCCTGCCCTGTAATTTGAGAAGTAGGAGGAGGACTGGTAGGCACAGGGTCCTGGTCACTGGCCATAGCCTGCTCTCTTTGTGCCTCCCTGCCTTTCTTGTCACTGCCTCCAGCAAGGCGTGCTGCAGGGTCAGCTGATAACCTCACTTCCATTCCAGCTCTTGCCCTAACACTATCCGTTATTCTGCACTCTACTCCCGGCAGCTGTCACTCATAAAAAGACAAGCACGCAACCTGTGACTACACAGAGAACCTCCCTGGCCACACCCACAACCAGCACCTCCAGGACCTCTGTGTCCAGAGCAAGGAGCCCTGAAGTGCTGCTGACAACAACAACTCAGGTCCCCAGCACCCCACCCAGCACCGCAGCCTCCAGCACACCGCTCAGCACCCACGCGCCATTTGCCGCCCCCTCCACAGTCTCNACCACGCTAACGTCCACAGCCTCTCCCTCCACAACCAGTGTTTCTACAGAGACGCTGCCAGCTGAATCCTCGGCACCCTCCACAGCCTCTCCCTCCACAACCAGTGTTTCTACAGAGATGCTGCCAGCTGAATCCTCAGCACCCTCCACAGCCAAAACGAGCACCCTGCCATCGCCTGCTGCTTCTCCATCCTCAACTCTGTCCTCAACACCACTAAGCCCATCACATCCCGGTAAGTCTGGCTCCTGTCCTTCTGTTACTCTGCCTGCTTTTTCCAGCTCATAGCCTGCTCTCCCCAGCAGCACATGCCACAGGGTCTTCTTGTTATTGCTGTTGTGCTCCATTCCCCTGTGCCTTTGGTATTGGGACTCCTTGGACCTGGAAGGGTTCTGGACCCAACCAGCACATTGTCCCTAACTGTGTCCTCTGCTCTTGACCCTTTAGGGTTTTGTCCGAGGACATAAACCTTCTCTGGGATAAAGACCCTTGCCAGCTCCAGCCCTTGCACCTAGAGTTTAGCTAACAGTCACACCCATCCCCACCCCTTGCAAATGTCCTTAGAACAAGGACATTTCCCCAAGGTAGGGAAGAGAAGGCCATGAGAGAGAAAACTTATCTATTTCTGGCTCAACACAATTCTGGGAAGTTGAGGGCTGTTTCGGAAAATAAAAAGCAAGGGATATAGGCCCAGACATGGGCTTGACCAAAGGATGCCCAAGTCTTGACACACCCTTAACAAGCACTAGCCAAAAAAAAAAAAAGGGAAAAAGCCAAATTTCTGTCCCCTAAGGGTACCATATGCTGACCAAGGCTATGGAATAATCAATAGTGGAGGGTGGGTAGGCAGATGAACATTCACACTCCAGCTATACTGCTCCCACTCAGACCAATTGGGCTCCCCATGGTCTTCTTGATGCCGACAAGAACACCCTCCTTTGAGGAGGTACCAGAACGTGCTTTCCTTAGGCATTTTCCCAGGACTCAACCATTCTTTTCTCTCATCCCTTTCTTTGTAGCAAGGGAGCCAACCAGAGCTAAGACTCCAACTAGTAAAGTAGTAACAGGTGAGTGCTCTGGTTCAGAGAAAGTTAAGAGTCCTCCATGCCCTATGCCTGTCTGTCCTGTAGTCTCAGCTCTCCAAAGGACCCTTTCCAGCACAGTCTGGAAAAAGCTGATAAAATACTATCTGATATCCCTTTGGCAAAAACAATATTGGAGATTGCAGTGTTGCACTTGGGGCCCACAGAAAGACAAAGACTATGGGGGTGTACCTGTTCAGCTAAAATGGATTTCTCACTTCTCTGGGGAGGAAAAAAAAAAAAAAAAAAGAAAGATGGGAGATACTGAGGGCCTCGGCCTAACTTTTTCCTGTAAAGATTCAAAGGGGCCCAATTCTGCCTTACTTGTCACTACCCCCAAAAGGGAGATTGCTGTTAGGTCAAAAAAATGCCTCGCTTGCCTACCACCTCTTGCCCTAGTATTGTCAGTCATGCTGCACTTTACTCCCAGCAGCCAGCACCCACAAAGAAACAACTGTGCCACCTGTGACCACGTGGAGAACCACCCCTGCCACATCCACCACCAGCACCTCCAGGACCTCCGTTTCCAGAGCAACGAGCCCTGAAGTGCCGCTGACAACAACAACTCAGGTCCCCAGCACCCCACCCAGCACCGC
>VZSV01000488.1:15360-26661 GCA_013398735.1 Nothocercus julius
GGTTGTGAGATTTTTAATATTTGCTAGAGCCATGTAACAGCACCAGTCCCTTTCCTCCATACGCCCAAAACAGCATCAAGACAGCACTGGTATTCAAGGAAATACTGGCTATAGGCTACAACATATATAGCACACAGACTTTAACATTTGAAGCACTGAGTTTTATTCTAAAAATCAGCGTCTGATCTTTACAAATATTTTGCCAGTTGATATTACAAATTATATATATTTTTATATTTCTTGGAAATAAGCAGATTTTCAAAGCAGAAATGAAATCCACAACTTGTGCAATTCTCATCCAATTTTCTTTAAAAGTTAATCACATGAAAAAAAGGTAGATTGAAAAAAAAATTAGTAGTTGAAAAGACTCCAGGTTAATTAGCTGACATCGCACTGGTTTCTAACACTACAATTTGTAACTAAGCTAAATGTAAGGGATTATTTATCTAAAAGTTATCTAAAAATGTCAGTCAATCGCTGTTTCGGGGAATCAGTTTCTAGCTCTTCATTTGTAAAGGTGAATATAATTTAGATATGTAGATAGACAGGTATTTAACATTTCCAATATACAGAGATAGTTATCTTCACGATACAGAAAGATAGAGTGGAACAGAAGCATCTGTGCAGCCACTGAGAATTCTGTAAGGTATAAAATTGTATCATTATATATATTTTCCAGATACAGAGCTCTAATCATCACTAACCAATAGGACTCTGCAAAGGGGCTCAGAGATACACAGGACGAAAACAGTTCATAGCAGAATTTAGCCTACAGAAAGCACGAGCAGGCAGAATGCTGTGTGAGGAAGAGAGTGAAAAAAGTCTTTCTTTATTCAAGTTGTAGCACCCTTTCCTCACTACAGATCTGAATTGAAAACTGATACAGGGTGAGGCCAATGTGCTAACTAGCTGTACTCCTTTTGTGCAAAGAATATCAGCAGTGCTATAAACCCCAAGGATTTGCATGCATCACCATTAATGAGATTCTCACTGCCACCTCCAGAAGCAAAAATAAAGAAAGCAGTGTTGTTTTGAACTTCACAGATCTAGCAAGGCATAAGGGAGGTGTTGAATCTATCAAGATATAGGGATTTAATTTTAATTGCCAAAAGCAGTGGTTCTCACACCACTTTATTACTATATTGACTGTGTTTTGGGAAACACAGCTGTGCACAAGCTGTATGTGAATAACATTTTGATTTGATAAGCAAAGGCTTCACTTAAAGTTTTTCATTAAAGCCTGTGGTACCTGTGAGCACCTTGCAGTTCCCAGCTCTGAGAATACATATAAAGACCACATGTTAGAGTGAAATTTCTATGTTGGGGATCCCCAGATTGCACCCAGATTGCACTCCTTCCACTGGAAGGAAATCATGGAGAATAAGGAGAGTGCCAGCAGTGGTCTACGCTATCTCTCCAGGTACCTGGAGAGAAAGGGCTGAGATGAGGATGCACCACAGTGCATGCAGTTTAGGCACATGCAAACAGGATTAGATCTGCTTTGTTATGGTAATAGTAAGGATGAAATGGGACTTCAGACTCTTCCCGTAGCCAATATACAGACCTGTGATTTCACATCTGAGAAAATGTTATGAAAAACAGGATTTTGTTTGCAGCTTTATCAGACATCTGCAGAGTATCTAGGCTTACAAACATATACTTGCTGTGCAATATATTCTATATATACCCCATGTATTATCACCTTCAACATGTTTTCTGTCTCAGTTTTCCCTTGGTTGTTTGGTGCCTGACATTATAACTTCCTCCAGCTGCCTGAGCAAAAATACTCTCATTATAAAGTAGCAAAAGACTGTACATACTGTAAATTCAAATTCATGGACAAATTTCTGTTACAGCCATGCAGAGTCTCAACTAACAATATGTTGTCACCGCAGTTGCTTAGGTAAAGAGAATGGTAAAAACAGAAAAGAAAAATGTAGTTAGGCTTTTTAAAAATAATGTGTATGTCCAAATCACAAAGATATACACACAGATTCTATAATACGGAAAAGACTGATTTTGTCCTCACTTACATCTCTGTAGTGAGAAATAGCTGGTGCCATCCCATAGAAGGGGTAAGGGCATAAGTGAAGAGGAACTCACTTTGAACATGAGGCGTTGTGAACAGACCTTTTCCAGACTCACCTACACCAACTATTTTTAATGCTGATTATAAAGATGGAGTTTAGAAACTATATTTAAGTTGTTTTTATCATTTGGAGTTGTAGTTACAACTAAGACAGCACATAAAAAGGTTGTATTCTTATGATATATTTCAAGTGGAGCTGACTGAAAACAAATGACCAATCACTTACCAAACTGTCTTTCCGTGTGCCTCTGCCTTCTTATTCTTTTGATTGTGCGAATGAAACACCACTCATAACAAGACAGAAATATTTATGAGTTTTCTTTTGTTTAAGAAACTAAACAAAGCAATATCTTTTCACTCATTTTACTGAAATTATTTCATTTTACTGAAAGTAAATTGCTACTGCAGTTTAACTAGCAGGAAACTTTGACCAGTGCAGTAAGAGATTATATGTACCTTATATACTAGCAAAAGTTGACATCTCATTGCTTTGCAGAAGCTACTAATTCCTAGCAGTCATAGACCATGCCCCATTACACTTCTTGACTTATGTAATGCTGTACCTAATTTATGTATAGGCAACTATTACTGCAATGTCTCTGCACCTTCTAATTTTTTTTCCCATGGAGTAACCTACTCTGTTCAGCCATTTGAAATCCGATCCTCAACATTTGTAAGGTGTTGCAATGTTTTGCGACATTTAAATCAGTTCACACTTGCTTTGTATTTTTGCTAATGTATTTTTTACTTCCATGCTGTAATATTCCATTATAATGTGTGAAATACTGATCTTCTAAGTTTGTAAATTTTTGGAGGGGGTTTTGGTTGAGGAAAAAAAAAAAAAAAAAAAGCCAAAATTCAAATAGGCACATCTGGATTCAATTCATGAAAATACAATTGATTTTTCAATGGGAAGGGCCATTGCTATTTTTTTTCTTTTCACTTGAATACCAATGTTTGTTACCCATTCAAAATACTTTGCCAGCTTTTAGATGCAGGCTTTATAGTTTAAATATCTGCCTTTCACCATCTATAATTTATTGCAAAGCTGGGGCTCATACACAGATCTTATAGTGTATTATGTAATTGACTTCAGCCCTTTCCAGAATCACATAATAAATAAATTAGATAATATTGGAGCCTTTAAATCAACAAATGATTAAATATTATTTTTTGAGTTCCTATGGTGATTTTCTGGCCAGTACCATATTTTCCATAATACAGCAACATCATTCTGCAGTATTATAGCTGTATTACAGCCATATTACTATGGGAAAGCTACTGCTTTTAGATTCTTATTGTATAGACTTCAAGATCCCAGGATTCTCTAAACAGATGATAAATTATGCATTTTCTAGGACTGTGTAGTGAGATATACACGCAGCCATAGGAGCCAAAGACACCTCACAGCTGTCCATTCCCTTTCCTTTTACTCAGCTACATTGGGTACATCAGAAGCAAATACTTGTCTGGTCTAGTGCTATTTTTTTTTTTTTTCATGACAATGCTTTTTAATGTATTCAGATTCAACTGATATTATTATACTTATCGAAGATACCCTACCAAAATTCTTAGCTACACAATCCTCAGAAAATCCTGAGAGGACAGTGTAAGGCTGTTAATATTATAGAGTATGAACTATAATTCTGCCAAGAAGAGGTCCATTCTTTGTTCTTCAAAAAAGTAACACTTAGGACAGTTTCTGCCTGTAAAGAGTAAGAGTCATTTTTGACCATCAAGCCATCTGGTGTGACCTCAGTAACTCTTTCTGAAACAACATCCTAGACATAGTTGATGGATATATGTTATTTCAGAAAGCACAGATGAGCAGCGAGTGACACAGCAGACTGAAATGCCATCACTGAAACATTATCAAAGCATTGTCCTAGTCTCCAGATTTTTAGAGCGGCTCTCAAGGGAAAAGTATAGCTGCAATTGCTGTATTTATTTCAATTCCTCTTTTTGTATCAACAGATTATTTGAATGATAGACAAAATAGAATATGAAAATTAAGGATAAATAACAAGTAATAATTAAGATACACAATACAAAGTTCTGCAAATAACTCTGTGAGTTATTAAATTAGTTATTAAATTCGCACAATCAAATAGTCTCAAACAGAACGAAATGCGCTATACTTTATGATCCCAGAAACACTTTCACTTTGCCGCAGTGAAATGAAGTTTCCTGGGGAAGCTTGCAGAATGTTATTCCTAGCTGTCAGCTGGGTATGAAGGTAACCAAGTTCAATCAGTTTGCCTCAACTCAATGGCTTGTACATCCATTCTAATCAATCAGAACACAAAATAACATCTTCAGAGTAATACCCAATTTGTGTGCTAACAGCCTGGAGAATTATATTTTCTCTTCCATCTTCTTCTTTGGTTTTACTTGTTGTCTTTCACCCTTTTCTTTGTTGTACTCTTTGCCCTCTCCCCACCATACACATTAGTTCCAAAGAAGTAAAGAAACCTTTCTGCTGCAGTTGAGTTCTTAAATTCCAAATGTTTGAATTAAATAAAACCTGGGAAAAAAAAAAGTCTACATTCCTTTTAATAAACACTCAAAAAACATTTTGGTTTACTACGGCCTTCCTCCACTTCTGTGCCTTAAGGACTTGATTTATATCTGGCATGCTTTACAACGCCTTTTGTAAACAACTCACATACAAAAGAGTTCCTTACAGCTCTCTAGCAATTTTCAGAATAGTTAGTATTTAAACACAATAGAATTCCATGCTGCAGTGTTGCCACATCACACAATGTATAAACCATTTCCAATGGATCAATGCTCTGAGCATTGATTTTCTTTCTTTACATAGTTCACTGATCAAACACAATTTACAAAGAACTAGAGAAAATTATATTATAAGCATACCTAGTGGCATTAAGTTTACCAGTATGTCTCCTTTATGGAATAATTCATAAAAAAAAAAAGGGTGTCACTGAATGTAAATAACAGTTTTCCACCTTCTTGTGCTAACACATATATTATCAAACTCAACTTCTCAGGTAGAACATGATATATCAAAATTCTTAAATCCATTATAAGCAATGCAAAATTGGGATGTCAATTATTTCTAAATTAGTTTTGTGAGATTTAGTTTGCACTTGAGAAACTCTTATGTTTTCTTTAGGCAAAGTGCATTGAATTGTTTGCAAGCCACTGAAGGTCTGAGTATTCATAGGACATATATTCCTTACTCTCTCTGTCACAGAAAATGCCGTTATTTTCATTCCCCTTCTGCTTTTGCATGGTCTTTTTTTGTTGTGTGAAATACAATATGTTCCAAACAAAGGTTGGAAACAAATGGTCCTTCTTCTCTATTTTTTTGTCCTTCTAGTATGCCTTATTTGTAAATATGGTTCTGAACTTCCATATATTTTAAGGAGTTATATTGATTAATTCTTTGACTAATTAGAAGTTAAAAAGTCATTTTTCTACCTTCTTGTAGACAGAAACATAACCTTCTGATAAGCCTCCAGAAAAGAGACTACAGACACTATACTCCAGTTCCTGGAATATATACAGAGAATACAAACCAAAAAAAAAAACACAGAAGTGCACAAAAAAATGCACTATAAATTCAAGATAATTATTCCTATCTGGGAATTCCTGTAAAATCTACCCAGATTTTCTGCAAAACAAAATCACTAAGTCTGCATTCCTGTTTGCAAAAATAGAAGTCAAAATTAAACTGATTTTAATATATACTGGACATAAAAGCCAGTCCTGGTAGGAGTGTGAAATCACATCTATTCCTGCTTTAATAATGCTGTGACAGAACTTTCAGCAGACACTCTGTGTGGATACCTTTAGGGCAGCAAACAAATTTGAAAGTATTTCTTTTCTGGTGGTCACATGTTAGAGTTCTCATAACACTGCTCAATATTTGCTTCATCAGAACCTGAGGATTTGTATAATCAAATATATGTTTAGCCTCTATCAAGTTAATGGCAAAAGGATTCAAAGACTGTGGGCAAAGGTTTCAGCTTGACATCAGTCTGGTCCTAGTTACAGAAGTGAATGTAATTTACATCAACTGTGTATTTGCTTCGGTCAGGTTGTCAGATCCCAAATCAAACAAATTTTCTGCACAGGTACTACACAAGAGACCTGTAGTACAGAGGGTATATTTTCTCTTGATCTTTCTAAATAGTGTAAAAAGTACATCATTCTAACAGATTTAGATGTCTGAAAAAATCTCTTTGACCATTTTAATATTCTCATACTGGGTTTGCCCATTTGTAGTTTTGTTCCACAGAAGTAAAGGTCAATACATATTTTTTAGAAAATAGAAATGCAGTAGAGGTGGTGTCAAGGTCTTGACTAACTTGTTTTTCTTGATTTGGGATGTTAATGTGCACTACTGCAAAATGTCTATGTATGGAAACAAGATAAAAGTAATGTTTTTTACAGGAAAATTTGGCTTGTATTGAGCACCAAATTTTCAAAAAAAATTAGCTACTCTATTAGTTACTCTAAGGTCTATTTTTGGAATCCTACTGCTTGTTTTTAAGTACTTCTCATGAACATTAGGGAATTATATGCTACCCTGCTTTTGTAGACAAAATTAATAACAAAGATTTGCTCCTGGGGTCAATAGCAACTGCTGAAATTTAAAATGAAATAAGCATATATCTACATATATATATATGTAGATATATGTATTTATTTTCATATTGCTTTGTGACAAAATGCACTACATATCTTGGGAGGTATAAAGACAATGCTCTGTAACTGAAGCCTGAAATTGGATTTGAAATCTGAAATGGTTCTTGGCTTTTTTTACTTGTTTTCACTTTTATACTTTAGAAAACATTATCTAATTTGCTTTAGGTTCCCTTGTTTCATACAAAAGCCTAATTACACTTCACTGGGTGAAGTGTGCATTATGGTCAGCCTTTGCTCTATCTAATGACTTATCTTATTGTGCACTGGCATACTGCTAAGCCAGTCATTAGAAACATTTTGATAATGGTATTCTGCATTTCTTCAGGAAAAAAAGGGGAAGCACACAATATTTCCCAAATTACCTTCAAAAATCTGCTTATGATTATAGAATCTTGGTTACAATAGAAAGCATAAAAAAGTTAAACAGATAAATAAATAAGTTCATAAACCCCAAACCAAACAATGACAACAAAAAACAGAGGCCTAGCATGGTCTGAAGTCTTCTGTTGTCCTTTGTATTCTCAAGCGGCACTATCCAGATTAGGGTCTTTTCTATCTTACAATACAAACACTAAGAAATGTTGCAGAGGAATGCCAAACTCATGAGATAGCTACTAAAAGCTGTCTTTTACCTTAGGAAAAGTCCGTTAATGACCTGGGCATTAAGTCTTAATAAATATAGAGCTGGGTCTGAGTGCTGAGGGTGAAATTAGAACCCAGAAATATACAGTAAAATGTCTAATTACTCATTTCTGTGTACCTTTCTCCATGCATCCATTCCACTCATTCTTATAATGCCTATTACATAAATTTCACTCAATATCTTTGAAATCTGGCAGTCTAGATTAATGACAACTAAATACAGTGTGCAAAGTATGCCACTTGTTTTGCTTTTCAAATTCTTACTATCAAGAGGACAATCTATCAGTTCTTGAAAAAGCTAACTTCATTTGTCTCTAGCCAACTTCTGTTGCACAAGAGAACATCACTTTGTACCACCAAGGCTTTTGGAGATCATGAACTTCCTTAAACTTGCAGATCTACTGGATATTTAGGACAGTGGAAGTAAGCGTCCTCCTACCCTGCCAGCTATAGAGCAACTATAGAAGTGCGGAAGTGAGAAGATGCAGGAAGCTCAGGAGCTTCTCAGCATTGTGCAACGACAGGCACAGTTTGTTCTTTCAGTTCTGCCCAAGAAGCCTAGCATGTACCAGTGTGGTGGGTGCTCTCCTTCCCCAGCTCAACCTGACTTTTCATACATAGTCCTATTCAGGTGTTAACCATCAGTGACATAATCTGATCCTAGTGTCTGCCTCCCTGATTTCCCCTCCTCAGACATTAACCATCAATAACAGTCCTGATGGCTGCATTCTGATGGGGAGATAAGGCTAATTCAGCATACACCTGCCAAAATTTGGCTGAAATGGAAGAATGTCTATGAGTCAATTGTCTTATCTCATAAATAGGGGGACAGCCCAAGAGCCCACTGGGCTCTCCTTGTGTTGCAGTGGGCTGCATGCCAGTGTCTCTCCTTGAGCAGGAATGCCTCTCAAGGATAATCCTCAGGGTTAAGAGATACTTGCCAGATCCTAACAGATTTATGGTAACTGACTATAGCATGCTCTCTATTTGAACTTGTAAAATTTACTGATGTAACTGTGCTCAAAAGCCCTTAGCTATAAACTGTTGACTAGGTCTGGGATTAGGATTTGATCAAGCAGCAGCCAGACCGATTATTATCAGTCATTATTATTGTGCTTATCCATATCCATTATTATGAGTATCCATATCAATAAACCCCATTACTCTTTCTTTCACATGAGTGAAGTGCATTGTGACACTCACTCCCACCACCACTTGTTCTGTGACAACCAGCAATTAAAATACAACATACTAATTATTAGGACAAATGAGTCTTTTCTGTTATCCTGAGGTGACACTATTCTTCACAGCACATAGCACCATGGAGGTTCTAGGCTGTGAAAAAGTCCAGAGAAGAGGTAGATGGCATACAGAACAGCTCTCACAGCTCACCACTGACCGGGCAATATGATGGCGGTCTTATTGGCCTAGATTCCCAGGGACACAGATCTAGTCCTTCTATTATGCAAAGTGTATCACTGCAAATGGAAAGTTTCTTGATGACTTTAAAAGATTGTACATCTGAATCAAATGACCCTAGGTTTTATTTGGCTATCCCTACACATTTTTTACCAATTCATTTTGAGAGAAATAAAGTTATCTCATGGCATCCAAACAATGTGTTGGAGAACTGAACTTCAATTCTTTACCCATGCTTCCCACAAATTCAAGGATTTTGTTCTCGATGTCTTCTTCAGGTACATCTAATTCAAACCAGAATCTTATTAAAAGTGAATGTACTTTTGTGCTTTATCAGTAATATAGTAAATACTTGCATTTTTGTAGGAGATTCTCCTTTATGAGCTTATTTGTCAAAGAGTTTCTTTAACTTTATTTGACCCCCATTGCTCTTACATGATCAACTTCTTGCAGGTTACTGTAATGCTACGGTCTATTGAAAAATCAGAAATTTATTATAATAGTATTAGCACTGAACGGTGAGTTATTCCAAATGATAAAGTCAGCATTAATGTTGATTACCTTGCCATTTATTCATGACAAAAAAAAAGCTATTTGATCAACACCAATTAGTACTATTACAAAGGACTATTGCAATTAAATGTATACCCTGTTTCTGCTTTGCTTCAACAGGGATCAACAAGCCAGATGCCACCCATTGATTTATTAATTATTAATGTTTTTGTTGTTTTTTGCCAGAGCTCTAGCTAATGTACATTTTTTCCCTAGGCATTCCTTAATTGTAATTTCCAAACCCACTTTTAACGTAAGAGAACAACTTCAAAGAAAATATGGAAGCAGAGAGAAAATGTAGGTGACTCCATCAGACTTAGTTCTGAGAGAATAAGACATGGCTC
The DNA here is from genome assembly GCA_013398735.1 of Nothocercus julius. NCBI lineage: Eukaryota > Metazoa > Chordata > Aves > Tinamiformes > Tinamidae > Nothocercus > Nothocercus julius. Next base: position 25,081 of record VZSV01000488.1, read on the forward strand.
CATTTTAGGATATTTATTTTGAAATCCCAGAATACTGAAAGTATCAAGCTACATTTCATATCTGGTGTTGATTTACCAACTACAGCACAGTACTCATAGCATTTAATATAAACTGAATTGAACTTACAAAATTCTATGCCAGTGAGAGAGGCTTAATGCAACAGAGAAGGAAATAGCGGATTTCCTTCATATTGTCAGTGAAAACTGGGAATAAACCTCTCAAAACCAATGTAGGATTAGGAAGCAGGCATTCACTTTATTGCAGCCCTGGGTGCACAGGGATAGCTCCACCTATCGTGCATGCCCCAAGGTGTTTTTGCATGCATGCCCTAAGGTGTATTTATTTCTCTATTATCTACAGATGCATTAAATTCTTGGAATGATCATATATATTCATTCTATTCCCCAGAACTAATTACAATATACCCCACCCTCGTGTGCATGTGCCCTCTGTCCATTTGGTGGTCTCTAGTGGTCTTTTGAGACCCCTGGTGGTTGTCTTTCCATGTCCACTCAATGATGTCCTGGAACTCACTTCCATATATGGCCTCATTCCGCCTCAGAAGGCCCTGTTTTGGTCCTACTGCCCAGTTTCAGGTAGTTTCTTGAAGATATGGTGGTCCTTATCTTGGTCTTCAACCAGTGTTTGCTGTTTCGTCTGCGTTCTCTCATGATGTACCAGCAACATCTGCTGTTTTGTCCATCAACAACAGTGAAAATATGTCCTCGGGTGCATTCTTTTCTGGGGTTTCTCACAACAGTATGATATAGCCACAATACTAAGTCTTCGGCCAGAATAATCTCTAGCAATTCAAATTTATAAGATTGGTTTAAAACGAGCTCAAGTCCCCACTTTATGAGTTTGTTGGTTGTTGTTGTCGTCGTTGTTAAAGACGTATTCCCATATTACATGTGTTCTTTGCCCCATAGCTTGCAGGAGGCAAGCACATGACTCCTGAAGAACTCAGTTTCTCCAGACCTTTTTGTGAAATTCATGTCTGCAGACTTCTTGGGCCACCCGCATGAATACTGCTAAGGAAAATGTAGACTTGGCAAAAGGCACTATCATGCAGTGAGTTTCCAGTAATTTTCAGACTGTTGGAAATAAGATTCAATCCCAGTGTCACTAGGTATTAGTACTGTAGTGTATTGTGTAGAATAAGGACATTTATTAAAGTTTGCACAGTGACGCCTTTTAAAGGCCACACAGGATCTCACTGCACCTTCATGTCACAGCACTACTCCCAAAGCTTGTTCATAGAATCATAGAATGCTTAAGGATGGAAGGGACCTCTAGAGATCATCCAGTCCAACCCCACACAAGGTCACCTAGAGCATGTGGCACAGGACTGTATCCAAGCGGGTTGGGAAGATCCTCAGAGATGGAGACTACACAACCTCCCTCGGCAACCTATTCCAGTGCTCTGTCACCCTCACGGTCAAGAAATTTTTCCGTAAGGTCTTGTGGAACTTTTGGTGCTTCTGTTTGCGGCCGTTTCCTCTAGTCCTATCAGCGGCCGCCAATGAAAAGAGGCTGCCCCATCCTCCTCACTGCCTCCCTTGAGGTCCTTATAGACACTG
>VZSV01000488.1:32626-44643 GCA_013398735.1 Nothocercus julius
AAGTCCTCATATCCCAAATACCCCTTTTTTTTTTACAGATAAGTCCGTTAGTCCAATAAAAAAATATATATTTTCTCCCCATATAATCCTCCCTTTTTTTATATCCTTAAATATAAAAAGCTACAATAATACTGCTCAAGACTTAACCATTTTTTTGGCACTTTTATCTTGTATCAGTGCTTTTGAAATAAAATTTCAGCATGGCTTTTGTAATGCCCGATGTATTTGCAAAATCAATAAAATTCATTATCCAAATTTTGTTATGACGAGTTATAGCGGGCTGTTCCTTACTATTTTGTTCTTACTATTTTCAGATGCATACTGCTTGTACAGAATATGAATAATGACATAACAGTTTAATACTCAAGCTAGCTCATTCCTTCTTTCCTTTTCATTTATTTATTTTTTCACTCCCTATTCTTCCAAATGTTTTCTTCTACAGTGGTTCATAAATATCTCAAAAATAATGTTTATGTATATAATTAAATAATTATATACAAATTTTTATATACAAATAATTAAAAGAAGTAAGGTAATGTACAGCGTCATCTCTGGGTAATGCAATTTGCACAATAGTAGAAGACATACAGATAGCAAGAGAGCACGAAGACAGGAATGTTTGCATTCTTGATCTTCTAACAAAGAAGGAGAAATGAAGTGGTCATGATACTGCTACATTTTATTTTTAGACTTGCTGGATTAATGCACAAGAAATAGTGTTTATTCTCCATTGGGTAATTTCTCAATTAAATATTGAGTAAACATTGACGGCTGGTTTCCTCGAAAGTACCATGAACAGGAAAGAAAAAGCTCTAAAATCAAAGATATGGGGGCTACAAGGCTTCATTAATAAAAGTATTTGTGAAGCTCCTTTCATTCTAGCATAAAGGATGTTATCTACACATCTTTCCTGCAAGAGAGTTTTGCTTCCTCTGCTTGCTGATGCTTTGTTGGCTTTCTTAGGTTTTCCGGTCACAGCAGCACAGTCCTCTGGGCCTTGTTAGTTCCCATATTACGTGTCTCTTTATTTAATACATCAAGAAAAGAAATCAAGGATATTTTCATTATCCTCTGTAGTTTTCAAGGTCCTCTCTTGTACTAATCAAAAACCTGAACAGCATTTCTGATCACACATTCAAAGTCATTGAACTTAGTAGGAGTTCATTTTGGAATGATCTGTTGGTCAAAAATAATTCAGATTCATTATTAATATTTTATTAAAACTAGAATAAAAATAAAAAGAACCGTTTTTTTCTTGAATGCTTCAGTGTGCTTTTTTTAAGGAGGTTTATAGACAGTTGTTTTATGTCACCAGGCCCCCAGTTATTATGAAAATTTGCAAACTTTACAAATTGAAAGTTCATACTTATACTTAAGACCTTAGAAATAAATCCTTAGATAAAATTTTGTTTTACATGTATTTCTGCAATCTACAATTTTGTAAGAAATTCTGAAAAAAAAAATGAGTAAAATGCTTCATCCAAAAAGATTGCAACTTTTTTTTCAAGGAAGACAGTTGATTCCATCCTAACAAGGTCATTATTTAATGCAGAACAGGAATATATCAAATAATGAACTCCCTAACACACAGAAATATACCAGCTATCCTGGAAGAGAAGCATCTATTGAGAAATTCTACTTGAACTCCAAATTCTTCCGAAAGGCCAATATATTTTTACAATTATTTATATTTTGAGCTAGCAGTGTGAACACTTCCTCAAAGGCTTATGCTACCTACTCTTTATTTAGGGACCTTGTTCCTATTGAGGAGACAGCTGTTAAGTTAGGTATCCAATTCTCCTCCACTGCCTGACAGATCATGAGAATATAGGGTAGAACCTCCAGTCCACAAAATATATAGCTAAAATTAAGACAAAAACATCAATAAATATTTAATAATTAAAGAATCAAGTTATAGAGTGGAAGACTTTAGGAGTGTAGCATATGACATTTGGAAATGGAAGAATGTGCAAAGTGAATTATTTTTTGATTAATGGAGATATGAGTAGGAAGGGGGTTGGAAATCAGAAGTAATTTTTAGCTCTATGCATCATTGTCCATTCAAGCTCTAGTGGGAGCTATGAAAAGGGTATCAAGAAGCAACCAGAGATGTCAGAGTGTAAACATATACATTTACTGCATGTCGACTGGATTAAAAAATCAGATTCTCAAAACATTATTTTTAAATGAAGGCAACTTCTCTGCTGTTCAAACCTTTAACACCCATACAGATGGAGAGCTCATTTAAGCTTTAACTTTTGTTACGCCTATTCACACCTTTTTTGTTGTTGTTTTTTCCTCTGCTGTGTATGCATCAACTAGCATTAAAAAAGAAAATCACAATCAGCTGCTATGGCTTGTTGCACTTGAATAGGATGTACTTAACTAGTACTTCATTCTAGAGAATGGAAACTTTTCAAGTCTATTAGCTGCAACCTCATCAATTAAATACTCACAATGTAAATTGTTCAAGGAGATTAATAAAAGTTTTCCTTTGAAGAAATCTTATTGTTTAATTCCTATAACTTCCTGATTTTCTATCTGCATGATTTTAAATAACTTTTCAACAAAACTGCTCATTGTATGTATCTCTTACAGACTTGTAATTCTTTAAAACATCTGTTAAGAGTATTTTCAATTTCAGTAGTCAGAAAATACTTGCCATTTTTCCAGTTCTTTAAAATAACAGTTGCTTTATGAGATTTATTAGACTTATTTTTTTTTTTTTTCAGTTTATGGTCAAAACATGATGCTATTCGATGATTCAAATAGCACCACATTAATTATACTTGCTGTCTTATTCGAAACTAAGTTAAGAATAGACTCCCAATTTTGAACAGCTCTTGAAATAAGGTTATATTAAAGGATCGTTTAGGCAAGATTTTCTCCATCATGCCTTAAAACATTTTGTAAAATGAAGAACATCATAATGTCAGGTTTTACGGCCATTGTGCTTCATCTGTGCCAGTTGTTATAAATTCTCTTTTTGGTATTCATCCAGTTTACCATATATATAAATAGAGATTTTTATTCAGATGAAACACTGGTGTGGTCTTCTCTTCTGAATTTGTTTAGAAGTTGGAGATTGTTACAAATTTAGGCTGAATAACTCAAATAGCATATATTAATAATATAGCTGCAATAGATATTAAGATATTGATAGATTAATCAGAAGATCTGTCTTATCTCTTGTACAGAAGAATCATCACTTTTATGTGAGGTTCTTTAAAAGATTTCCTTGCTGCTGTTGTAATTTTCTACAACTGAACTAACTTTTCTGGAGATGTCATGTTATACAGAGGAAATCCTAAGCTTCTTCTCCAGTTATCCTGGATAGCTTCCTATCCAGTTTGTTCTGTTGTCCTGCGGAACAGAACATTGAGGTGAACCATACTTCTTAAATACTTGATTTGAAATAGCATGATGATACTCTTCCTTTTTATTTGCATTCTCAAAGTTTGTTTCAGGCACAAGACATGTGCAAGAACAGAATTATATCTATACATCTATATGTAAAATATGAGCAACATGTTGGCCTTAAGTATTCATTCCAGAAATGATGTGCTAGCATTTGCAACTAGTATTTCCAGCAGAACAAATCATTCTTTTAATCACATGTAGCTTTTTTGTTTGTTTGCTTGTTTGTTTGTCTTGTTTTGCTTTCACTACTTTCTCATCTGTAGTAGAAAAATCTATTTCATGTCAATAGAACACTTTCTTGTTGAACAGGAAGCTTATAAAGAGTATCCAATTTTTCATTAATGTGAAGTTTTCAAACTCACAAACAGGTTTAAGAACATTCAGAAATCTTTGCAGAAGAAATACACTGTTAGATGGTAAAGCATTAATAAAATAAAGGTACAATTTCCCATTAAATTTGTCATTTAAAGGCAAGAAGTTAACACAGAACTATAGGTGTAAAGAAATGATGGTCAAAGGGATCACCCACTCCTCCATTAACCCATATGACCAGATATGATGAAGTAATTCACAATCAAAGAATCACAGAATGGCTGAGACTGGAATGGACCTCTAGAGATCATCTAGTCCAAACTCCTGCTCAAGTAGGGACACACAGAGCATGTGGCACAGGCGGGCAGGTTTGGAGATCTCCAGAGAAGGAGACTGCCCAACCTCTCTGGGCAGCCTGTGCCAGGGCTCGGTCACCCTCACAGTCAAGATCTTCCTCACACGGAGATGAAACTTCCGTTGTTTCAATTTGTACTCATTACCCCTTGTCCTACCACTGGTCACCACCGAGAAGAGTTTGGCCCCATCCTCTTCACATTCTCCCCTCATGTATTTATACATATTGATAAGATTCCTCTCTCAATCTTCTCTTCTCCAGGAAATGAAAGAAAAAGATTCACACTTACAAAATTAACTTCAGTTCGACTACTGTATTTCATAGTCTCATAGACAGACATCTGACAAAGTACAGTAAGTTAATTGCCGCAAATAAAAAGAAGGAAGTTCAAATTGCAGAAATTAAAATCATCTCAAGTGAGAGATGAAAAATAAAAAATACTTCAGATCACTTTTATATTATGAATGCCACACTCAGGAAATCTTCTTTGAATTTCACTGGGAAATCTACAATGAAAACTTCTGTATTTGCATGTTTGAAGCTGTCCGATGACTTCTGACACTATGTGATTACACTACTCCACTACTCCACAATCTTCCATAATGTCTGATCAATATGTACAAGTACCTGAGGAGAGAATGTAAAGAAGATGGGGCCAAACTCTTCTTGGTGATGGCCAGTGACAGGACAAGGGGTAATAGGTACAAATTGAAATACAGGCAGTTCCATCTCCATGTGAGGAAGAGCTTCTTCACAGTGAAGGTGACAGAGCCCTGGTACAGGCTGCCCAGAGAGGTGGTGGAGTCTCCTTCTCTGGAGATCTTCAAACCCGCCTGGCTGCCACCCTGTGCCATGTGCTCTAAGTGCCCCTGCTGGAGCAGGGGCATTGGACAAGACGATCTCTAGCGGTCCCTTCCAACCTCAACCAGTCTGTGATACTGTGATATCTGAGTATTGATTGGCTATAGTTAAGATATACAGGGAAGGATTAGTCTATTACAAAAGGATGGAAAAAAGAAGAAAAAATATCTCAATAAATTTATATGAGAAATACCAGCACTGATGTTTACAACTAAAGTGGAGTTAGACCTGACTTGCATATTTTAATTGAATAATTTTCAAATTCATTACAAAAATGAAGTTCTACTGGTCTGATTTGTTGAAGAAGATCAGGACTGACTTTATGTGCAATGTAGGGAGAATATCTCACTGGAGGTCTGGTGAGAAATCAGGTGGCTGGCAGAGTATTGCCCTAGAGCGTGTTCTCGTCACATTGAGCAAAAGCCATTGGAGTCAGGCATGCATGTTTTGTTTGTCAGCAATGCCTAGCTGCTTCCCAGCTAGCAGCTTCTCAAGGTTAGCCCAGCTGAGATAAGGAAATATTGCTAATGGCTGCAGAGGTCCCTTAGGATACACAGAGCAAGTCCTCTCTCGGCACCTGACCTGTATTTCCAGCAGCCTCCTATTACCAGCCCATCCAGCCAGCTCTTGGGGCTCCTTGTGCAGCTTGGACTGTAAGTCCTTAATTAAATCTGCATTGTTTAATCTCTCATATGCCTTGACTATCTCTCGATACCAGTATCCAATTGTCCTTTTCCCATCTTGAGGTCACATGCCTAAAACACATATATATACATGCACAAAAACACATACACCCATGCACACTTTGTTTATAGTAGTGCTATAACAATGGATTTCCTCCTTCAAAATCTATGTAAGAATATGATAATTACCCTGAAATTAAAGAGGGAAAAAAATATGTAGTTTAAAATTAACTGCCATTACATGTGTCACAGAATTTCGAAGTCTGAATATTTTAAAATAGTATTTCCTAGAAACAAATGAGTCAAGGTTACCATTATTTTTAAACATTATCTCCTTATCTCTCTTATCTTTAAATATTATTCAAACAAAACTTTTGTTAAGTCAGAATGTGAAATTTTAAATAAAAGTAAATAAATCTTAAAGACTAGAAATGCTCATGTACCATTACTAGTTGCATTTGGTCTTCTAAGTAATAGGTGACCTTGTTAGTCTTCGATTGTTTCCTGTGCAACAAAATAGAGACTCCCATGGTCTTCATGTGATATGTTACAAAATTCTGAACAGTATAACATAAAAGATTGGCCTTTGTTGGATAACTGCTGTATGCACATTTAAAATCTTATGTTATCATGATACATGTATGGTAGATTGGTTTCACCTATATTAATTTGAAAGCAAAAAAAGAGACAAAAATTGTTTCTTAATCCTGATAAATTGCTTCTTAATCCTAATAATCATTAGAATTTAAAGTATCAGGTGCTTGATAGTTGAGAAATCACCTGTGACTCTGCAAGCAGCTGTCTATGTCTCACCTTTGAACAATGTGCCAATTTGTGGTGACGCTGGGGATGAGGCAGAAAAAATAAGGAAAACAAGGCAAAATGAAGGAAACTAGCTTATTTTCCAAGGGATATACTTTAGAACTATTTTTTTCCCAAAAGAATTCTTCAATGGAGTTTGCTTCCTTGTTTATTTTATTTTATTTTATTTTATTTTATTTTATTTTATTTTATTTTATTTTATTGATACTATAAGAAAATAGCAAACATCTCTCTCACAGAGATTTCTGGATACTACATAATTTAAACAATCTTAGCAAGCTGAAGCTAACTTTTTATCATTTTAAGGCAGAGGCTTCGCAAGCAGAAAGGTTCTTTGAAAGGATGTTTGCTGTCATGTGACCCATAAATCTTTCTGACGTTTAAAGACGCACAGAAGTAAGATAGACAATGTCCACAGGAATTAATTGATAGTCTCCATTATTATCTTTCAAACTTCTAAATATCATTTCTTTTGGCTCAATATTTTTATGCTTTTAACTCTAGCTCATAGTATACTCCTTCTTAATTTCAATTGGTGAAATACCTATATAGAAACAGAATAAAGACACCTTGAGACTCGGAGACAGTATAGTGATGCCTGTCACAATTTTGATCACAGAATCACAGAACAGTTGAGGTTGGAAGGGACCACTAGAGATGATTTAGCCCACCCCCCCCTGCTCAAGCAGGGACACCAATGTACTTCATCATCTCTGAACAGCTAGAAAGTAGCTGGGTTCGAAATTTCTCTTTCCTATGCAGTAAATAGAAACCTATTATTTTGTGCTAAAGAGAACACAGAGATAGCCAGTCGGTCAGTTCTTGTAGGCAGTGACCTGCTGATATGAATAGGAACATCTGTTGACAAATAAGTTGTCAAAGTTAATTAGGTCTTTCCCACAGTGTTTATGAGTATGATTCCGAAGGTGTGAAGCACAGAGGCACAGGAAAAAATGTATTATTTGGCAACCAATTACATAGGCCTTTGATTTACATTTCCTTAGCAATTACAACTTCAGCAACACCATCTTAAATATCAAAACTGTAAATCAAAGACCTAGAAGATAAACTGAGAGGTGATGGGGCAATTATTTACATTATGAACAATTCTTTCTTTTTTCTTTTAAGAAAATATTTGTTCTAATATATTCTGTATTCCTATGCTGCTGCGTCCTGACTCTGATGGCAAACGTGATCTGTGCATAGCAGCCATTTAGAAGAGACAGTATTTGAACGTTTGCCACTATCAAAAATGTTTCCCTCCCTTTAATCTGATATGCAAGAGTATTGCTTCTAAGTTAGTGTAGATCCTGAAAATATAATCTCATAAAACACATAATTCAGGTATCATTTCTGTTACCTCACTCCTAATTTAAATGGACTTAGTAGACTTGAGCCATTGATTTTAAAGTAGTGATTATGGGGACTTTTGACAGAGAAGGTCAAAGACACCACAGTATCTTTTATTTTCTGCCCTGCCCTGTAGCTATATACAAATAAATTAGTAACCATATATAGCTGGTTAATGTCATTACTTGCACATTCTTTGAAATTTCCAAATGTTCATTGAACGCATTTCTATTTTGTATCTACCCTTTCAGACGAAATAAAATGTTCCAGCTGAGAGAAAAGTTAATGATGAAGTTAAGGTAGTTGTTTTATGTATTTTCAAAGTATGCATACATTTTTGTTTTCCTGAATAGGTGTCTGTGGCGGCAATTGAGGAGCAGGGGGGCTAGCGGCAAGGAGGTCAGATGGTCAGACAGCCCCGTTTATTATCAGCAAGGTCAGGGTTTTATACTTGCGCGCGCTACACTCGTCCGCCACGTACTCGCTCTACCAATCCTAGTCTGCCAAGTTCATGCATCCAGGGTTTTCCGACCACTCAGGTACGGAGGTGGTCTTTATCCAATCATTGTCTGCCATGCCAGTCTCTCACTTCCTCAAAGTTGTTTACTCCGTGTGAGCTTCTTCTTATCAGTCCTGCTGAGCCTGTTGTTTCCCACACTTCTGGCCACTCGCTGCCCTCTGGCGATTTTCCCATTAAACAACCTTATTCCCACAGGTGTCAAATTAAGGAATCCAGCTCCTCTGTATACGATATAATGGAATATATTCATATACACTGATGTGATGTCTTTCAGTGATTGTCTTTGGTACTGATGATGTTTGAATTTATTTTTATTTTTGTTGGTTTGGTTGGTATATATATTGGTATACTTATTGGTATAAATTCACTCTTCTTTGATCATGAGGCTAAGGTAGAAACTGTCTATGTGTACTTCATGGTAACTATGCATTGCTATGTTTCGTTTTACCACAAACTATTTCTGGGTAAATATTTAGTAATGAACAAAGCTATAATCTTAATGGAATGGTTAAGGGAGTTTACATTGAAATCTATATCACTTTTTACAATTAGCAGTAGTAATCCTTTAAATGAATTTTCTTGCCATTATAGAATCTGCTGCAGGCAAATTTAAAAAAAAAAAAAAAAGACTGTGGGCTAGTGAAAGCTTAAGTATGCACTATCAGGATACTTCCTCAGTGTTTTATATTCCATTTTTGATACATCACTCCCTTTGGATGTCATTTCTGGACCTGCCACTTCACCCTCTGGACCTGCCACTTTCCCCTACTTATTTGTAACTCAGGAAATCTACTCTATATTCTCAACCAGAAAATCTCTTAGGCCTGAATGGCTTCTCCTAATAGAAGTGTAAAATAGAGTGAAACAAAGAGTGGATGCTATCATAACTTCTCGTACCTTTTCTTTGATCTATCTTCATCTTATTTTACAGGTTCACATTTCGCAGCTTTTGCTCATTTCTGCTCTGAGGATGGGTTGGAGATCGAAAGCGGCGATAAACCTCAGGCTTCCTTAACAGTCAATAACAAGGAAAAACTCTCTTTTAGACACTTGCATTCCTGTGAAAGGAAACATGTTCCGAAGGATTTAATTCTCTTTATTACTTATAAATGGAAAATAAGCAAGAAAAACTTCATTTGATGATTCAGAAAATGCATGGGATCTGATGTACATTCACATCCCTAAAAGCTTTCATAAGTAAAACTGAAACTACAACACTGGATTTCAAGATTTATTCTCCACATTTCATGAGACTATGACAGTATTCTTATGAAAGCAAATTCTTCACTGAACTCCAACTGTTGCCAGCGAGTTTTACCACTAGAAACATCTCTTAAAGTAATTTGCGTTTCTGAGTTTATAAGGCTTTTTCTGGCGTAGATTAAAGTCATTAGCCATATCTAAATGCAAGCAAGTCACTCAGCTCATTCATTTTATCAGCTGTTCGGCCTTGTTCGAATTTTAAATATCCAAATCCAAACTCAGTTTTCCAGTTTTTTTATTAGTATCTCTATCACTACCTGTAGGCAAAAATAATTCAGTGGTTTATTTTTGACTCATAATCCTTACCTATCTCATCAAATCAGATCAATTAATGTTCATGTTTAAGTAATAGTTTATTCTATCCAAGCAATTAGCTGAACCTGCTAAAGATTTGGAGGCCACTTGCTCCAAACAAAGACTGAGGGTCTGACCTACATACCTAAAAGTTTGTCCTACAATGGGGTGCCTCTGAATTCCAGAATATGAAATTCTGTTTAATTCCTCTTGCACACACAAAAGTACACTCATATACACAAAAAATGTACAATAAATAGTTTAAGCGTGCCTCTGCTTGGATTTATAACTAGCACTTTTTCTTACAATATAGGCCTAATTTTTGTGAAAAAAAATCTGAAATGGGTTTTCTTTTTTTACATGGTGAGGTTTTAATAGACTTTAATGCAATAGAATTTAATTCATGAATCACATTCCCTTTCCTCTCTACTAATGCATGTGCAGGTCTATTTTGAAAAAGTCTATCCTTTTCCCACCTCAGTAATAATCCAAATTAAAAAGCAGAAATCAAACTTTTTTTTTTTTTTTTTCTCATTTCTAATGGCCGAACATAGATTGCACTAAATGGTGCTGTCAAAGAAAGATGCTGCTACTTGGCTTTTAATATGTCTGCCCATATCAAGACTATAAATAAATGCAGTCAATTATTCTTACTATTCTTACCTTTCAACTAATTATTTTGTTAAGGTCATATTCATATTGTCGAGTAGAGATAAGTGCTGATAACAGTCGTAAGTCTATTTAATAGTAATAAACAGCATCTGATGATAGCGTTGAAAAAATATTAGGAGTAGCAGCCCCAGCAACTCACTGTGCATTTCATAATACTTTTCAACGTATTCATGGACAAAGTATATGAAAGCAGCAAGTCAGAACCCAGGTCTGCTAAGTAGAGACCAGCAAGTCAGCTAAGCAGCAAATATCCCTGTGAGCACTTCCCAAGCCACTCATCCTGTTGTCAGAAAGCTTCCCCCAAGCAAAGTGTGTTCATATAATTACCAGACTGCCAGCTCCTATCAGGATAACAACTTCTAACAAGCCCCACCTCCTAACACTACCAACAGTCAAGTAACAGTAACAGCTTAAACGCAGTGCCTAAGGTAAGTTGGCAAGCACGTTAAAAAAAAAAAAAAAAAAAAAGCTCCCCAACTCTCTTCCTTTTCCCAATATTGTACTGCAAATCTTTAATATGCTAATCTTTGAAATCTTTATCTCATTTACTCCAGGTTGGCACTAGTGTAATTCCTTTGACTTTGACAACAGCATTCCAGCTTTATATCAGTAAAGAGGGAAAAATGTAAGGACTTGCTATTCACTGCTGAATTGTTTGGTATGCATGACTGCTGAGAATATCCAAATTTTGTCTTCTTTCACTCAGGCTAATATACAGGGATACTACAAGTAACACTATAATTTTATCACAGCTCAAAAATTATTGATTGAATTTCCTCTTGACTGCATAAATGAATTGCATAAATGTAAACATTTATGAATATCAGTTAAAAGGGTCATCAGCAAGGCTATCAGTATTCTATCCATTTTGTTGTTAAGGATTTCTCCTCAGCCCCATTTTACCTCACTTAATTCTATTGCACTGAAAAATGAAGATAGAGGTGAAATTATCTGGAAGGATGTGTCATTTTAAACCACCTACAAGAGGAAAAAAAAATGTTCAACACCTCTGCATACACCAGATCAGAAAAGATCTCACCAAAGATCTTTCCCCCAACATCTAAAAAGGCCCACGGCCTGGCCTGCATCTTCCTGCATTATTTACAGGTCTTTTAGTATATTACTGATGCAGTCCATCAGTAATACCATTCTCAAACCTAATTCTTGGTAGGCCAGGTTTTATCTTAATGGTAAACCAAGCACTACAGCATAAATGCAGATGCAAATATCACAGACTACACTGAAATTCTCTGTCATATTGGCAGAAAGATCAAAGGCCGAATAAGCCCTTATATTGTAACTACATTTTTTATTATCATTTATTAACTATCACATCATCTCTTTCAGTCTTGCTCAGCCTGGAAACATGTTCCTTTAAATTCATCATTGTTTCTGTTTCTTCTTCCTTGGAGTTATTCTCCTGCCTCTGCTGCTTTTCATCCCTTAATTTCTTTTTTTTTTTTTT